>CM042227.1:5002157-5457157 GCA_023566465.1 Cottus gobio | reverse complement strand
CCTCACTATTTATCCCACCCTTCATCTCTCCCCAGGCCCCGGCGTTCTCCCCTGGCTCCTCTGGGGAGCGTGGTAATAATTATTATGTAAATAAATACGCCTGCTGTAATCACATTCGTGCCACTGATCCAATTAGGGGAGCTGATAGCAGGCGGCTGATTGCGTGGACTGGCGGCTGATGGTCAGGGCCTGTCTGTGTGCGTGTCTGTCTGTCTGACCGAGGTAGCTGGTGGGGGTGGGGAGGGGGGGGGGGGGGAGACAGGCATTAGCGGGCTAGCAGACCGGCTGTAATGAAAGCCGCTTGGAGTCATGTACTCTAAACGCTGCTCTTTGACCAGCACCCCTCGTGCTCCCGCTATCACGATGCCTGGCTCTGGATCACTTTCACCATACATCAGCTTATCGCCAATTACTGCCTCGCTGCGATTCTCATCAGCCTAATGATGCTCCGCCGAGACCGCCGCCACCCTCCACCCTCCACCCTCCACCTACGCTCCGCTCGTCACTGTGGGGTTTTTCTTCGAGAGCCAATGACGTCGTTTGTTTATCGTACGCTTTACGTTCTTCTGCTCTTTCGGGGCCATTAGGAGGCCGTGTGTCAGAGAGCACAGAGCCTCGAGTTTCCCCCATCGCGGCGCACGGTTCGCCGCACACAGAAGATTACGATTCTTTGACAGACCTTTTGTATATTTCTAACTTTGGATCGGCGCCAAGAGCGTTGAGCGAATCCTCGAGTTCAAGGCCAGAGCGGCGTAGCTGATAACCCTTCACATTACCGGATACCGCCATCCCGGAGAGCGTCCGTGTGAAAGATGTTCAGTTTCGTGGCGGCATCATCGCGCCGCCAACCGTAGGCCCGTACTTTCCAAGGGTGTGGGCGGCGGCGAGCGGTTGGAGGAGGGCGGGGGGGGGGGGGGGGGGGGGGGGGGGGGGGCATTAGTTCTAACCTCACCGGTTGCCCAGGGGCCATACTCCCACCACCATGTGTCGGCTGAGTAGACTACTGTTAATGTTGGGGCGTAATGTATGGGTCCCAGTGCTAACTCCCTGCCTTTTACTTCTCAATCAGGTCACTCTAGTTTATTTATATATTGTCTGGGGGCAGCGGGGAGGGAGCGCGGGGGCTAAGAGATGAATGTGGCAGTTTTTCTTTTTTCTCTCTCTCTCTCTCTATTTAGTTAGCAAAAAGCTTTTATAATGAATTTGAAAGGCGGCACAGATCCAAGCGTTTGAAATTCCCAGAGCACTGCTAAGTGAAAGACGGAGAGGGGAGGCGGGAGGGGGAGGAGGGGGGGGGACAGAGAGAGAGAGAGAAAGAGAAGTCGAAAAAACAAAATGCATGAACTCACAAAATGTGGAATGGATTAAAAATCAAATTAATGCATCTTCTGTTTTTTTTAACGTGCTGTTTTATTTCCTCATTTCTTCATTAGTATTTCCCCTCTCTCTCCCCCCCTTTCTCCCCCCCTCCTCCCTCCTCTTGCTGCCCTCTGCTTTCTGCTCGTACCCAGTTGGTCGCACGCTATTAAACAAACAGTCCTAATATTTTGAGCTGGCTGGCAGTTTGAATTTCATCTCGCCGACGCATCTTGTTTCTCTCAAGCTCTGACTGTTTTGACATGCGCCCCGATTAAATTATAAACAAGCAGGCCTCCTGATGGTGATGCTGGAGCCACTAATTTCCCTAATTGTTTGCAGTTGTCTGGGAGGCGAGGCTCGGAGGCCCGATCCCACTGACTGGCACGGCCCAGTTAAAGGAGGGAGGGAGGAGCGAGGGAAGAAGAAAGGAAAGGAGAGGGCAGAGAGGAGAGGGGGAAAGAATGAGGGAGAGAGCAGGTAAGAAGTAAGAGTGGAGGTGCGATTAGGACTTCCTCGGTTGATTTACCCAGCAGCCTTCAAACTCACCCATTAGGGACCAAAATGGCTGACCTGCAGTGACCCGGTGACCCGGTGGGTGCTGGTGGGAGAAGTACTACCTTTTACTTAATTAGGAGTTCATGTTGCAGTGTCATCGGCAGACGTTAATCAAAGTATGCAGAGAAAAGGGTTTCCTGTGAGTGGGATGTTATTAAATGTTATATTTTTAGGATTTACTATTGTAGCTGGTTGAGGTGTAGTTTTTATTTACTTTATATTCAGTAAGGCAGTTTAGTCGTGTGATATCCAGACGGAGGTCCGGCCCCCTCTACAGAGTCACATGATACATCTGCGGGTAAATCAGCAAAGAATCGTGACACAAATTCATAATTTTATAGTCGTTTTATTAAATTGATCACAATAACAATAAATTAAACTATTTGAGGAACACGTTAAACAAACTTATAGACATCTGAAAAATGACAATGCATTGCATTTGATTAAATAATCACATTTTTATAAATGTCTTTATCTGAAAACACAAATAAGCCCTCAAAACACACCTCTTCAAACTCGCCTCCACCTGCTAACCCCGCCTACACTCCACCTGTGAACCCCACACTACCCTTCACCTGCTAACCCCGCCTACCCTTCACCTGCTAACCCCGCCTACACTCCACCTGTGAACCCCACACTACCCTTCACCTGCTAACCCCGCCTACCCTTCACCTGCTAACCCCGCCTACACTCCACCTGTGAACCCCGCCTACCCTTCACCTGCTAACCCCGCCTACCCTTCATCTGCTAACCCCGCCTACCCTCCACCTGCTAACCCCGCCTACCCTCCACTTGTGAACCCCGCCTACCCTTCACCTGCTAACCCCGCCTACCCTTCACCTGCTAACCCCACCTACCCTTCACCTGCTAACCCCACCTACCCTTCACCTGCTAACCCCACCTACCCTTCACCTACCCTTCACCTGCTAACCCCGCCTACCCTTCACCTGCTAACCCCGCCTACCCTTCACCTGCTAACCCCGCCTACCCTCCACCTGCTAACCCCACCTACCCTTCACCCGCTAACCCTGCCTACCCTTCACCTGCTAACCCCGCCTACCCTTCACCTGCTAACCCTGCCTAACCTTCACCTGCTAACCCTGCCTACCCTACACCTGCTAACCCCGCCTACCCTTCACCTGCATGATTCATTCCTCACAGCTTCTCCAGCTTTTTTTTTGTTACCAAAAATGTTCTGTTTGTTTGTTTTGTTTGTTTTGTCTTTTCCATTTTCTGTTGGTCTCTATTTTTTGTCCCCAGTGCAAAGCGTCTTGTGTATCTAGAAGTGCAATGTTTCGTAAATGTGATAAAGCAGAAGCATAAAGAGTGAAACACACTTTGGAGTCAGGGCACTCGGTAACTTCCCACTGCCGCTGACAAGGTGATGGCAGCAGTGTGCCGGCGTAAAAACGAGGCCAGGATGAATTTGGGGAATAATAATAAAAAAAACAAAAAAAAACACACACACACACACACACATCAGTACTCTGGTTCTCTTTGTCAGTCCTCATTTACTTCACCCCTCCACCTTCAGGTCATATCCAGTGTCACATGTGGCTGAGCTCCAGCTCACAACACGTCACTCCGGCCCATGATGTCATCCGGCCTTCCACGGCCCGTTCCAGATCTCCTGCGGGGCGGCTCACTCAAACAGGCCTGCTTTGTGACACGATGACTCACTCACATACAACAGTGCGCTGCTGAAAAGTCAAATATGGGGGGGGGGGGGGGGGGGGTTGGGTGGAAGCTTCTCGGTTCTCCCTGGCCCCTGGTCTTATTTCTGGGTCTGTAATCATCCCAGTGATCCCGGTAAAGTTAGATAAAGGTTAACATTGTAAAACACACAAACATCTGTCTGGTGTGTGTGTGTGTGTGTGTGTGTGTGTGTGTGTGTCCTGACTTCTGAGTGGAATTGTGAATGTTATCCGCGCTGGCATCAACAGACAGGCATCGCTACCTAGCAGACGAGGGTGCAGTCGTATCGCCGCTGTCATCACCCAATCACTGGTATCGTCTGTGTGGGCGCGTGTGCATGTGTGTGTGTGTGTGTGTGTGTGTGTGTGTGTGTGTGTGTGTGTGTGTGTACGCGGCCAATGAAGGCTGATTTAGCGTGACCGCAGCGATGGCTGGTATTGTTGCTGAGCAGGTGAGCTAATACACCTTTCTTACACTGCGGTGGGACCTGAGGGAGAACACGTACGCCAAAGCAAAGAAATCAAGTCTCCTCAGGGGGCTCTAACGCCACCGGAGGGAGAAAGAAACATGAAACGTGACTCATTGAACGGGTTTCGGAAGTCCATTTTGCTCCAGAATGAAATATTTTAACATTTGTTTGATGGATGCCCCTTGAAAAGATGTGCAGACATTCATGTTCCCAGGAGGATATCTTCTAAGGGCTTCTCCTATAGCGCCACCAGCAGGTCAAAGGTCACTTATCTAGGGAAATATCTCACGATACATGCTAATGACTTTTTGACTTTTTGTTGGTATTTATTGGAATATCTCAACAACTATCAGACGGGTTGCCTTGTGGTTTCAAATTGCATACTTTGTCTTTTTACTTTCAGTACGAACCCCAGCTGTATAAGTGCTGTTACGTGCAGTATGCATAGGACTGGCTCGATTTGACCCTCTTCCTGATATATATCTGATATTCGGGATATCTGTCGATCAGCTGTTGTCCTTCTGTTTTCTGCTGGCTGCACAATATGAGCGTATGCAGCAACATCCTGGTATTTCTCTCTTCTCTTTTCACTTTCTGTCTTTCTGGCTCACTGAATAGTATTAGAGCGCACTCTTAGTCTTGTTAAATCAGGACAAGCTTTGTCCCTCCAATGTTTTATTTTTAATTTCTCTCTTTGCATGTTTCAGTTGAAGTGTGTGTGTGTGTGTGTGTGTATTGTGTTGTGTTGTGTGTGTCTGTGTGTGCGTGTGTTGCTCTGTCAGCTGTTTAACTATTTCAACCGAAGGAGCCCATTATGTGACAGCTTGTGGTGATGAATATTGAATACACTGTGCCCATGTTAATGTCTGCAAGTGTGTGTGTGTGTGTGTGTGTGTGTTGTTTCTGCAAAACATGTGATAAGATCTCATGATTATTTCTTGAGGAGGAAAATGCATGCGATGTGCGGAAGAAGCTGCATCCTCATTTTCATTTGAGTATATTAACACATGCAGACACATATTTAACACGTGCACACACCACACACACACACACACACACACACACACACGGCTACATTAGTGCACACACACTGCGCTCCTGACTTATTTTCCCAGTAGTAAATATTTGAATGGCTCTTGTTTGTCTTTGTTCTGAATGAATAGCGGCTGAACCAGAGGCGGAGGGTCACCGACGTTCTGCCGATCTACAGAACGATTATGGGATGGATCAAGACAAACAGACGAGGGAGAATCAGTGACAGACGTCCATTCAACCGGGACTCGCTGCTCAATAGGCTACTGATGCGGTTAATGCCTGATTGAGAATTTGCCACCAACGGTCGCAAATGCTGCAACGGGAAGTTACTGACTGACAGCGCCGCCCGCCGCGCTCTGGGCTCTGCAATGTAAAGAGGGGGAACCACGAGGACGGGTGTGAGACGACGGTTAGAGACCCCGAAAAGTGAAATGTGATGAACCCGAGAGGCCGCAGGACAAGTCGCAGTAGGAAAGGCTGCAGTTGGTGAGGGCTGAATTCCATTTAGCTGCTCCAGTTTTAGGGTCCTGGTCCAAGCTGCCACTGGGACACTTTAATAGACCGGAGACATTGTTCATGTTATTACGTTGTTATTACACACTGTGCTCTTCCCACCACGACACCTGCTGACAGACAGGAAGTCAACAGGAAGTCAAATGCAGCACCGAGACTCTTACTATGTGGTGTTTTAGCTCATTTATTTAATTAAATGTGTTTTTCTTGCTTCATGTAGGTTCGTTCTGATCATCCTCTTCTTATTGAATGGGTTTATTGGTTCGCGGTGAGGAAAAAGGTGGAAACATCTGTAAACACATGAAGGTGTTGGCAAAATAATAAAAAGTAATTTTGTAGTCGTGGTTCCAGGTTTGTTCATCAGCCTCCTGCTCTGCTAATCCCATCGCTGCCTCATTCCAGCGGTTGGTCCAGCTTCTCCGTCAGGAAGCATCAGTGCAGAGACCGGTGCCCCCCCGTGGTCCCCCCGTGGTCCCCCCGTGGCCCGGGGCCTTCGGAGATCTGCTTGTGGAGGCCTCGTCGTTAGCTGATGCTCTTGCAGGGCCTTTCATATGGAAAATGTTCAGACGCCACAATGAAGCGCTTTGATTTAATAAATGCATGCATGTCGTTCAGCTACCTCCATTATGCAGCCAAATGTGAGATATGATTTACTTTGATTAGGTTTATTTACGTTTGTAAAGAACCAACAGCCTCAAACAAACTCAGTGACTTCTTCCCCAGGTGACTCCTTAATCTAATATTATCTTCATCATCGCTTGGATGGTGGAACAATCCTCTCTCCGTGTGTGTGTGTGTGTGTGTGTGTGTGTGTGTGTGTGTGTGTGTGTGTGTGCGTGTGTGTGTGTGTGTCCAAGACTTTGGTTTTTAAAGTGTTTGAGTAAATCCTTTGATGGATGAAATCATTACATTTGCCCTCATGTATATTTCATGTCCCAGTCCAGATTAGTTATTCCCGGGTTTAGAGAAACGCTGAGTGCGATTTATTTTTAATCACAGCAGCTGTTTGCCTTCTCGTATTGAGGATCTCGCCTGACAAAGACCCAGATTGGATGAGACAAATCTGACCCCGCGCAAACCCATGCCATTTTGAATTCACACAGCATGCAACGTTTTCCTCCTTTGCAGATGAAACGGCCGACGCTTCAGTTCTCCCTGCAGCTTCATAGCGAATGAGTTCCCTCTTTCGAAACACACACATGTCCAATCAAACGAAGGCGACTGCGGTTTCCGGCAGAGCGACATCTGAAAGTGTTCTGATCCGCCCCGAACGTCACGACCCGTGTTCGCGGCCGGGCCGATGAAAGGCTTTGTCCCGACGAGCAGCTGTTAATCTCGCCGTGACGTTTGGCTAATTGAATGTCTGCCGTTGTTTAGCATTGACGTGGGTCGTCGCTACTTAAAAACTCACCGGCTTACCCCCCCCCCCCACCCCTCCCCCGTCTCACATCTTGCACCTCTTTCCTCGCCGCCGCTAACGGGTCATTATCGGGGTCACGGGCGGTGAACTCTGGCGAAGCGGTTCGCGGGGTAAATCGGAGCGTTTGCGGTCACAGGATGAGATTACTTGCCTTGTTCACGCCTGAATATCCGGTAATTTGTACGCTCTTGACCCGCGCACGCTCTCTGAGAGTGTGTTCGCGCGCCGGGAGGCCACAGGTGTGTGTGTGTGGTCCCTCTCGGGCACAGAGCCTTCCCCTCCGATGCTGCATTGTGGGTAATAATAGTTAGCAGCAACAGCTGTGCCCCCTCTCCTCCCCTTCACCTCTAATGTTCTCTAATCATCCATCTATCAGGGCTAATACTCTGCAGCGGTGCCCTCACAGCTGTCTGAGGGGCCGTGGGTATCGAGACACCTGTCAATCTCTCTCTCGCTCAAACAAACAAAAACACAAACAGAAGCACCGGCCAAAAAAAATTGTAATTCCTTCCTTCCTTTAATTAAGGAAAACGCACCGCTCCAACATCCCACTTTCAGATGCTTCCTATCAAGCTGATACCAGTCGTCCTCCCGGCAAATGCTGGCACACGTTTTACGTTCACGTGACAAAGACCTCCGGTGGCTGCAGGAATTAAAGCTCTTGTGGAGCAGGAAGTGTGCGATGTTGTTTCCCGCCGGCAGAATGTTTAACCATGACGTGCACCGCGGAAACAAATGGCGCCACATTCATCGCTACGAAAGCTGCTCAGCTCAGGCGATGGGGGACGAGCTCGGCTTCGACTTCCTGTTGTGCACGTAAGAGTCGCTCTGCACCGAAAGACCCGAGAGGCTCCACGCTCACAGGAATGGCATGAAATTATTTAATAAGGCGTTTTCAAATGTCATAAAAAAGTGAAGGTATAGGGGGCCATGAAATGTCACAAAAATCATTTACAATTCTCTGACATTTAATGACGTACTATACTGTCATAGTCATAGTATAATATATCATAATGTCATATATAATCTTATCATATATATGGTATAGTATGTCAGAAAAAAGTACTAAATAAAGTAATGGTATAAAATATCACAGTATAGTATACTTTAAAATGGAATAAAAAATGTCATTAAAAATGTCATTAAAAAATGTCACAGTATAGCATGACATATACATGTTATACAAAATAGGATCATAACTTCATAGTATATTATGTCGCTAAAAATGTCCCCATGTAACCATGTAATATGTAACGCCATAAAAACCTTCATAGTATAACAATAAAATGTTTAGCATGTCAGTTTAGCATGTCATTACAGAACCTGTTGTCATTTGTTCCATTGTTCACATGAAGACAGTGGGGCCTCCAGTGAAGGAGCCTCCAGTGGGGCCTCCAGTGAAGGAGCCTCCAGTGAAGGAGCCTCCAGTGGGGCCGCCAGTGAAGGAGCCTCCAGTGGGGCCGCCAGTGAAGGAGCCTCCAGTGGGGCCGCCAGTGAAGGAGCCTCCAGTGAGGCCTCTAGTGGAGCCTCCAGTGGGGCCGCCAGTGAAGGAGCCTCCAGTGGGGCCGCCAGTGAAGGAGCCTCCAGTGGGGCCTCCAGTGAAGGAGCCTCCAGTGAGGCCTCTAGTGGAGCCTCCAGTGGGGCCGCCAGTGAAGGAGCCTCCAGTGGAGCCGCCAGTGAAGGAGCCTCCAGTGGAGCCTCCAGTGAAGGAGCCTCCAGTGGGGCCTCCAGTGAAGGAGCCTCCAGTGAGGCCTCTAGTGGAGCCTCCAGTGGGGCCTCCAGTGAAGGAGCCTCCAGTGGAGCCTTCAGAGGAGCCTCTAGAGGAGCCTCCAGTGGGGCCTCAAGTGGGGCCTCCAGTGAAGGAGCCTCCAGTGAAGGAGCCTCCAGTGGGGCCTCCAGTGGAGCCTTCAGAGGAGCCTCTAGTGGAGCCTCCAGTGGGGCCTCAAGTGGGGCCTCCAGTGAAGGAGCCTCCAGTGAAGGAGCCTCCAGTGGAGCCTCCAGTGGGGCCTCCAGTGAAGGAGCCTCAAGTGGAGCCTCCAGTGGGGCCTCCAGTGAAGGAGCCTCCAGTGGGGCCTCCAGTGGAGTCTTCAGAGGAGCCTCTAGTGGAGCCTCCAGTGGGGCCTCAAGTGGGGCCTCCAGTGGAGCCTTCAGAGGGGGGGCCTCCAGTGCCGCTGCAAGCATTTGTTGTCTATCGGCTTCATTTTCCTTTGAAATAATAAATCATTTCACAGGACGGTCAAATGAGCGGTCGGTCCCCAGAGACTTCCCAGAAGCCATCGTGGCCCAGACATGATGCTCGGCTCGCATCAGCCCAGCGCGATCACAGGCTGCTGGGAGCATCCCATCACGACCACAGACCTCTGGGTGGTCTAACCGAGCAGACCTGACTCCCATCCAACTTCTGACGGACCCGCTGTTTAACACTGGCAGGCTGATGTGTGTTTAACTGCAGCGACACCCCGCAGGCGCTTTATGGCACCACGCATGTGTGTGTTTGAGAGAGAGAGAGAGAGAGAGAGAGGGGGAGAGTCGTCGTGCCCCCCCCCCCCCGCTCCGCTCCGTCACAAATCCTGCCTGCTAATGACTACCAGCTCAAAAGGACCCGAGGCGGGAGGGGTTAAAGCCCAGCAATTGAGCGAATAATGAGTTGAACTAGAAAATTTCGCAAGAAATTTTGAAAGTGTGGCGCCTACTGCCGTAATAGCTGACAATAATTGAATATTGCTGAATAAAGCTCAATATAGCTCAATAAAGCTGAAAATAGCATAATATAGCTTAATATAGCTCATTTTTGGTGTAAACTGCTGAATATAGCTCAATATAGCTCATTATAGCTGTAAATTAATGAATAAAGCTGAATATGGATAAATATAGCTGAATATAGCTAATAACTGAAAATAGTTGAATATTGCTGAATAAAGCTGAATATAGCTCAATAAAGCTGAAAATAGCTTAATATAGCTCATTTTAGGTGTAAACTGCTGAATATAGCTGAATATAGCTGAATATAGCTGAATATAGCTGAATATAGCTAATAGCTGAAAATAGTTGAATATTGCTGAATAAAGCTCAATATAGCTCAATAAAGATGAAAATAGCATAATATAGCTCAATATAGCTAATTTTAGGTGTAAACTGCAGAATATAGCTGAATATAGCTGAATATAGCTGAATATAGCTAATAGCTGAAAATAGTTGAATATTGCTGAATAAAGCTCAATATAGCTCAATAAAGATGAAAATAGCATAATATAGCTCAATATAGCTAATTTTAGGTGTAAACTGCAGAATATAGCTGAATATAGCTGAATATAGCTGAATATAGCTGAATATAGCTAATAGCTGAAAATAGTTGAATATTGCTGAATAAAGCTCAATATAGCTCAATAAAGATGAAAATAGCATAATATAGCTCAATATAGCTCATTATAGCTATAAATTAATGAACGAAGCAGAATATGGCTAAATATAGCTGAATATAGCTAATAGCTGAAAATAGTTGAATATTGCTGAATAAAGCTCAATATAGCTCAATAAAGCTAAAAATAGCATAATATAGCTTAATATAGCTCATTTTAGAGAGAGAGAGAGAGACAGACAGACAGACAGAGGGGAGGGGTGGGAGAGACACAGAGAGAGAGATACAGGGGGAGAGCCAGACATTCAGAAGTCAGTTGCCCTATGTGTGTGCGTGTATCTGTCAATCAAAGGTTTCCACGGTGATAAGAGCAGTTGGTCCTGTCCTGACGAGCTGGTGATTCGAAACACCTGTGTCAGTTAGTGACTGAGAGGGAGACTGGACTGTAGATTTAACCAAAACAACCTGTCAAACAAATGAATGTGATAGGAAAACCGTAACTCCGTTTAAAAAAGATGAAGGCATCGTGAGAAGCACAAGACTTTTGTGAACGTTGCCGTGTACTCAAATGTTTGGGGGGTTTAGAAATGAGAGCGCAAAGGCAGTTCAAAAAGGGCCTCCGTTTGCTTCATGAGAGAAGATTTTGCTCCGATTTAACATGGGTCTTAATGGAGCAGTTGGTTGACTTCATGTCGCTTTCTTGCTTTTTGACAAAAAAGTAAATGGTTTTGGGACTCCACGACACATTTGTACAAGCAAGCACAAGATTTCCTACGTTTTGTACTATAAATTATGCCTGTAGAGTGAAAATTGTGGCAGTAATGGCAATTTACAAATATTTATTTCTGATGAGTCTGAAGCTGGTTCGTGCTCTAGCGATGACATCACGTGCTCTGAGCTGCCACATACACACCCATTGTAAAGTCAGAAACGGTCTGAATATTTTCCTAAACTTGAACAAATATTCGAGGAAAACTGTGCTAGCTATCAAAAAATGTCCAATTAGGAAAATAAAGTCCATCCTTTTGTTAACGTTTCAAAGGTTTAATCATTTCTCTACGTTAAAGTATGGCGAGTCAATATGGCCACAAAGATGAGTGTTTCTTTTGCTCTCTTTTCGCCGAAACCCCATGTAAGCGGATGGGACAATTTCTCGCCGTTTTTTGCATTTTTCGGGAAAACCGCCGGTCGAATCTCTTAGCAGGGTCATAGCACACGATTCCCGATCAGGCCGCTCGTTTTGATGTATTTTGTACGCATGTGCTGGCAACGCTCCGGGATCCTTAGTGGTCCAAAGTTTAGGCGGAAGAGGAATAAATAACTAGAAAATTTCGCAAGAAATTTTGAAAGTGTGGCGCCTACTGCCGTAATAGCTGAAAATAATTGAATATTGCTGAATAAAGCTCAATATAGCTCAATAAAGCTGAAAATAGCAGGCTATAGCTCATTATAGCTCATTTTAGCTGTACATTGCTGAATATAGCTCAATATAGCTCATTATAGCTGTAAATTAATGAATAAAGCTGAATATGGCTAAATATAGCTGAATATAGGTAATAGCTGAAAATAGTTGAATATTGCTGAATAAAGCTCAATATAGCTGAATAAAGCTGAAAATAGCTTAATATAGCTCATTTTAGGTGTAAACTGCTGAATATAGCTCAATATAGCTAATAGCTGAAAATAGTTGAATATAGCTCAATAAAGCTGAAAATAATATAATATAGCTTAATATAGCTCATTTTAGGTGTAAATTGCTGAATAAAGCTGAATATAATTATAGAATATAGAAACAGACAGACAGACAGTATGTGTGTGAAACAGCCCTGATTAGCTCATTTGAAGCACCTGTGTCACCAGGGTGAAGAGCAGACGAGATCTTAAGACTCGTACGTCTCTCTATGTATCTATAACAAGTATATGTGCATGTATATGTCTGTTAATGTAGGTTAAATAACTACGTGTGTGTGAAACTGCCCTGATGACCTCATTTGAAGCACCTGTGTCACTCAGCAGTTAGTGTTTCCCACACGCGCGCGCCACGGTTACCATGGCGATTGGGGAAGCACAGCTCTGTCCCTTAGGGAGAGATATTTAATGAAAACTACCTGTCAAACTAATGAATTTGATAGGAAAACCGTAACTCCGTATGAAAAAACGAAGACATCGTGAGAAGCACAAGACTTTTGTGAACGTTTACGTGTACTTAAATGTTTGGTGGGTTTAGAAATGAGCGCTTAGAGGCAGTTCAGAAAGAGCCCCCGTTTGCTCATTTAGAGAAAACTCTGCTCCGATTTAACATGGGGCTGAATGGAGCGGTTGGCTGACTTCATGTCGCTTTCTTGCTTTTTGACAAAAAAGTAAATGTTTTTGGGACTCCACGACACATTTGTACAAGCAAGCACAAGATTTCTTACGTTTTGTACTATAAATTATGCCTGTAGAGTGAAAATTGTGGCAGTAATGGCAATTTACAAATATTTATTTCTGATGAGTCTGAAGCTGGTTCGTGCTCTAGCGATGACATCACGTGCTCTGAGCTGCCACATACACACCCATTGTAAAGTCAGAAATGGTCTGAATATTTTCCTAAACTTGAACAAATATTAGAGGAAAACTGTGCTAGCTATCAAAAAATGTCCAATTAGGAAAATAAAGTCCATCCTTTTGTTAACGTTTCAAAGGTTTAATCATTTCTCTACGTTAAAGTATGGCGAGTCAATATGGCCACAAAGATGAGTGTTTCTTTTGCTCTCTTTTCGCCGAAACCCCATGTAAGCGGATGGGACAATTTCTCGCCGTTTTTTGCATTTTTCGGGAAAACCGCCGGTCGAATCTCTTAGCAGGGTCATAGCACACGATTCCCGATCAGGCCGCTCGTTTTGATGTATTTTGTACGCATGTGCTGGCAACGCTCCGGGATCCTTAGTGGTCCAAAGTTTAGGCGGAAGAGGAATAAATAACTAGAAAATTTCGCAAGAAATTTTGAAAGTGTGGCGCCTACTGCCGTAATATCTGAAAATAATTGAATATTGCTGAATAAAGCTCAATCTAGCTCAATAAAGCTGAAAATAGCTTAATATAGCTCATTTTAGGTGTAAACTGCTGAATATAGCTCAATATAGCTAATAGCTGAAAATAGTTGAATATAGCTCAATAAAGCTGAAAATAGCATAATATAGCTTAATATAGCTCATTTTAGGTGTAAACTGCTGAATATAGCTGAATATAGCTAATAGCTGAAAATAGTTGAATATAGCTCAATAAAGCTGAAAATAATATAATATAGCTTAATATAGCTCATTTTAGGTGTAAATTGCTGAATAAAGCTGAATATAATTATAGAATATAGAAACAGACAGACAGACAGACAGACAGTATGTGTGTGAAACAGCCCTGATTAGCTCATTTGAAGCACCTGTGTCACCAGGGTGAAGAGCAGACGAGATCTTAAGACTCGTACGTCTCTCTATTTATCTATAACAAGTATATGTGCATGTATATGTCTGTTAATGTAGGTTAAATAACTACGTGTGTGTGAAACTGCCCTGATGACCTCATTTGAAGCACCTGTGTCACTCAGCAGTTAGTGTTTCCCACACGCGCGCGCCACGGTTACCATGGCGATTGGAGAGGCACAGCTCTGTCCCTTAGGGAGAGATATTTAATGAAAACAACCTGTCAAACTAATGAATTTGATAGGAAAACCGTAACTCCGTATGAAAAAACGAAGACATCGTGAGAAGCACAAGACTTTTGTGAACGTTTACGTGTACTTAAATGTTTGGTGGGTTTAGAAATGAGCGCTTAGAGGCAGTTCAGAAAGAGCCCCCGTTTGCTCATTTAGAGAAAACTCTGCTCCGATTTAACATGGGGCTGAATGGAGCGGTTGGCTGACTTCATGTCGCTTTCTTGCTTTTTGACAAAAAAGTAAATGTTTTTGGGACTCCACGACACATTTGTACAAGCAAGCACAAGATTTTCTACGTTTTGTACTATAAATTATGCCTGTGGAGTGAAAATTGTGGCAGTAATGGCAATTTACAAATATTTATTTCTGATGAATCTGAAGCTGGTTCGTGCTCTAGCGATGACATCACGTGCTCTGAGCTGCCACATACACACCCATTGTAAAGTCAGAAATGGTCTGAATATTTTCCAAAACTTGAACAAATATTGGAGGAAAACTGTGCTAGCTATCAAAAAATGTCCAATTAGGAAAATAAAGTCCATCCTTTTGTTAACGTTTCAAAGGTTTAATCATTTCTCTACGTTAAAGTATGGCGAGTCAATATGGCCACAAAGATGAGTGTTTCTTTTGCTCTCTTTTCGCCGAAACCCCATGTAAGCGGATGGGACAATTTCTCGCCGTTTTTTGCATTTTTCGGGAAAACCGCCGGTCGAATCTCTTAGCAGGGTCATAGCACACGATTCCCGATCAGGCCGCTCGTTTTGATGTATTTTGTACGCATGTGCTGGCAACGCTCCGGGACGAGATACGGTCCAAAGTTTAGGCAGAACGGGAATAATAATAAGAAGAAGAAGCCCGCAGGAGAACATAAAGTTGGGCTGCTGCAAGGGCTATGAGCCCTTGCTGGCAGCGCCACACTTAATAAGCCCGCAGGAGAACATAAAGTTGGGCTGCTGCAAGGGCTATGAGCCCTTGCTGGCAGCGCCACACTTAATTAGGAGATTTAGGGATGAGGTGGAAGGAGAAGGGGACGGGTGGTGCTGAATGAAAACCAGAGGTGGTTACCACAAAGCTGCAGAGCGGCTGTGTGTCCGGGTGTAGTCGGGGGGGAGGGGGGGGGGGAAGAAGGAATGCTACGGCGGAAAGCAGTCTGATAAAAAAATTAAAAGGAAATAACTTTTCTGATTCCAATCAAACGACAGTGTTTATCTACATCCATGTCTCAATCAAAACAATATCATATTTTAGTGTTTTTATGCTTCTGGAACTTCATGTTGAAATCTTGTTTCGCTACTTTTTAGAGACATTATGTTGCATGTTGGACAATAGAAACATATTTTAGAGACTTTATGTTGCATGTTGGACAATTGAAACATATTATAGAGACATTATGTTGCATGTTGGACAATATAAATATATAATAGAGACATTATGTTGCATGTTGGACAATAGAAACATATAATAGAGACATTATGTTGCATGTTGGACAATAGAAACATAAATGGCAGAAGCACAAAAAAACCTCTTTTAACCTTTCATGAAATTTGAAGGATATTTACTTGTGACAGAGTATTTCTACGCGTTGGTACTGATGCTTTGACTTAAGTTACATCTCCGAGTACTTCCTCCATCGCTGCTGTGGTCGGTGAGGAGCTCCTCTGAAAAAAACGGACACATTTATAGAAGTAATATTCATTTCAGTCGCCGCCATGGAACGGAGAAATGTTATCATGGGAACAAATGTCTTCACCGTGAGGAAATAACGTCCTCATCAGAGCGCTCAGTTCTGTTTGTGGCAACAGATTTATGCGGCTGAGCGAAGCATTTCCATTCAGATGAAATTGTTGTCCGTTTAAAAAGGCTTATTTTGCATAAAATGTATTGGTGTTTTTAAACTGATGAGTTTGGACCATCGGAAGGAAAATGCGCATCTCCGCGTTCATCAGTTTGACGTCGTTGTTTTTCTACTTCCTGGAGCATCTCTGGAGGCCGCCTCAGTAACAAGATTTTCAGAGGAATCATCACTTTTGAAAGGAATTACCATTCAGAGTGAGTTGTTGGCCACTTATTAGCTTTATCTTGCATAATATTCCTCCTTTACTCCGTCGGAGGCAGGATTAGTTTGAGAGCTCAGACAGCTGCTTGTTGGCTCATGCGATACCTTGTCAAAGTTTTTTTTTTTGCCTTTTCTTTTTACAGTTACATCCGTAGCACCCGTCTTTGATAATACTGCTTTTAAAATGTATTATTTCACTATATAAACACAGGAGGCTGCATTGTCATCCACAATTTCCAGTAAATTCCACCCAAGACAGCCTCTCAGGCAGTATTTCTTTCCATCCCTGTTTTTTTTCTTCTTTTCTTTGATTGCATACATGTACAAATGAAGCAATATTTGGTTCCTGTGGCCACGCATTTGACTCTGCCCTCCCACCCCCCCACCCGCCCGCTCCCCCAAGCCAAGCCCTCTTCAAGTTTATACACAATGCACAACATTGTTCGAGAAGACGAGGCGCTCTGAAATAGGCCTGGGAGCCTTTTGAACCACGAGGCGCTCCGAGGTTGGACGTCTAAACATAAACTCCCAGAGAGGAGTGACTCATGCAAGAAGGGAAAGAAATAGACGACAGGTTTCTATTCGCTGGGTGGTGAAAAGTGAGAATATCTTCCGGGGCAATGAACAGCTGCCGGAGAATTTTTTTTCATATCTCTTTAAACTTTGTAGCTTCTTCCCGCCCAGAAGCATGCGGCAGGTAGACGGGCAGACAGGCTATTTATGGTGTGTAAGGGATGGGGGTGGGGGAGGGGGTTTGGGAGGGGGGGGCATGAAGAGACATCAGTGTATCTCAGCAGGTATAATTATCCCACCGTGGTGGAGTCGCAGCGTGAGCTGATTGTCTTCAGTCGGAGGAGACAAGCTGAGTGGAAAACGGCTCTTCAGGAAAAGACCTCGACCCTCCAGCTCATCACCGACACTTAGGCTCTATTGTATTGTGTCACACACACACACACACACACACACACACACACACACACACACACACACACACACACACACACACACACACACACACACATTGTGTTTGACCCAACCCCTAGTGGCAGGTTAAACACTGAGCTTGTTCTGCCCCGCCTCACCTCATCAGAGTCGAGACTGGCTTTCTGAAGCTGATTGTCCCGCCTGTCAGACGAGCTACTTGACTTGTTTACGCCGGTTGATTTTAGGGAAGTCACATGGTTCCTGATGGACTCCGTTGTGTCTGCAGCCAAAGATACTGTAACACGAGTGGTCTTAGGGCTGAGGTAATGGGGGAAGGGGTACGTTATTTGGCGTTTTTGTCGTCGCCATGTTTTTGCTGTTTGCAACCAACGGATTGCGGAGGAGTGATGTAGAGACGTCAATCACCTTGTAGCGTTATGGTCTGTTTGACTCTAAATGAGCATAACTTACTAAATGAACATCATGCTGTATTGAAGAAGACTTAAAACTAGAGATTGAGACATAAACTCATGTTTACAATGTTTACTGAGGGAATACATCAAGAGAGAAGTAGAGTCATTTATATAGACTTCTATACAACCAGAGGAGTCGCCCACTGGTGGTCAGGAGAGAGAATGCAGCTTTAACACATGAAGCATAGACTTCTATACAACCAGAGGAGTCCCCCCCTGATGGTCAGTAGAGAGAATGCAGCTTTAACACATGAAGCATAGACTTCTATACAACCAGAGGAGTCACCCCCTGATGGTCAGGAGAGAGAATGCAGCTATAATACATGAAGCATAGACTTCTATACAACCAGAGGAGTCACCCCCTGATGGTCAGTAGAGAGAATGCAGCTTTAACACATGAAGCATAGACTTCTATACAACCAGAGGAGTCACCCCCTGGTGGTCAGGAGAGAGAATGCAGCTTTAACACATGAAGCATAGACTTCTATACAACCAGAGGAGTCACCCCCTGATGGTCAGTAGAGAGAATGCAGCTTTAACACATGAAGCATAGACTTCTATACAACCAGAGGAGTCACCCCCTGATGGTCAGGAGAGAGAATGCAGCTATAATACATGAAGCATAGACTTCTATACAACCAGAGGAGTCACCCCCTGATGGTCAGTAGAGAGAATGCAGCTTTAACACATGAAGCATAGACTTCTATACAACCAGAGGAGTCCCCCCCTGATGGTCAGGAGAGAGAATGCAGCTTTAATACATGAAGCATAGACTTCTATACAACCAGAGGAGTCACCCCCTGGTGGTCAGTGGAGATAATGCAGCTTTAACACATGAAGCATAGACTTCTATACAACCAGAGGAGTCCCCCCCTGATGGTCAGTAGAGAGAATGCAGCTTTAACACATGAAGCATAGACTTCTATACAACCAGAGGAGTCACCCCCTGGTGGTCAGTGGAGATAATGCAGCTTTAACACATGAAGCATAGACTTCTATACAACCAGAGGAGTCCCCCCCTGATGGTCAGTAGAGAGAATGCAGCTTTAACACATGAAGCATAGACTTCTATACAACCAGAGGAGTCCCCCCCTGATGGTCAGGAGAGAGAATGCAGCTTTAACACATGAAGCATATACTTCTATACAACCAGAGGAGTCACCCCCTGATGGTCAGGAGAGAGAATGCAGCTTTAATACATGAAGCATAGACTTCTATACAACCAGAGGAGTCACCCCCTGATGGTCAGTAGAGAGAATGCAGCTTTAACACATGAAGCATAGACTTCTATACAACCAGAGGAGTCCCCCCCTGATGGTCAGGAGAGAGAATGCAGCTTTAATACATGAAGCATAGACTTCTATACAACCAGAGGAGTCACCCCCTGGTGGTCAGTGGAGATAATGCAGCTTTAACACATGAAGCATAGACTTCTATACAACCAGAGGAGTCCCCCCCTGATGGTCAGTAGAGAGAATGCAGCTTTAACACATGAAGCATAGCCTTCTATACAACCAGAGGAGTCACCCCCTGGTGGTCAGTGGAGATAATGCAGCTTTAACACATGAAGCATAGACTTCTATACAACCAGAGGAGTCCCCCCCTGATGGTCAGGAGAGAGAATGCAGCTTTAACACATGAAGTATAAACTTCTATACAACCAGAGGAGTCGCTCCCTGGTGGTCAGGAGAGAGAATGCAGCTTTAACACATGAAGCATCGACTTCTATACAACCAGAGGAGTCACCCCCTGATGGTCAGGAGAGAGAATGCAGCTTTAACACATGAAGCATAGACTTCTATACAACCAGAGGAGTCCCCCCCTGATGGTCAGGAGAGAGAATGTAGCTTTAACACATGAAGCATAGACTTCTATACAACCAGACACTTCCTCATCAGCCGAACCGCCAGAGGTTGCATTAAATCTGATCCACTTTGAATAATAAGGATAAAGGTTTATCCGATATTGATATTACTCACAGATAGGATTGCAATATGTTCAACTCTGGGAAGTCGTCACATCGACAACTAACGAGGTAAATAAAGAAATACAACGTTTTATCGTGCAGGGCAACATGAGTAAGAGACACAACAATATTCGTAATAATATAATAATAATCGTTGTGATCCCGGATTGTCTCTGAACTGAGAGAGGTGTTCATGCCAAATGAATAGAACTTGAATGGTCTGGACTGAGCCACAGACATATCAGTCATGGTCATGATTTGACATTTTAAAAGTTATTATTTACCCAGAATACACAGCAGGTAACAGTCAAAGTCCATCTGTATGGTAACCACACTGTGGAGCGGGTTTCACAGAATATTCAACATATTAAACTGGAGTTAGACGCTTCTTAGTTCTCAGTCTAATGCCAGTTAGTTGAATTATCTGAACTAATGTGTTCGGAGTTAAAAGGCCACTAAGAGATGGACGGAGTTGTTGCCCTCTGCACGGAAATTGTCGTTTATTTTGTTTTAGGTTTTGTGCTTGGAAGTATACATCCGGTGATATATTTATAATACTTTTCTGAACCCGCTGAAAGGAGCAAAACCAACTAAACGATTGCAGTAACCAGTATTTATATATGATGACGCGTGACAAGTTCGTTCATTACAATGATGAACACACGGACATAAACAAACACGTTATTTATTTTTAAAATGTATCCCACACAGTCCCAGCACTGCAAATACTACTGCTAAATAATACAGTGCTCATCTGTGTGTGCATATATATATATATATATATATATATATATATTATATCAAACTATTTGTATATATGTACAAATGTATATATTTCTATTTATATATATCCAAATATTGAAATATATCTATTTATATATACAGTATATCTATTTATATATACAGTATATATACATAAAGGCCTTTTGACCACTTTGTGCAATGAACTTTGACATACCTGAAACCTTTATATATATACATACATATATATATATATATATATATATATATATATATATATATATATATACATATACACATATATAAACATATATAAACACATGTATATTTTTTAATATATATAAATATTTTTAAATATATATG
The DNA here is from genome assembly GCA_023566465.1 of Cottus gobio. NCBI lineage: Eukaryota > Metazoa > Chordata > Actinopteri > Perciformes > Cottidae > Cottus > Cottus gobio. The sequence goes on along the minus strand of CM042227.1, from coordinate 5,436,539 downwards.
TATATATACATCTTTTTATATATGTATATATATATTTTCATATATGTTTATATACATTTGTTATATATGTATATATATATTTATGTTCTTATTCTTTAGGGCCTGCTAGGCTCCGCAGCTTCCAGTTGCTCTTCACGTGTGGGCCAGCAATGTGTGTGTGTGTGTGTGTGTGTCTTTGTGCGTGAGGATCCACGAGAGAAAAGTGTCACAATGTTATTGAAATAAAAACAAGAAGACTTCTTTTTGAATTCACAAATTTTAATTCACTTCAACGCTGGATGAACTGACATTTGTGTCCGACCCTGATTCCTGTCATACAGAAAAGCACAATAGCGTCACACGGAGCGCCGGGAGCGCCGCCACCAAAAGGCAGGAGTGTAGCAGCCGACCTGGATAGTCAAACGACGTGGACGCCATCTCTTCTCCGATATTATTTTCTTTTCGAATCAACATACTGTATACTTGTACACAACTGACACCAAGCAAAAAACAAACGAAACAAAAAACACAACTGAATTCTTTAAATACTCCTGTGATTGAGTTTGCCTGGCACAATGAAACAAACCGATTTCACCGACTCGTCCTCCGACGCTCCAAACTGGCTCAAACACTTAAAGTCACTCCGCAAAAATAAAAGTATATCAATAACAATTTGTCCCGTGTCGGGTATTTACAGACATCAAAAGTGAAGAACATAGTCAAACCTGCCACATTTTCTTTAATGGCTCAAAAAAGTAGATTGTCATCAACTGAGTTTTGCTTTGTTATTTAACTATTTGTCATTTACCTTTTTTTTTATTTGGGAAACAGACCTATAAAAATGGCATAATACAACATGATGGGACTTTTTTGTTTTTTTGTTTGTTTACCAAATAACACTCAGTAACTGCTTCTTTTTATTTATTTCTCTGTCACCCTCCGCTCCTTTTCTTCCTCTTCTTTTCGGGCAGAGCGCTCTTAATGTCTCGTTTCCCAAACCACCGCCCAGTTCTGACAAAACCGATATTTAAACCCCATGGAAATAAAAACAAAAAATAGCACGCGATGACAGCAATTCTAACCATAATAACAACAATAATAACAATAATGATAATAATAATCATGGATAAAGATAGCAATAAATAGGGTTGGTGAAGTTTAAGTGCGGGTAGGCGTGATGAAACACAAGACTGTGGGCACCAATTAGAGAGGAAAGAGGGGGGAGAGAGTGAGATGGAGAGAGGAGAGGAAGAGTGGAAGAGGGGTGGACTACCGCACATAAAGTGACTGATTGTTTGGTGGCTGAATCTCCGCTCTGTCCTTCCCTTCCTCGACTTTTCTCCCGCCGCGCATACGCCAGGAACTGTCCACTGTCCATTTTAAAACCTCACGTCGTTTTAGTCTGCCTTGAGAGGGAGGGAGGGAGGGAGGGAGGGAGGGAGGGAGGGAGGGAGGGAGGGAGGGAGGGAGGGAGGGAGGGATGGAGGGAGGGAGGGAGGGAGGGAGGGAGGGAGGGAGGGATGGAGGGAGGGAGGGAGGCAAGAGTAGGTCACATCCACAAAATATCAGTCTTTGTGAACAGTAAGTGCTTGATTCTGGTAGTGATTCTGGGGTGTGACGGTGAGGCGAGGGCAGGTTGTGGTCGTCACTTCTTCCCTTTTTTTGTTTTGTTTTGGTGGACGAGCGAGTGGCGTCCGTCCCCGTTGTCAGGCAGGAGACAGCATTGGCAACATCAGTGTGCGTCCTGAGGATTCATAGGATCGTAGAGGTCTCGAAGATCCGGTCCACGAATGTCACTCAGCGGGGAGAACTCAGAGAGGAGGCGGGACTCCGGTGAAGTCCCGCCTCCTCGGAGTGTCTCTTGATTGGCTGATTGGGAGAAAAGTCCGGTGATCGACACGTGTCGAGTTTGTAAATTGGGAGGCAAGAGCTGCAATAGATTAGCTGTTAATGAGAGTTCATGATTTAATTATTTTAATGTTCCTTTTTTGGGGGGGGGGGGGGGGGGGGGCTTTCTTTCACAGTTACACAACCGCCTGTTTTGCTGAGGTATTTCCACTCCACACATCAGGTGTTCACAGATGTCTGTCCCTATAAAAGTTGTTTTTCGGTTGTTTTTCGGCGCCGTAAAGCGCTTCAGCCTGATGGTTTACCCCGAAGTTTGCCTCCCGTCAAGTCATGACCAGTTCCTCGCTTCATTTCATCCCTTTCTTTACCTTGTTCCCTCCCCACTCTCCTCTCCTCCCTGTGGGTTGGTCTCTACCTCTGGTAGTCGGCCTGCTCTCTGGGACTGGACGAGGAGCTCCCGGGCCCCAGAGGGCCACCGGGCCGGCCGTGGCCCTTGTCCTTGCCTTCCTCCGGAGCGTTGTGGCTCCCTGAGGACGACTGGCTCGAGTTGGAGCCGCAGGAGGCCGGAGGCTGGTTGCCGCTCACGCAGTTCCCCTCCCCGGACTGGTAGATCTCCTCAGCGCCGTCCTCGCTGGACTCCGGGTCCTCGGAGCCCGAGAGCAGCTCCTCCTCTCTGTACTCGCTGACGTCCACGCCCCCGCTGGCGGCGGCGCCCTCGCCCAGCTCCTTGAGGCGGCCGTGGTGCTTGACGTGGTAGCGCTGGTTCTGGAAGAACTTGATGATGGTGTGCTTGGGGAGGTCGAGCTGCGCGGACAAGGTGTGGATGGCCTCCTGGTCCGGGTACAGGCCCACATCCTGGATGAAGCTCTGCAGGATGCCCAAGGCCTCCAGGGAAATCTAGAGCACGCAGAGAGAGAACGTGAGAAACCGGCTGAATCGTCCCGTTGTGGGTCCTGAAGACGAGAGCGAGTACAACATGCTGTACCTTAGTGCGCGATCGCGGCTTCTTGTTGCTCCCGCAGCCGCCGCCGGGGGGCCCGCCGCCGCCGCCGCCGGCTCCCGGCCCCCCGATCTGTGACCCGTCGTCGTTCGCCGGGGCCGACGACAACTGCTGCTCGTCGCGCATCGGAGACAGCCGGTGCTCCTTCATGGGGGTCGGGGGTGGCCGGTGGTGCGCCTGACGAGAAAGACAGAAGAGCTGATTGATTAACGGGGCACAGTGACCCCTGATCAAGACTGCAGCACGGACTCATTGAGAAGCAACGACAACCACGATATAGTCCGGTCTATGTGGACCCCCCTCCCCCCTCCATCACCCCTCCAGCACACAGTAGCCAGGGCTACAGTGAGAAGGTGTTTCACAGCTCACAGAGCGTCACGGTCTAATAACCAGTGCTGCCTTGTGTCCAGTTACCTTTGACCTGATGTGTGGGAGTGTCTGCCAGGTAGTCTCTCATTTACAAACTATTTAACCAGTCGACACCTCAGAGGGGCAGAGAGGAGGGGTGGGGGGGGGGGGAACACTTCTTTGTTCATTTCAAGAAGAAAGGCCATTTGAAATGTTTCACTTTATGCATAAAATGCACTAAAATCTACACACGGCCATGAAAATGATGAATAGAAAGGTTTTCGCCATATTTTACGTATAGCTACGTTTTTCCCAGCAGAGAACAAATGCAACACCCTGCTAGCTTGTGCAGGTTTACCTGCTTTGGGACTGGACTCACTTCATAACTCAGGGATGTATATCGGAGTATCGTCTGCATAGTGTGTGCTGCTGGGAACATGTTTGGGTTTGAACAGAAAAGGCTCAAGAATCAACCGCTTGATTGGACACATGGAGACTTATAATCATGACATATTAAACATCTACGGTCAAGCGATATATTATAGAATACTACATGCTCTGGCCTTGAATTGGTATTTAGTCATTCTGCGTGTAGATCACATCTGTAATAGCATTACAGATGTGATAATTTGCTTTTTATGAATGTAAAACATTAATGCACATACAATGTAGATTTACAGACGTAGTCTAAGAGAAATGCTGTTCATAAAACATTCAAATAGTCGGCGTCCTTTAATAAATTACAGTATGTTTCAATTCTAATATTAGAATATATTATATATATTATAATATTAGGGGCCTTTGGATGTTTTGACAGGATGAAGTGTTGGGAGGGAACGTGGGGACTTCGGTTGTTTGTCAGGAGGTAGCGGCTGTTGTGCGAGCGTTGTGGTCGCGTCCCGCCCGCTAAGAGCAGGGAGGGGCCTCCCCACTGGAATGCCCAGCTATAAATCTGTGGTGCATTAAAATTAAAGGACCCACATAAAGATAATAGTCATTCGCTTTTCTCTCCCTCCTCTTCAATAATAACAGGGTATTACTTAAATAATACTGCAGGGCAGGCCAGACCATGAAATTGCTGCGATTTCATTCGCTTCAGGGGGAGGGGGGGACGAGATGACCAATTTACAGGAATTCAGTATGTTTTTCCCTTTTTTTGTCATTTCTCTCTCCTTCCCTCCCCCAAATCTTCTGTTTCTTTCACGCAAAGTTTTACAATATTGAGAAAAGACTAAGAACAAAGAGAGTGAGGGATACAGAAAACTAGAGAGAAAGATAGATATGCACCCTTTCCCCCCCGATGAGGACCACACAGCCCCGAGTCTCCCACGAGTCTCCCCCAAGTCTCCCCCATGCAAACGCACTGAGACACTTAATGACTAAATTGCGGGTAAATAAAGGAGAGGATCGACTCCCCTCCTCCGCCCACAGGCTTCATCGTTTCTATGCTTATTCGGGTCGACAGCAGGGACTCTTGGATCAATCGCCGCACGCACACACACACACACACACACAGACACACACACACACACACACACGATGGGGAGTCTGGTCTCCCTCATGCACTAATGATGATGTAAGCGAGCAGAGCCAAACACACGAGGCCGGTCGGCTCCTTCAGGGTTCGTCTCTTCTTTATCTTCGTCTCCTCTTTCCTCTGCTTGAACTCTTCTTCTACCTTTTTTTTGGTTTGTTTATTCCTCCCTTTAGTGTCTTTTCCTTCTCTTCTTCTGTGCCTCCTCCCTCCCCTCAGGTCTAAGGCATCAGGACACTAATGAAGTGGAACTCTGCCGAGCCAGCGTGACTCCACATCAACATGAGCTCTGAACTGGTGGATGCCACGAGCGCCCACCTCCTCCACCTCCACTCGTCCTCCACCTCCCCTCGTCCTCCTCCTCCCCTCGTCCTCCACCTCCCCTCGTCCTCCACCTCCCCTCGTCCTCCACCTCCCCTCGTCCTCCACCTCCCCTCGTCCTCCACCTCCACCTCCCCACGTCCTCCACCTCCCCTCGTCCTCCACCTCCCCTCGTCCTCCACCTCCCCACGCCCTCCACCTCCCCTCGTCCTCCACCTCCCCACGCCCTCCACCTCCCCACGTCCTCCACCTCCCCACGCCCTCCACCTCCCCACGTCCTCCACCTCCCCACGTCCTCCACCTCCCCACGTCCTCCACCTCCCCTCGTCCTCCACCTCCCCTCAACTCCTTCGCCCCTCCCGTTGAAACTCCCAAACCTCCTCCACCTTCAGCCTCCACCTCCCGTGTCTCTTTGCCCCGTGCTCTTTGACCTCTACCGTCAGTAACGATCCATATCTGCCGCGTACTGATTTACAGACTTCTAAACAGGAAATAGTTAAAGTGAGACTTATTATTTTCAGATTATATTAAAAAACATGAGAATGGGTGAAGACTTTGTTAGAAAATCAATATTTCAGTGGATTCAGGCGCATTAATGTGTAATAAACTAGTGTGAATAATAGCTGATCTTTTTTCCCACTTTCTTTGAGCACTCGCCGACTCGAGGTGATCGGTGTAACTGTGACCCGTACGACCGTCTTCTGACACGACGGGAAGATGTCGTTCTGGGTTCAACGACCTCTCGGTTGTCAAGGTCAGGGAAAGGTCGCGGTCATAGTTCAAGGACAACAGTGACGGGTCACAGCATAAGAGCAGTGGTCTATTTTCACTCCACTAAATGTATCCGACAGTTATAGTTACTTTGCTGTTAAATAATAAATAACTTCATTAATTCATCTAATATATTAAATGGTAATAATTTGCTCCACATAAATGAATACATCAGTTATATTAATACAATAATACAATATATAAACACCCTAAAGGGGTTTTTTTTATGGAATATTAGTACATTAAATACTTTTAAGATGATAAGAGGACTTTTAGTAGTGGTAGTGCTTTAGACTATAAGTAAAGTAATTGATTACATTTTTTTTTGACCACTGGTGTCGCAGAAATAATCCGTACAAACGTCCCTCCCTCCCTCCCTCCCTCATTACTCCTCCCCTCTCTGACCGTTACACTTTGGAGAGATGACATGTCACTTCAGAGCTACACAATGCAGCTCCGCTCTCCCAAAACCACAAGCACTGGAGCCCTTCTCCTGGCATGATTCAATATTCCTGAAAAACCTCTTTTCCTTCTCTCCGTCTCACTCTTTCCCTCCCTCTCCCTCTTTTTGAAATATTCATCTTCTCCTTAATGAGCTCTGGTCCTCCAGGGCCCCTAAATCTCTCTCTGTGTTGGGGGGGGGGGGGGGGGGGGTATGACCACCAGAGACACCATTAACACAGAGATAAATATGTAATGAAGAAAAAAAAAATCACTTTTCTGTTAGTTTTGTGCATGACTTCACCTTTCCTGTTAATCTGTGTTTTTCTTATTTTCTCTTTCTCTCTCTCTTTCTCTCACTCCTGTCTGTCTGTCTGTCTGTCTGTCTGTCTGTCTGTCTGTCTGTCTGTCTGTCTGTGCTCCATGAGGATCCAGGCTCAGGGAGTAGATGAGTCACTGCTCATTTCCTTATTTGTAAAACAACATTTCTTTGATGAGAAACTGTATCCACGTAATGTTATTGAGGCTGTGTGTGTGTGTGTGTGTGTGTGTGTGTGTGTGTGTGTGTGTTTTTATTTTTTTCATTCAAACTGTGTGTGGTATTCATTCCACTTATCTGCAATTAAACAATTAACTTAATTGTGGTTTGCCAAAAAAGCTCCACCCTTCAAAAGTGAGAGACGCCACCGGGATGAACTGATGGGGGGAGAGAGAGAGAGAGAGAGAGAGAGAGAGAGAGAGAGAGAGAGAGAGAGAGAGAGAGAGAGAGAGAGAGAGAGAGAGAGAGAGAGAGAGAGAGAGAGAGAGGGGCGACTACTTCCTCTCGAAGTGAGTGAATACTAACAGACAGATGTAGCACCGTACATTTGACAGAGAGGGTGAACTTCATGTTTTATGGCCTCCGATCCGTTTTCCTATCGCTAAATACTGATCCGGTGGAGCCACGTCGCATCTGGTCTGATCCCGCCTGTAATGTTATTATGGTCTGTTTGTTTAGACAAAGGAAACATGAAGTTCTGCCGTGTTGTGTTTTGCTAACGTCCTCTTTAGTTAATCAGCGCGGCTTCGCTCTGTTCTGGATCACATCGCGAATGACGTAACCTTCAAAGTCGAAATGTTTCTCATTATTAACGAATCCAAACGAAAAAGACCAAAACCAGCAGTGTGCTGCTCCGACTCCCAAAACCCAAAACCCTGGCTCCTGAAGCACACACATACAGTACACATAGCATATGTACACACAGCACACATATACGTACATGTGGAGCAATTTGGGGTCCACTGACTCAGGGATCAAATCTAAAAAACAGTAAGCGGATGACTTCTGTGCTGTGGGAGTGTCCCAGTAAGCCATGAGGGTGCCACCGTGAACCAGTATGCCGGAAACCAGCACCCCGAGGACCCGATGCTGCTGCTCAGTGGTGAACTTTGCGCGAGTGTGTGTGAGTGTGTGTGTATCGCTGCCCTGAAACCGAAGCAGCTAAATGGAATGCAGCCATCATTCATAAAGAGGCCAAGTCCATTTACTCTTCATGGGAAGCACTTCTCCGCTGGCATAATACGGTCAAATGACTCGGACTCTGCAAAGTAATATTTGATGACGTCATGTTTTGGGCTTTTTTAAACAGTGTGCGTCACAAAATCACACAGTGGAGTCTCTCTCTTTTCCCTACGTTTGAAAAGAGAGACTATCAGGTTGCATTGTGGGCAATATCACAGGTTTGAGTACAGCGGGGCGATAGGATAACGGCCGTCATCACAGTTTATTTGTTTTTCCTAAAAAGACAATGAAAATGCTTCTGAAGGATCAGAGCGCTGATGTGGAAGAATTTATACTTTGTTATTGTAAATTAATAGGAAATAGCTTTATTTTGGAGCTCGTCTTCAGAAATCTCAGCTCACTGAATGACTCTCTCCTTGCTGATCACCTAAAAATGGAGGCGAGTGTCGACAGGAGCAATTTGTTGCTGCTTTGGCAATAAGCACCTTTGGATTGAAGTGAGACACAAAGAGAGGAGGAGGAGGAGGAGGAGGAGGAGGAAGAGGAGGAAGAGGAGGAAGAGGAAGAAGAGGAGGAGGAGGAAGAAGAAGAGGAGGAGGAGCAGGAGGAGGAAGGGCGCAGTGGTTGTTACGTCTTGTTCTAGTCCACCACTCATGGGGTCTCAGCCTCGGTGAGCGGTCATATACACACACACACACACACACACACACACAGCTCGCATAAACAACCCCTTGACTTGCGGCAGAAATCAATTTAGCAAAAACAATAAAGAAATTATTTATAAGGGCAGACTCTGCCAAATTAGCTGTGGGACGCACTTAACTGCTGCAGCCGTATGAATGAGAGCCGTGGAGCAGAGCACCGGAGCCGTGTCAGTCACGGAGAAATGTGATGCTGCCGAGGCCTCACACACACACACACACACACACACACACACACACACACACACACACACACACACACACACACACACACACAGCACCTGCAGACTTAATAGACACGCGGTCAGAGATCTCCCCAGATGCAGAGGAAGGGCTCACGCTTCTGTACATCCAGCATTCATTTTTCATGCGACGTCTGTGGACCCTCTTATTGTATTGGGGGGGGGGGGGGTACCGACTATCAGTGTGAGCTGTGTTGTGCGTGTGCAATGTGTGGCAGATGGGACACACGTGTGGTCTGTGGTGGCTGGCTGGAGCCTGAGGTTCGCTTCATCTGGGTCTGAAGACGGCAACACACCTCGTTTCCCATTAATAAATCACCAGAGTTTCACCACAGTTCATCTCCCAGAGGGGGGGAGGCGGGGGGGGGGTTACAACATGGCCGTCATGAGGGTACACTATATTTTCTGTCGATGCTGTGAGTGTGAGAGGAGCAGAGGAATGTGGTATTGGTGTCACCGCCGCTTCCTCCCAGTCTTCCCATCATCCCCCTTCTCTTTTAAACACAAAGCTCCGGATGGAAAGAGAGAGAGAGATTCGCTCGGCGGTGGAGTCGGGGGTGGGCGGAGCCACCGGAGCCACCGCAAATCGGCACCCATAGCCTCTCGTGTTGAGAAGCTCGATGGGAGGCATTCGCCTGTTTTTGATTTATGGCATATGTGCAATATGTGGGATATAATAGCTGTGCATTGAGGGCTGGTGGTTAGACGGACTATCTCTCAAGAGGAGGACCAATAGGGGGTGTTTGAGCAACCAGTGCATTCAGTTGAGGGGGCAGGACCCTGACCTTTGACCTCTGTACAGGGCAGGCGTTTCCTGCTGTTTTGGTTTTGAACTCCAGCACGTTGGATTTAAAATAGTAAATAGTTTTACATTGTTTTCAGTATGCCTCTTTGTTTCTTGCAGATGATGAAGAAGGACAATACTCTCAAAGCCTGAAGCTTCAGATAAAGACTGAACGTTCACCTGCTCACTAGTTAAATGTGTTTTATCACGTTTGTTTTTATCCAAAATGACTTGGAGCAAAAGTAGTATACAGTATATTTGACTATTTCCTGGCTTGGAGCCGAGGTCGCTGCTCAAAGTCGATTTCATTGCTGTTCATTTCATGGGTCTCATCACATACAACAGAAGACAGTTTGGCATAGTACAGTATGCCATAAAACTTTTATTATAAATGTCATAAAGAATTCCTAGTATAGTTCGCTATAAAAAGTCGTAGTGAAGGTGGCCTGAATAAGTGTAAGTCGGGATCAGTGTCTGCTGATGTCAGAGTTGTTGACTCAGCAGTTAACTGCAAAAGTGCCAACAGTTCGATTCCTGAAACGGGCGCTGTGGACAAAACTGTGGACCGAACCTCCAACCAGCCGAACACTGAATGTGTAGATTTAAAGAAAAGATGTTTTCTTTGTGTCGTCTGCTACTTAAAATCAATAGCAGATAAGGTTTTATCTATACAGCCTGAGAGTAATGAAGACAGATAGACAGGGTTCAGTGTGTGTGTGTGTGTGTGTGTGTGTGTGTGACAACACCATGTTTCCTGCATCGATCTCTGCCTCCCTCCTCACAAACTAATGGGGCATTTCCTCCAGTGCCACACCACCCAGCAACACTGTTTACACTTCCTCCCACTGGGGCGCGCGCACACACACGCGCACACACACACACGCACGCACGCACACACACACACACACACACACACACACACACACACACACACACACACACACACACACACACACACACACACACACACACACACACACACACACACACACACACACACACACACACACACACACACACACACACACACACACACACATCAAACGGTACACGTAATGAATATAATGAGGATTTTGTTTACTGGATCTTTCTGACGTTGTGTTCAATGACATCCGGTGCTGTCGTGGGCCGTGGTGGAAAGTACATTTAATCAAGTACTGAACTTAAGTATTGTGTTTTTCTAAGTTCTGCTACTAGGGAAATATTGTACGTTTTACTGCTCCAGCAATTAAGTGATGAATATCTACTTTTTGTAATTTGAGTATATTTTGATGCTAATACTATTTTTTAGTCAGTACGTGTGCTGTATATGCTTATGTTTGTGTGTGAGAAGGACTCTTTGAACTTATTTTCAAAATGAAAGGCCACAAACAACAGATGGTTAGCTTAGCACACTTAAAGCTAGCCTGTCTGTGTCCACTGATAAACACCTTTAATCTCGTTATTAATCAGCACTAAATGAAAAGAGTAAAACGTACATGTTGGGGTTTCACTGTGTTGGACTATTTATTGACTGGGACCAGTTGCTAGTATACCAGTAGACACTCTAGGAAATCACTTCTCCCAATCGAGAAAATACTCAGATCCTTTGTTATTTTGTTATATAACAGTATCCGAGGAGATCTGGTAAAAAACAGGTTTTCAGTACACGGTGGGGAAGTAAGAAAAGGTGTTTCCAGTCAGTTTTCAACTGATGTAAATATTGTGAGATGAGGTGACGTGCAGGAAATGTGTTTTCAATGCATGAACCCGGAGGTGCGTTTTGAAGCCAGGTGTTGCACACATCTGGAGGCGGAGATATGAGGATATGATGCAGGACGCCGGCTGTAAACACGTCTGCTTCTTACCTGCGTGTCCTGCGGCAGGTGGAGGACGGTGTGCATCCTCTCCGAGTGATGGTGTCTGGACTCCTCCTCGTACGCCAGGTCCCTGTCGGTCTGCGGCAGCGCCAGGAACCTCCGGATGGTGCACAGGTTCTCCCACAGGGTGCGGTTCTCCGGGCTGGGGTTCTCCTTCCACCGGAGCAGCTCACACAGCCAGCCCTGGAGAGAGAAGGTGGGGGTTAAACAGAGAGGTTTTTGGGATACCACTTTCATGACAATACGGTGACAGGCAGCTAGCTTAGCTTAGCATAAAGACTGGAAACAGAGGGAAACAGCTAGCCTGGATCTGTCCCAAAGGTGCAGGTCATTAATAAATATATTATATTTCAAGTCAAACTATATATTTATAAGAGGAAGAGGATGTATATTTTGTTTGCAACCAGTGAACAGAAGAGACCATATTTGGACTGTTGAGTAGTGACGCTGTGGTATAGATGGTGTATACGTCTCTGTCAATCACCTTGTAGCCCCGCCCTAAAGCATACCCTGCTTTATGGTCTGTTTGACTCTAAATTACCATAATTTACTAAATGAGCATCATGCTGTATTAAAGAAGACTTTAAACTAGAGATTGAGACATAAACTCATGTTTACAATGTTTACTGAGGGAATACATCAAGAGAGAAGGAGAGTAATTTATATAGACTTCTATACAACCAGAGGAGTCGCCCCCTGGTGGTCAGGAGAGATAATGCAGGTTTAACACATGAAGCATAGACTTCTATACAACCAGAGGAGTCGCCCCATGGTGGTCAGGAGAGAGAATGCAGCTTTAACACAAGAAGTATAGACTTCTATACAACCAGAGGAGTCGCCCCCTGGTGGTCAGGAGAGATAATGCAGCTTTAACACATGAAGCATAGACTTCTATACAACCAGAGGAGTCGCCCCCTGGTGGTCAGGAGAGAGAATGCAGCTTTAACACATGAAGCATAGACTTCTATACAACCAGAGGAGTCGCCCCCTGGTGGTCAGGAGAGATAATGCAGCTTTAACACATGAAGCATAGACTTCTATACAACCAGAGGAGTCGCCCCCTGGTGGTCAGGAGAGAGAATGCAGCTTTAACACATGAAGCATAGACTTCTATACAACCGGACTTCTTTTTGCAATCGGAGTGGCCATTAGAGAGTATGCAAGTTTTGACACTTCCGAATTGGTTTCTCTTTTCATAACCAGAGGTTACTGCCTGTGATTCACAGAGAGCTTCCTCGTTTCCAGTCTTCATGCTAAGCCAACATGCTGCTGGCTGTAGCTTTAATTTGACTGTAAAGTTATGAGAATAGTATCAATCTTCTCGTCTTGTGTTGTGTCTTGTTCTGCTGTCGTTTAAAGCAGATTTTGAAGGAGAAGGAGGCTTTGTTCCCCTAAAGATTACCGCAGTGGATCTGTTTTTATCAACCATTTTATTGCCGTTCTTTATCTTTGGAGCCTAAGAATCTACAACTCTCACCTACTATTGACACTGGGTGAAGAAGAGGGAGGAGGATGATAATGATGATGAAGGAGACCATGAGAGAAAAGAGAACTTAAAATATAAAGATATACAGAAAACAACAGAAAATGTGAGCAAGTAGTGAGATAAATAAAAAATTGGAAGAAGTTGGAAATGTGTGTGAGTTAAGAGTAGGAGGGGAAGATGAAGGGGGGGATGGAGAAGATTCAATTATATCTGCTAGACTGGTTCAGTTTGTGACACCAGCTGTTGTGCTCAACCAGCCACCTCGGGCAGCATGCACCGCTAATAGCCTGATCATCTCCCTCTTCCTCCCTCTCCGTCCTCGCGGCCAGCTGCAGCAGATGGGTGCAGTGAGCCGTGGCCCTCAGCCACCCCCAGACCCGCCAACCTGGGGGACCTCGCCGACTGCACACAAACAAGCATGCGAGTACTGTATACACCACGCGTGTGCGTCTCCACACGTGACCTTTCTCACGCTAACACCTGGTGGCACAAAGCCACATGTTCTGCATGGGCCGCATCCATAAATGAGGGGATTTAGCTCCCGCGTGTTTTGCGCTCTTTCTATATAAATGTATTTAGGATGGATGGGTTTTTTCTCTAATTGAGTCCTTGTTTCCTGTCGCAGGCAGAACTTCTCCTTTGGCCTGAGGAGAGTAAACAACATGCAAGTTTAGGGAGCGTGAGGGATCGGCATGTGCTTCAGGAAATATTAAGTGTTTGTATATCTACAAGTTTACGAGGTGAGAAGCGGCATGGAGCCGTTGCTAATGTATTAAAAAGGGCTGTGAAGTTTCTCGGGGCCCACAGCTGGATGAAGATGTCTTTATTTATTCGTTTGTTGAACTGTTATAGAGAAGTCAACACTTAAAACCAGAGGAAATGTTATTGACTTGTACCCTTGCACCTTGATTAATAGAATTAGTGCTCAATGGACTTTATTTTGTCCTTCTGGCCACTCAAAGTGATTTACACTACATGTCAACATGGCTGCAAGGAGCCACTGAACCCCTGCACCGATGGCCTGGCTTCAGGAGCAATTTTGGGGTTCAGCATCTTGCCGAAGGATACAGCTGGGGAATCGAACCGCCAATCTAAGAGGTCACCACGCTTTACTAAGTCATAGCCGCTCCACTGATACACATGTGTGAAATACAAGGTACAAAAACAGAAATGTCTCTTAGGATCATGTGGGTTCTAGTACTTTTATACCATTATTTTAATTCCCTCTAATCTGTCTGGAAATGAATTAAAAAGAAAGATCGAATCATAAATTAGCCAATCAATCGGGTAGGGAGGGAGCTAACAAAAACAAAACATTTACTAGCAGGGAAATGATACATTTAAAAAGTCCTCGAATAAACAACAAGAACGTGAAGTACCGTTCATATAAATTCTTGAGAAATTAGGGGGGGAAAAAAAGGAAAACTGCAGCGCAGTACATCGTGTTTCCAGAGCTCTGAGAAAACAAACCGACCCGGAGCTGTCCATCACGAGCCGAGTGACGGCCGATGACTGACTGCTACATCGTGGCGGCGCTCCAGCCTCTAGCGGACGAGTGCTTTGGCTCCGGTCGCAGCGGGTTTCCTGGTTTTCACGAGCGTTTTCAAAGCTGTTTCGATATTTTTAAAAAAGCGCTCCGGCGTTCCTCACCTGGCTCTTGTTGGCGGCCACCTTGGCGAACAGCGCTTGAGACACTTTGGCCCTTTTCATCTCCTGCTGGATTTCGTCGTAGATCCCCGACGTGATGTTGACCAGCGACTCCAGCTTCAGCGGGATGTCGGAGGCCGGGCCCGGCGGCTTCGGCTGGAAAGAGAGCAACCACGAGATGATGTGATTCACATTGTGTTTTACATTACATTTCATTTAGCTGACGCTTTTATCCAAAGAGACTTACAATAAGTGCATTCCACCCTGAGTACAAACAAGAATCAGAACAACAAGAATCTAGAAGGTACAATTTCATCAATAAAGTTCAACTACAAAGTGCTACTTCCTTTATTCAAGGTATAGTCGAAAAAGATGTGTTTTTAGTTTGCGACTCAAGAAGTAGAGACTTCCTGCTGTCCTGATGTCAATGGGGAGCTCATTCCACCATCGAGGAGCCTTTATTGAGTGTTTGTCCCCCCCAAAAAAAAGCTTTGAATGGTTGACGTTAGCAAGGAGATCAGATAAGTTCGGATGACAGGAAACGTAATAAAGACTCGTCGTGTATGTTGTACGACGGTCGCGGGCCGTAAACACGCGAGGGGAGGTTATCGGTCGCCGATCGGGCCGAAAACAGACGTGTCGTGTTCCCGCACATCTGCGGCGGTCGTCCCCACATGAGCTCTGTTTACAGATCAAAGTCATTAAGGCCTCCTCTTTTGTCTTTCTTTGTTGTTTCTGTTTGAACGAACATGCATTGGCTCTCGGAGAGCTTGTATACACAGTGTTTGAAGTCGGGGAGGGAGGGGGGGGGGCGTGCACGGACCAGCCAGCTTACATTCCCTCAGTGTAAACGATGCAGAGATTATTTTACATAGTCATAATAAGAAAAGCGCGCAGATTCACCCACGGCCATGAACGGGCATCGGGCCTGACATCAGAGGGGGAACGTCTTATCGCTGTATTGTAATGTGCACACGCCAAGAAACGTCCAAATGCTCTATAATGTCCTTCATGTTTACAATGTGCTCTTATGAAGGCTTTGAAGCTGCTTTTTACGTTATGAATGGAAGTGGTTGGAGGGTTTCAGGCCGCTGGAAGTTAGAGATCTAGATGACTCACCGAGTTGGAGATCTTAGTCTTGTTCTTCCAGATGGAGGCCCAGGTATCGGGGGTTATCTGGTCCTCCATGCCCCTCTCCCACACTTTCTATTCACACACACACACACACACACACACACACACACACACACACACACACACACACACACACACACACACACACACACACACACACACACACACACATACACACACACACACACACACACACACACACACACACACACACACACACACACACACACACACACACACACACACACACACACACACACAGCGTTACAATCTGATCACAGGGATTACTCATACATCTCAACAACACACTCATGCAGGGTTGGGTCGTAACAGATAACATGTCATCAGGATTAATCACATTACAAAAAGATATGGGACTGTAATCAACTCAGTTATATTGTCATGAATCTATTTTTGTGCGTGACAAAAGCAAAGAAAACAGCAGCAAGAAACACTTAATACACACAGTCCTGTGTTTTTGTAATTTGTTGATTTCACTGTAAATTAACTGTCAATGCCTAATATGACAAATTCATTTGCATTAAAAGAGATTTAAAGAGAACAAATGTGTCTAGAAATTTTGTGGCTAACTCAATTTTTTGAATTGGTATAATACGGAATATTTTAAATGTTTGATTTTTAAGTATTCAGATTAGTTTTTTTGTATTTATTTGTATTACTGCCTACGCCAATCACTTCATCCTTTCATCCACATTTGTGTGAAAGTGTCATAATTAGCATATGAATTCTTGAGTTATGGCCGAATATTTGTTTTAAGAGGTCACGGTGACCTTTGAACTCCACATTCTCATCAGTTCAACCTCGAGTGCGGCTTGAGAAACCCCAAAAATAACTTTTGAATTGCCATGTGACTAGTTTTCAGCTGCTGACTCCATTTAAAAAGTAGTCAGACTCAAGCCTGACTCAAGCCTGACTCAAGCCTGACTCAAGCCGGACCTTCGCGGCGCACCAACCTGCGGGAGGCGGGGCGGGCCGGGGTTGGAGGAGGAGTTGGAGGCGGGGAGGCCGACCGTGGGGTTCATGGTGCGCTCCCTCTCCTCCTGGTAGATCCGGTCCCTCTCGCTCTCCGCCAGGTTGAGGAAGTTCTGCATGGCTTTCAGGTTGACCAGCAGGGACTGCGAGGCCGTGCGAGGGTCCTCCTCCTTCCTCAGGATCTCCGACAGCAAACCCTGGACAGGGAGGACACACACGGGGAGACATTCACACGCCGACCTCATCGCCAAAAACCTCCATTCCTGAGTCAATAACAACTTAAACCGTGTTTTCTTCCCCTGACGGAGGAATTAAATGTTCTGCTTTCAGCTGTTCAATGTGATTGTTAATTAATGTTATCAAGGTTTAAGTGAATATAGTTTATTACTTGCTTATAATCACATCATTACAATAATAATAATATGTAAAAAGTACAATCAAGATAATGCATGTAGTATTTTAATCCAACAATTCTGATAAATTGTGATATATGCCGTCAGAAATTAGCCAAAGTGACAACATCAAAATGTTTGTTTTGTCCAACAAGGAGTCCAAACTTCAAAATCATGACAAAACACATACAAAATAATGACAATATTTTCAAGGAAAAGCAGGAAATCAACTTTATCAATTGAACGACTGTTCAGCTGTTCTTGTATAAACCTAGCTCGTTTAAATTCATAACCAATAATATTCTATAAGCTTTCTCTGTCTCCTAAGGAAATATTTTCACCTGTAAAGTGACTTTAAACTGTCCGATATCAATACAAACGTTTAATATGTCCTTTTAGAGTGTACTGGAACAGAAGTACAAAGCGAAATATAAAACGTTAGCTCAGTAAAAGTCTATTTTTCAGCAGTTGGTAAAAACCGAAAACGATGAACCTTAGATAAACAGTATTAGCACATGGGTTGGATGCTCACACACACACTTAAAAACACACCTGGCCTCTAACCAACAGGTCTGCGAGCCTCCATTACATTGATCTAATGGGGCGTGTGGAAACCCGTTTAGCACAGCCTGAGTGCATCAGGTGTTTGTGCTGCTGCGAGGGCGGGAGGAGACTCAATGACCCGGCGAGCTACCCCGCCACGCTTCTGCTAATCCCCACCGAAAATACCGCGAGGTGGGTGAAAAAAAAATGACAGTCCGTCGGTGACGTCGGCTTCTATTTATTTCTAGCGAATGCGGGGAAACTGTCTCTCCTCACCTGAGATGTTTAAGGGGACCGAGAAGTCTGATGATAAATGTTAATATTCAGATTATCTCGTCACCTCTCCTCTCTCTCTCTGATCATTTACACTTTCCAGACTGCCTCCTAACCTTTTCTTGACCACAGTCTGTCCTGTATTCCTACCTGTGTGCGGTTGAAAGCCACACGGGCGAACACGGCCTGGGAGACACTAGCTCTCTTCAGCTCGTCTCTGACCTGCTGGTAGATTTCACAGGAGACCTCGGCGGCCGAGGGGTTGCTCCCGGGATGGTCGCCGCCGGCTTTGGACGAGCCCCGAGGGATGGGCGGGTGGTTGAGGAACTGCTGGTTGATGGCCTGTGGGTGCTGATGGGCCAGCAGGCGGCTAACGGCTAGCTGCTGGTTGATGAGGTGGGCCATGGCGAGCTGTTGGCGCACCAGCTGCGGGGAGAGCTGGGGGGACAGCAGCCCACCTGGCCCCAGCAGGGGCTGCAGGGAGCCGGGCGGGGGCGGCGGAGGCACCTGGCCCGTGCGGAGAGGAGGGCTGTGGTGGTGGGGGCCGTGGGGCGAGTGCTGCTGCTGCTGCTGCTGGGATGGAGGAGGCTGCTGGGAGGGCGCCTGCAGGTCCCCGGAGCCCGCCTTGAGGAGGGGGCTGCCGCCTCCCAGGTGACTGAGCTGGGCCAGGCCGGCCAGGTGGGGAAGGGGAGGCCTCTGGCCCAGCACGCAGAAGTCCGCCATGTTGTCTCGCTCTACTGGAGGGGAGACGGCACGGTGAGGAGGGGGTCGGACGAACACGGACACATGAGCGCAGGAAGATCGGATGACTTACTTTTGATGTCGGCGGCGTCTCGTCCGGACCACATCTTCTCCAGGTAATCTACTGCTCAGCAAAACACACACAGGACGTCAGTCAGAGAGGGAAGGTCTCCATGTTGTTACGTACACGACCAACAACATCACCTCAAGGTCCACATGAGGAACTTTGAAGCCATCATAAACTAGAAGTCCTTGACAATTCTAAGAGTAAAGAATACTCTTTGAAAGTAAAAAATAACCTCAGCTCGGCCCCCTTTGCCTCCAGCGCTGAGTGACAGGTGTAACAGCCAATCAGAGAGCAGTGAGCTTTATCGAGAGGTGAAATAATATCGTAAATGAGCCGTGCATTACTACACGTGTGATGTTCGTCAATTTAAAATATAATTGTTCACGTCGAGAAAGATCCAAAGCCATATTTGCTCCTCCCCTTCCCCACCTTGGACATATACTTGAAGCGAGGAGCCACAGAAACCTTCCGGCCTCGGTCTTGATTTACGATCCCGTGTTGGATTTCACCCGCTGGAGGAGCAGCGCTTGTGATCAAGCCACCGCGGATGAATTATATGGATAAATGTGTTTACATTCT
The DNA here is from genome assembly GCA_023566465.1 of Cottus gobio. Lineage (NCBI taxonomy): Eukaryota > Metazoa > Chordata > Actinopteri > Perciformes > Cottidae > Cottus > Cottus gobio. The sequence goes on along the minus strand of CM042227.1, from coordinate 5,417,355 downwards.
TTTATTTACGTTATGATATAGAGCGACTGCGTGCGCAGCGGCTCGCCGCTGTTACTGAAGAAATGACGGGTGGGGAGAGGGAATCGAACATGTTTTTGTGTTCATTCATTCATTCATTCATTCACACACACACACACACACACACACACACACACACACACACACACACACACACACACACACACACACACACAGAGAGAGAGAGAGAGAGAGAGAGAGAGAGAGAGAGAGAGAGAGAGAGAGAGAGAGAGAGAGAGAGAGAGAGAGAGAGAGAGCGATAGATAGATAGATAGATAGATAGATAGATAGATAGATAGATAGATAGATAGATAGATAGATAGATAGATAGATAGATAGATAGATAGATAGATAGATAGATAGATAGATAGATAGATAGATAGATAGATAGAGAGAGAGAGCCCTAATGTATCGTACAACATTCTGGGCCCTTTTGGGCCCTGCAGGCCTCCATACTTCTCTCTATTGGTCATTTTCTTTGCTAAAACTGTATTGGCATTAACCGTATTTTGAAGGCCGAAGCGAGTTTCCCTTTTAACGTGGAATCGTCTGAACTTGAGATTGCAATGAAGCCGTCGATACCAAACATGTGATGCTGGTTTACTGGGAAAGGGGCTAAATATCGCTCCAAAGGTGAACTTAAAAAACAACTTTTTCATTCCATAAACCCACCAAATATCCTGGCATATTTTGGATTTGTCCCTTATTCCTTTTTTCTTATTTATATATTTCCTAATTTCCCCGGACATGAATGAAGTCCCATCAAATCTCATCTCCAAGGTTCAAGATACTCAACGAGCAGCGACAGAAAGCTCACCTTTGATTTTCTTATACTTCTTGTACCAACGGCCGAACTCCTGGCATTTAGCAGTGGACACGTTGGCGTAGTAGGAACTGTTCACTATGGAGGAAATCATACTCTGAGAGGGAGAGAGGGAGGGAGAGAGAGAGAGAGAGAGGGAGAGGGAGAGGGAGAGAGGGAGGGAGGGTGGGAGAGGGAGAGAGAGAGAGAGAGAGGGTGGGAGAGGGAGAGGGAGAGGGAGAGGGAGAGGGAGAGGGAGAGGGAGAGAGAGAGGGAGGGAGAGAGAGAGAGAGGGAGGGAGGGTGGTAGAGGGAGAGAGAGAGAGAGGGAGAGGGAGAGGGAGAGAGAGAGAGAGAGGGAGGGAGGGTGGGAGAGGGAGAGGGAGAGGGAGAGGGAGAGGGAGAGGGAGAGGGAGAGGGAGAGGGAGAGGGAGAGAGAGAGAGAGAGAGGGAGGGAGGGTGGGAGAGGGAGAGGGAGAGGGAGAGGGAGAGGGAGAGGGAGAGGGAGAGGGAGAGGGAGAGGGAGAGGGAGAGAGAGAGGGAGGGAGAGAGAGAGAGAGGGAGGGAGGGTGGTAGAGGGAGAGAGAGAGAGAGAGAGAGGGGGGAGGGAGGGAGAGGGAGAGAGGGGCATTAATAACCAACATGATATGAAATGCAACAACCCTGTGGCACGCTCACATAAACACACAATAGAAATACAGGAACATTAATCATGATTGGAAGCCACACATGGAAACTTCAGCCAATGCAGAGAGAGGGAATCTCAAGCCACACACACACACACACACACACACACACACACACACACACACACACACACACACACACACACACACACACACACACACACACACACACACACACACACACACACACACACACACACACACACACACACACACACACAAGACCAGGGTGGAGGGCTAATGATGCAGCTGGGGAGCAATAATCACTAAAAATATAAGATCTTGTGATTTGAGAATCAGTGAAAGAGACACTTGTTGTTGTTGTTGTTGTTGTTGTTGTCGTTACCTGTGACAGAGGACACTCTTTGGCCAGAGTGCTTTGGTTCATCTCCTTCAGCAGCTCTTTGAGAGCGTTCCTGACGGTCGCGTGGTTCCACTGTTCACAGGGAAGATCCTCCAGCTTCGAAAAACTACGACGAGACAAAACAACACAACAAGTGTCACACTTTTGTGTTACGGAGTTGAGGGAATAAAAAAAGAACTAAACGGAGACGTTTAAAGGACGATCTTTGAGATTTCGGGAGATTTCTTGCAGAGTCAGATGAGAAGATTGGCGGCTCACGTGTCTTTACAGCTTAGCTTAGCTTAGCTTAGCATAAAGCCTGTAAACAGCTAGCCTTGAGTCCAACATGCAACCACATTGCACAACCTCAAATTTTGTTGTAACTCTTTCATTTGTATACGTGCTGAACTTTGGACAAATTGTGTTGCCTTTGAACGGAGCCCTGCTAGCTGTTTCCCCCCGTCTGCAGTCTTTGTGCTAAACTACGCTAAAGCTACGCTAAAGCGCCGCAGACATGGGTGTGATCTAACGGCTCCTTTAATCCTGAAATTCACCCTGAAATGAAGCGCTCCCACATCCTGTATTAACCTCAACCCCCAACCCGCTGCTTATGGTACAGTCCAACAATTTATTTTAATTTAAATTTTAACCTCCAAATCAATCATTTCGACCACGAGCACCAAAGTGTGGCCGTCGCTGTGGATACGCGCGTAAACACGCCAGCCAAACCTGGCTGGTATGTTCCAAGACGACGACAACAACAACAACAACAATAATAACCGTGTCATCTGGAGTTTATCTGTTTTTATCTGTGCATCGAGGTTTTCCTGGCACAGCGGACGGAGACAGATAATAGATAAACCCCCCAACAGGGTTGTTTAGTGTTTTTCCGATGTTGCCGCTTTTTCGAATTTGATAGATACGGCGAATTCTTGGACCGCGATCAGCCGCCATGACATCAGCGGACCAGTTAAGTGGAGCCGCACTCGGTTTGAAACCCTTCCTGGACGTGCAGTCGTTTTATTGGAGGTCGGGGCTCAGCGCACCTGTGCAGCTGGATGCGCAGCGTGACCATGTGGTAGACCTCCATCAGCATGTCGGCGACCGTGGCCTCCGGAGCGTCCGTCAGGAAGTGGACGGGCATCGGGTTCCACCGGCCCACCTTGATGATGCCTGGACGGAGACAGGAGAGAGATTCGTCACGCGTTGGATAAAACATTTGGATGTTTACGCAACACAGCAGAGCTAGAATTCGTGGTTTAAAAATGAGAATCTTTCGCTTTAATTTGAGCTCAAGACAGGCGAAAAGTTGCAAAAGTTGAGGCATCGTCTCCTCAGCAGACTCCAGCAAAACAATGCGTTTGTTTTTTGTATCACATCTTTAAGTTTATCCTTTAATATTTGACGTTATAATCATTTAGCTGATCATTTCTTTGTTGTTTGAGAGGCCTCGTTTGTTTTTAAGAAGATAGAATCGACACATCGCCGAGATTTACAGTACAAAATAGCACGATTGTGACAAAGATGAGGAAAAACATCAACAAAATAAAAGAAAGGATTTTTAAAAAGATGAGGAAAAACAACAAAATAAAAGCGCGTATACATATTTATACGTAGTTTTGAGATACATATAATCCTCCTGTTGGACTTTTGCCTCCACCCAAATAAAATCGACCACAATTTACTTTTCAAAGCTTTGAAATAAATAAATCTTTCTTTTTTTACTAAAACAATGTCCTGATTAACTGCCCCACACGTTGTCATTCATTGAGACTATCGGACACAAGATCATGAACCAGTCTTGACTGGATTTCATTTCATTTTAGTTGATATTTTGGGGTCCATGTCAGCCACCAAGAAATCATCCAAAATTACAGACAGAGAAAAAAAAAAAAGATCCCTTCAAGTCTAATCATGTTGTTTTTTAAGGATTAGCAGGTGTTTTGAACGCTGCAGTGTCGTCACATGTAAATACCTCTGCTTGAGTTCCTTTAAGAGGAATATAAGGAGTATAAAAAGAAAGCTCGGGAAACACAAGACGCGCTACACACACACAGTCACAGAGGGTTTCATGGGGACTGGCTGGAGCTGTGAAAACTAAACAAAGCTAATCGCATTACTCTCCTCTAAATGAGATCCAGACGGGTCCTGAGGAGCCTCTCTCTCTCCCCTTGTTCCTCCCTCCCCCCTTCATATCTTCCTCTCTCCTTTTCCTCCCCTTGTCAGACGTCTCTTTCCCCCTCTGATCTCTCTCCCTCTCTCTCTTTTTTCTCGTCCTCTTCCACTGTGTTTATACCTCCGTTGTATCTTTGATTCCCCGTCAGGCCGAGCTGTGTTCTTAATTATGTGCTCGTACAAGAGGGAGCATCATTTAATCCACCGTGAGCTGAAGCCTTCAGGGCGGGGAGGAACCTGAGACCACCCGGACACCACCACAATCTTATTTCTTTTGTTAAGAAAGCTCATTTTCTGTCTATAAACACACAACTTAAGGAAGTAAAACTGGTTTGAGGACGTTTACAAAGTGCTCTACTGTGACATCAGGAACGAGAAAAAGCACACAAACGTCATATTTATGTGATAAAAGTATCGTTTACATATTAATCACACATGGTGAGTATTTGAATGTGAAAAATGTATATTCACACACGTGGTTTTCAGACTTTATACGTTTCATAAGCTCACATTAGACAGGAAAACGAGATTTCCAGCTATTTTACATATTAAATTGTCTGAAAGTTAACTCTAAAAACATCAGTTTCACTCGAAATATCACATTTAAAACAATATTTCACTATATTTGTATGTGTGTGTGTGAGAGAGAAAGAGAGTTTGGTTTGTGTGCCTTTTTAAGGGACGAAGTAATGAAATGCATTTTAAAGGGATGGAAGAAAATACTCAGATCATTTTATGACGGAGAGGAAAACACTGAGCACGTCCTCTCTTTGTTTTTCTTTTTTTTTCTTTCTGTCTCGGCCTCTCACACACACACACACACACACACACACACACACGCAAACATTCTGTCTTCATCTTCAGCCTCTGAAACAACAATTTCGCTAATGCCAAGAAGCAAACGCGTGAATAAGCAGACAAACACACAAACTCACAGAGGACACATGACAGCACACAGAGAGGTGGACATGTACATGCATCCGCTGGCATGCAACACACACACACACACACACACACACACACACACACACACACACACACACACACACACACACTCACAGTGTGATGCCAAATGCATTAATAATTGATCCATCATTTTTATTTTGGTCTGATGTTCAATGGGTTCTGCTTCTTGTCCACATTTAAAAGTAGAAATCATTGTTCCCATTTCCACATTAAAATTCCACCTCCCAGAGACGTGCTTTTATGTGGCCGGCTGGCGGCTTGGCTCATGTCTGAGTGTGCCCATCCGCACAAACACACACTGATGTCTCCGACTCCTCTCAGCGACACTGGCGCAGGCCTGCACGCATGGATGCCTGCGTACACACACACACACACACACACACACACACACACACACACACACACACACACACACACACACACACACACACACACACACACACACACACACACACACACACACACACACACACACACACACACACACACACACACACACACACACACACACACACACACACACACACACACACACACACAGTGATCCCATTGTCCCACGCTGGAATAAGCCCTAATGGCCGCTGCAGCCGCATGCGGGGCTTCTTGCAAACTGGTTCCAGCTTCCACCCCTGGCACATGCCGAGGGAAACCCTATACACCTGACTGAGCCCCGAGGAGCCCCTCTTTATGAAAAGACTGTCATGTTTGTTTTTGTTTTTTAATAAGGGAGTGATCCTCTCCGAGGAAACGCTGCTAAAAGTGCTCATCTGGGCACAAGGTGGACACTGCTTTCGGCTCACGAGGGTGCAACTTGATCCAACACATGTCTGCAACTTATTAATAAGGCGTACTTCATAAAGGGTTTGTCTGTACTAATGGTTTATAAGTAATTTTTAGGAAGGCAAGTCAGGAAAATAAAAACACATTTTCAGTTGCCCATGATTGGACAAATCCATTTGGCTCATTTCTATCCCCAGATTTGTCTTTTTAACTCTTCCAGAGCATCTGGACCGAGATGCAATCGTTGAGTTAACAAGTTCAGACTTGATGAATTGTGTTAGTAGGATAACGTTTGATGAATGACGTCGGAACGTTTATAACTCTGCCATGTTTGTTTTAAAATAGGGAACTCGTGGCCCGTTGCTGAGTTCTGGGAACACAGAGACATCGCCACAACAAAACAACAGCGTGTAAAAGGAAAAAGAAAATAGACGATGTAAAAAACACCCAACGAAAGGGAACGCACCCATTCGGTTGGTATTAACCCCTCATTGCACTGTGAGTACTGTGCATCACTGTCGATCGACACAATACAACTTCCATCAATCACCAACTTTGGTTTGAGAGTTTGAAAAAGAGACTGAATAATAAATGAAGTAACCTTTGTAGCATTTTCACTGTTGCAATTTTTAAAATAAAAATAAGCATATTTGTGTCCTGGCAATGGGAAAGGATTCATTCTGCTATTTTTTAGCAGATTCTTTCGTGTTTATTGGACCTGCACATAAGCGATAATATTGGTGGAAAAGGGGGTAATACTAGGCCCCTTTCCCTCCGTTCTGTGGCCAAGAATCTGTGGATGGATAAAAGCGTCAAATTTGATAAATCAAAGTGCAAAGCGAGGGGGGGGGGCGGGGATGTTGTGGGCCAAAAAAATAAAGAAAATAATCTAGAGGTTGATGCCGACAAATGTGCAAAAATAACAGACATGTTTGCTGCAGGGGCTCAAGTAGCTTCAACATCTATAGTTACACACACGTGGTTTGCTTTGGGGGAAGTAGGTTTGGCCCTATTGTGGGGCCAAAGATGTCGGGGCCAAGTTGGGATCTGGGCCTTTACTGGGGGATTAAAGGCAGGACATCTGGACCGCTGCAGCATTGATTTCAACCATTACTACGTTCCTGGAGTACCACCTTTAAAAGCTGTCATGATCATCGGACAGCCTGCGTTTTTAGCCCTGTGTGACCTCTTTGGTAACGTCGGCGCGCTCTCAAATCTCAGAAATGAACCTGCCGAGTGTTTAATGGCAAAAACTACACAAATAAAACCCATGTTTTGACTGTCATCCTTTCAGATAAACGAAAACGGGACCTAAAGAGAGCCAGAGCTCATGCATGAAAAGGATATACACCAGCCAAGCCTGGAAACCCCAAAGATGTTCTTAATAATGGTCAATTACTGATTTATGAATGTATTAAGGATTAATAAATACAAAAGTAAAGTATGCAGAGGTCTGAACTCAGACGTCCAGTGAATAGCGGACGTGATCTGGACCCTTTGTGGTCCGTAAGACGTGGCACTGCAACAATGGCCGCCCCGCTAACTGACCACTGTTAACTGTTCATTGGCTGAAGCCGTAAAGTACAGGTCCGCTCCCATCCCATTCTATAAAAGCCTTCAGGCCCTTATGATTGAAATAAACAATATCTCCCAGTTAATTACTGGGCTAAGCTAATTAAAGAAAGGCCGTGGTCCTCGGCGGGGACTTTAAATACACCGCTGGGACACAAGAATGCAGGACACAATTCAAACAGGGAGAAAATAGCTGGAACTCTGTGTAATTTTGGTCGTGGACCGCAGGGGAAAAAATGTATAATTTAAGCCAGAAATTATTCATTTAACATAAACGCTTGTTTTAAAAAACAAAAACTATTCATTTGAGAGAAGTCAGGGAGAGTAAGTGCATGTGTGTTTTGTCTATGATATTGCATGAAAAACACGGTATTGCACACAGGAGCGCATTTTTTGCACCCTTGCATGGGTAAAATACAGATCACTAGTGTGTTTGTGTGTGTCGTGCACGCTCGTGGAAGCTTGTGCACGCGCGTGCATGCTCGTGCACGCTCGTGCACGCTGTGAACAATGCTCAGAGCTTTGTTTGTGTCGAGTTGTCGAGATGTGCCGCCCGCTCTTGCCTTTGAAGCCCCCGGCGCGGTGCATTGATGTGGACATGGGGACCACTGTGGCTCGCCGTCTCCCATACACACTGATGGGGCCGACAGAGAGACCTCCCCTGGTACTTGGCAAACACACTGAGGCTAAAAGTGCTACTAATGGCATTCATCTGCAAACCGTAACAAACACACTCGCTGCACAATTTGGAGGGTAATGTGCACCCATCACTCCGGGATAATGTGCATCTGTGTGCTGTTTATTTGTCTCGCTTTAACAGCCTGTCAGTCGCAGTTTTGAAGTTTAACAAAATAAAATCGGCAACGTTAGCAGCGGACAGGAACGTAGTTTATGGGTTTCACGGGAAGGACCAGTAATAGTGAAACTTTTTATAAAGAGTAACGTAGCATCCACTAAAGATGTAAACTGACATCCAGCGGTTTACCGTCTCATCTCGCTGCAGGGCGTGTCAGCGCACTGTGACATCACAGCTGGGTGTGGTTAGGGGTGCAACAGGCCTGAAACCTTCAGCCAAATGCTTTCAGTTAGTCTTTAATAGGCTTAACTATCACAGAGGCGGAGAGAACATTTTGACGTTTTTGTACCTCAGTTAAGCCCGTCTTCCTGTGTTTTGGGCAGCTGGTGCCAATACTAGCAACTTTTTTCTTCAGGGAAGTTATGGACATACAAAGATTTTACTATGAGCGCTTGGTTTCTCTTACCAGGCGTGTAAAAGTCAGCGTGTACGGGTCGGCTAACAAGGTCCCGTTGGTTAATTCTCACGGTCACGGAGAGTTAGTGCAGAGAAACTCGTATATTCTTCAGCCATTGTTTAAAAAACTAAGCCAACAAAACTTGCTAGCCAGCGTCAACTAGCGGAGAATTATTCTGCCTCTACAATCAAAAATACGTTTAATTAAGTAAATCGCGATTAACCCTCTGAACCCCAAAAATATATAAATATATATAATCATCAAGATTCTCATCTTACCGACGGTCAATGAACGCATCACGTGTGACCGAAACTAAGCTTAAAATTGTATTTCATCGAAATCATTTTATTCTACACGTCTCATTTAAACTCTCACCCCGAATAAACCGTTTGGAGTAACCGGATGCCGTAAAAAACATTAAATTCTGTGTTTCTCAGCGCAACTAGAAAGCCGTGATTGGTTCGTTTGAGACCACCAATCAGGTGACAAAAAAATCTGTGAAACTTCGACTGATGGCACTTGGAACAATGTTGATATATATACTGCTTTCAGAAATTCAACTTCTTTTTTTTAAGATTGGGTGTTATCAACTGTTATTCTGCACAAAATATATACAAGTGACCTTTGTTTCCATACAGGTGCAGGACTCACACATCGTGCATTGAGTTAAGTATATTTCAGTAATCAGAGTAACTGAAATCAGACTTCCAGATCTCCGATCCCTAACTGAGGTCGAGGGTACACGGCCTACTTCCAGTGGGCTGCGGGCCTGATAACAGCTGTTTGCCCTCCGGCCGTAAAGGGATTACCTGCATGGTGCGTTTACGAGAAAGGGAGAACACACCGACGCATTAGGAACGTGTCCGCACTCTCGTGGGTTTAAAGACTTCATCCGAACGAGACCTGCTGAAGATGACACACACACACACACACACACACACACACACACACACACACACTGGAGCGAGATGTCAAACAGATGGGGATCTCCCACCATTCCCAGTCCATTGCAACAGCGCTTGTTGCCTCACCATTCTTATATATCGATGTGAGGCAACTTCTGCATACTTGAGACGGCAGTAAATGACACTGTCCTGTCGCAGATGACTACCATGTGTGCAACAATAAATTACAGAGGTTTTCTTTTTTACTCCGCTTCATAAACATTCTCACACATACTGTACACACACACGCACACACACACACACACACAATGTATTTCTGTCTCGCGGAGGCATTCCTGTCCAGCTCTTTGTGTCTTTAATGACTTTTACAGGCTGTCTGTGTCTTAGTTGTGTTTTTGAGACATTCTTGTGCTTATTGCCTTGCGTAGCATGACAGCGTCTGCTCTAAATAGACGACCTCACATCCAGTTTTTCTACTCGGGCCGCTGATTAGAGGCAAGCGTCTCCTCTCGAGGATCATGCTCGTCCTGACCCCAAAGCTGCACGGTATTTAATTCTGAGTCAGTGGCACCATAGTTTACAGTGAGAGACACTTGGAGGTTGGAAAAACCCGTGGCTATTAATAATGGTCCTGATGCTCTTCATGCTAACAAAAGGACGCAGCATGACCTCGGGTAGTGAGGCGGTTTAAATTATAGTACAGTAACACAGTGATTCTGTACGTCTCTGCCAACAAGCTGAAAATGGTTTTACGTTCTCGGTTTTCTTTCCTCTTCGTTTTCAGAGAGGCTCACGAGCAAAACACCGCCGGTAAAGAAGCTGTCGGATACTCGGGCGGCCATGATGGGGAATTATCTTCCTGACAGCGGTAACCCTCACAGTACACTAACGTCGGGTGATTTTCACCCGATATAAAGTACCTGATAAAAAATACTTCTCATCAAAATATGTTACAACACAAGGCAAATTGAAGTCCTCTTCTATTATTTTACCCTGTAGAACTTCTCATAAAACTAAAAACAGGTATCATGGGGGGACCCTGAAAAAAGGCTCAAAATCGGGTGAAAAATGAGGAAATCGTCAAGAAGAAGAAGAAGAAGAAACCCCTTTATTAGTCCCACACTTAGTCCCACAGTGGAGAAATTTATCCTCTGCATTTAACCCATCCTTACTATTAAGGAGCAGTGGGCAGCCTCGTGAAGCGCCCGGGGAGCAACTGGGGGTTAAGTGTCTTGCTCAAGGACACAACGACATGGACTGGCTGAGGCGGGGTGTGAACCCGGGTCCTCTGGTTGAAAGAGTGACTTGCTAACCACTGAGCCACAGTCGCCCCGTCAATAAAACACGATTAAAAATATAAATAATGGAGCTATGAACTTGTTCTCTGGTCCACAAGTTCCTGGGACATGTGAGCCTTGTCCTGTGAAGGAAAAGTCTCCTTCAATGGGAAAACCATCCAAAATAGTTTTACCCTCTATCACTAACGTCGGGTGAAAATCACCTGAAAGCTTGCCTGTTGAAAAAAACAGGGATTGGAGCAGAGAGACACGCCCACCTTCAATAAAGACACACCCACCTTCAATAGAGACATGCCCACCTTCAATAAAGACACGCCCACCTTCGATAAAGACACGCCCGCCTTCATTAACGTCAGTGAGAAGCAGGAAGCTACACAAGGACCCACACAGCTCAGACAAAAGCAACACAACGAAGGGTTAAACAGACTACACACACGTTCAAGGTGAAAGTGAAGCCCGGGCTTTAGACAGTCGTGTAGGAAGAGCATAAAGCTGGTTCAACGGACCAGCTTCCAACAGAAGGAAGTGTTTTCCTTCGCCTGTCGTCAGAATATTGCTCAATGTGTCTGTATTTTTCCTCCCACAATGGATATAAATGCTGCGACTCCTTGATGTTCTTTTTAACTGTGTGTGACGTGCACATTGTTGTTGAAACAATGTAAGTGTCTTTTTTTTTATTAACTCTCAAGTAGACAAAACATTTCTTTCTAACCCCCCAAGGGAAATTAAGTCTTTCATCTGCTTTTATGAGCTGTTTCTTCACCCAATGTTTGTGTTTCATTAACGATAAAGCTAATAATCAAGCACAGACTAATTCCAAATGCAATCGTTCTTGTAAGTTAAGAACCAATCGATATAATACTGAGAGTTAAATGAGAACATCAACAACATGAGGTAGATATGAAGATGGAGCCGGCTAGCTTAGCTTAGCATAAAGACTGGAGACAGCTAGCATTGTGCCCGCTAAAGGAAACAAACTCTGCCTACCAGCTCATCTAAAAGCTCACAAATTAGCAGTAGCTTTCTGAAATATAAGATATAGCGCGTTAATTAATTAGCGTTAGATGGCCTTCCGTTTCCAGTCTTGATGCTAAGCTAAGCTTACCGGCTGCTGGCTATCGCCTCACACTTAATGTGCAGACATAAGATTGTTGTTTAAAATCTTCTCATCAAACTCTCAGCCAGCACCTAGCACAATTTCCCAAAATGCATTTCCCCAACTGTACCTTGAGGTCACTGCAACTTATTATTATAGATTATGAGCCGAGTAGCTCGCTAGGGTTTAGGGCCTATTGCGGGTTCAAAACGTCAAAATCATGCAAATTCAGTCCACGTACGTACTCCCAAACCTTTGACTGCTCGGTGTTATGTTTCAATCAGCTGCTGGTGCTTTAAAGTTTGAGTCTTCAATGGATTTGAAGCTTCTTTTCAGACAATGGAAAGAAGGCACAGACGCTCTGAAACTGACCGTGGGCTTGTGCCGCCGAGCTGTGGGAGTAGCCGAGGGCCAGCAGAGCCGTCTCCACCAGCTGGGAGAAGAGGATGTCCTTCCTGACCAGCACGAACTCCGCATGCTCCTCTCTCCCGTCGCATCCCTCCGTCTGAATCCCTCCATCCGACTGCTCCACCACACAGAAGACTGGAATCATCAGACCTGCAGGGGCGGGAGGACGGGAAAAGGGGGAAAAACAAGGAGACTCTTTAAATTTGTCTGACTTTCATTGTCTGTGATCTCGACGCGGTTCATCCTGCAGGGACGGCCGACATGTGGATCGCATTCATCGTGAGTCAAGCTCTCAATGCGCTACAACCAACCAGGGATGGAGAATAAGGACACGCTTCCACTTTAAACGGCGCCGCTCACTGTGCCGTTCAAGGCGTTTAATCTAACGGCCTATTAGATAGGCGGGCGTGATAACAGGCATGCAAAACATTTAACAAAACACCTGCACTGACACCAACTGCTACTTTCATTAAGAGTGTTGATAACAGGTGCATTTGACAGCAAAAGCGGTGCAAGTTGTGAATGTTGTCTCGGTTAATAAATGTTTGTGCAGAGGTACATCGAACCGCGAGGTCCTCAGAGATGTAAATTGAAATAGTGAAAAGCAAACCAGATTCTCCAGAAGACAATTTGCATGAAGCACGCACACACCTCCACACGTTTGCATGATGCTCTGAACCCACGTCGCAGCAACACGAGTGGAGGCGAAAAACGTTTGAACGTTTGTATTGATTATTAGCTGAAATGGGACTCGGCATGCGGATCCTCTGACTCGAAACGACTAAACGGGTCGTTCAGAGCTCGTCTTGTCCAGACGATGTTTGTTAAAAAAAACAAAAAATGTGTTGCTCGCTCTGCTATGTAATATTATATTGAATCATAATGCACGCCGAGGAGCGGCACAGGAAATGCTGCTCCTCCCCGTTTTACATCTTTAGCTTGTTTATTACAATTTAACGGTTCCTGGGATATCTTACGAAAAGTCACACATTTTTTGTGCGTTTTTCTATGAACGTCCAGCAACAATTTCCTCAAAATAAACTTCCGTCTTCACAAAGAAATACTGGTTAGGTTGAAGCTGTTGCTACATTATGCAGGTCATGTGACAAATACATTATTATACTTATAGACGTTTCAGTAAAAGAAAATTAAAAAAATAAAGAATAAATCAACTTTTAAGATCATGTGTTCGCATGATATACACACAAAATAATTTTGCACGATATCTACGAATGATGCCGCAATATTTTTGGTTGGTTTGGCTACGAAATGCTGGATGAGACCACTTGAATTCTTGACCATAGACCAAAAAAATAGAGAAGCTGCACATTTACAAATGGGGCCCAGCACCTGCTGTTCCTGCTCAGTATTTCAAGTGCATTAAGTAGCCGATTCCCAGCATCCTCGTCCTGCTGGCTCTCCGCACTAATATCCATCCCTCCCCTCCAATGTGCACCTTTTCCCTAAAAGGCTCTTGGTTTCGGGCCACCTGTCAGCTAATTAATTAAAAGCTCTCTGAAGAAATGACGGAGTGAGAGCATTAGGCAGCGTCCCAGCACTAATAATACGGGGCAGGGCAATGCGTTTTACCGCATGGATACCACACAATACCGAGCACACACACACACACACACGCTCCTTCATGGAGGTGAATGTACCCCCTCCCCTTCTTATCCCCGATCCATCCCACCCGTTGTTTTAATCAGTCAATTCCTATATTTCTATTTCCTCCTCATTAATCACTCCGCTCCCAGTCCTCCAGGCTCTCATGGAGTGAATTACACACTGGAGCTCTGTGCCAATTCAAGTAAGTGAATTTCCCCCAACAGGGAAATATAACTGTCAACACAGAGCAGCTCCCTCCGACCAGCGCTCCCCCCCCTCTCTCCCTCTCTCTCCCCCCTCCGGCCCTATCTCGCTCGACCCTCCCGTCTCCACCTCGGTCTGTCTTCTCTTATATCCAGTGTCCTGTGATTTGCCCGCTGACTGTGTGATCTGGTTTGGATGATGTGATGTTGCCTCAAAACCTCTAATCCCTCTAATATGTGTATGGGGGTGAGCGAACTGGGATATTAAAATAAGATGTGTGTGTGTGTGTGTGTGTGTGTGTGTGTGTGTGTGTGTGTGTGTGTGTGTGTGTGTGTGTGTTTTGGCAGCTTTTGCTGGGTGTGAGTGTCACAGCGTAGACGTTCGGTAGTGTGGACATGTGTGTGCAAGAGCATGTGAATGTGTGTGTTTGCATGCCGCTCTGTGTGTGTGTGTGTGTGTGTGTGTGCGGCCCCCTCCTCGTGGCAGAAGTGTGGTTTGGAGGAGACACGTCGAGTTTCCTGTCTTCAAAGACAACCCGTCATTATTACAGACCAACCATCCGCTCAGCGCAGGAAACCCCTTCCTCCTTCCTTCCTCTTCCTCCTCCTCCCTCAGTCCTTTGACTTTTCTCACACAGAAATGTTTTCTTCTTTGCATTTAAACATTCATTCTCTCACGTCAACACATTGATGCTCCTCCTCCTCCTCCTCCTCCTCTTCCTCGTACTGTGGTCAAATCTGAGCTCCACGCTGATTTGTGAAGCTCTTTCACTGCGTTGAAAGCCACATAAATCATCGCTCATATTCTAGAAAAAGATCCCGGAGTTTTGCAGAAACATTCGAGGATGAATTTTGAGGGCAAATTAATATAAAACGATGCTCGTGATGTTTAGAATATTTCCGTTTGATGTGAACCTGAAGATTATTGCATCCTTGATTGAACGTTTCAGTCATTGAAAAAATAGAAAACAATTTACGAAACAAGAACGGAATATATTTATGATTCTGTCAAACAGTGTAGAAGATTTTATTTAAAAGATGTAAGGTGAATTAAAGGAAAATGTCGAGACACTCCTGCAAACACACACCCGGGTAGAGGGGGTTAGTGCACAGCGCACACACACACAGGCGAATGCAGGAATCGATAACGCAGAGTGAGTTGAATAAATCTTGTTTATATGGAGCAATCTGCTTTATTTGGTGGGCCGGTATTATACAGGTCCCCCCAGGCTTATAGATTAACAGGGCAGAAACAGCTCGGGTTCTCCCAGCGGCGCCGAGCCAAACGCCGCTGGCGGCGGCGAAACGCAGCATTCAAATGTAAAGGGTCCAATATATTACATTTTATATATTAGATATTTACTTATGCCACATTTTAAGAGTAGGTATCAATTAACTTTTCTTGAAGGAAGTTGAAATCCATATTTTACTAACATTTTGACCAAATTTCCAGACAATCTGAAAAGGCTAGTTAATGCATCTCTTTAACTGCTGCTATGTGAATATTAGGAATCAGTGGTGGTGGTTCTCCAGTTTGTAGTAGAGATGCATCAATACGACTGTGGCTCAGTGGTTAGCAAGTCAATCTTTCAATCAGAAGGTCGGTGGTTCAAACCCCGCCTCAGCCAGTCCATGTCGTTGTGTCCCTGAGCAAGACACTTAACCCTAATTGCTCACCGTTGCTGTGTCTACGGTCTAATGTATGCTCTATATATCATGTAAGTCGCTTTGGATAAAAGCGTCAGCTAAATGTAATGTAATATCAGATTATTATTGGCAATAGGCTGATCTGGTATCAGATACCATTTTTTTTAAAACTACAATTCAGTACATTTACATCTTGCATTTATTTGTGACATTAAGTAAAGAAAGCAATGTTAGATAAAATAAGTGATCCCAGTCTCTCCTTCCCAGTGACTCAAACGGCCTGTTGATTAAACACTGGTATCCGATCGGTACTCGATATCGATATCGCTTTCGGGACTGAGAAAGTAGGACTGGTGCATCCCTAGTTGGGAGCCCTGAGACCTTTGCAGAAGAAAAGCCAAAACCTCAAACCTCTATGAACACGTTGCTCACCTCCCAGGGGCCTCAGCGGGGCTCCGTTGTGGCGTATGCGGGGCCCGGTGGGGCTCCCGTTGAGCTCCAGGCGGCCTTTCTTCCCGGGCGGAGCGAGGGCGCTGAGGTCCGGGCTGCCTCCCCTCCGCTCAGGGCTGTCCTGGGTGATGGGACTCTCGCCTCCTCGCTCCATCCTCCTCCAGACCCCCAGAGGAGCTCCAGCCAGAGAGAACGAGTCTGGAGAACATTGAAAGGGAAATTTAGTTTGAAAAAGTGAAAGAAAGTTACCTATTAAAGTTGGTAATATTGTTTTTTTTTTCTTTTTTTTGTCAACAAATGCGATGAAAAGACCAAAAACCATAATAAACTGTAAAAGTGTATTCAGTTCCTCCTGTTTGAGTAACGTTTGCTCAAAATAAAGCAGTTTTCGGACAAAGATTACCCTTTTATTATATTTTATATGATAAATATTCAAAGCAGGACAACGACATCTTCATAGAATTGTTTGAAGGTGAGAAAAGTTTAGAATAACATCCTTTCAGTGGCAAGTGCATAAGATTTAATTAAAGAATTGAAACAGAGACGAATAGAGACCGAAGAAGACGATGGATGGAGATGGAGATGGAGAGAGAGAGAGAGAGAGAGAGAGAGAGAGAGAGAGAGAGAGAGAGAGAGAGAGAGAGAGAGAGAGAGAGAGAGAGAGTGTAAACTCAGGGAGTGCGTGAACTCCGGTGTCCGCTGATAGAAGAGCGTCAGCCAAACGTCTATTATAGGATAATGCCATTAGAAACGCTGCCAGGCCAGACGGACACACACACACACACACACACGCACACACACACACACACACACACGCACACACGCACACGCACACACGCACACACACACACACAAAAGCTCGGGCCAAACGGACGCCTTTTATTTACATACGAGCTCCCTGGGCAATATCTGCCAGCATGTGTGACCCTCATTGGAGAGAGAGAGAGAGAGAGATTAGAGATTAGAAAACTGTCCGTGGAAAAATAAACGGTGAAGAGAGAAAGTATGGAAATCCAGTTAGTGAGTGGAAAAACACAGAGGGTCTCTGAGTGACATTGGCCATCCAGCAGAACCGATGAGGGAGAATCCACGGTTATTGTTGGAGTGTGGCATTTTCCACAGCGCTTGATTAGAAACTGCAACTCCCTCCCCGCCCTCACTTTTTTAATATTTCTGCAGCTTTTTTTTTTTACTGCTGCAGTTGTCGTAACTCGGAACAAAGGACAACGTTTCGTGTGGTGCCGTCTCTCCGTCTCTACCTTCTATGTCGACTCTTTCACAACAACAACAACAACATCACCACCACCACCACCACAGATGGAGAGGAAAAAAGAAAAAAAAACGTTCAAAATGAATAATAAATTAAAAACATTAGCTTTGGCGTGATTAAAAAGTGCGGGAGGCAAAGAGGCCAAAGAAGTGGCAGAGCTCAATAAGAAGAAAAGAAAGAACAAGTTCAAAGAGCTGCACTGAGTGGAAAGCAATGGCTTTTTAAACGCTATAATTCACAATGCGAGGCTTCGCTGAGAAAGAGGGAGGCTTTGCAAATAAATCCCACCGCTAACGATGTCGCCGCTACAATAAAGAGCTGGATGCAACGCAGGACTCTGAAGGGATGGACTGGTGGCGACGGACACCCAACGCGCCGCGACCAGAAGTGGAACTTCACCTTCCTCGTAAAACGTCAAGAGGAAGTGACGACTCATCTCTTATTCAACAGAAAGCCTGCGAGAGAGAATCTGCCTTCACCGGAGGCAGACAGGTCCTAACGCGACTCACGATCCCTATCAAGACCTTTGCCGACATCGCACCATCTAACCTGGGACACACACACACACACACACTTTATAACAGATGCTCAGTTTCCAAGCAGCATTTAATCTCTGAACACATCCTGCATCGATGTCCTTTCATTTGGTATTTGACCCGAGAGAGGAAGGATGATAATCTTGCTTCCCTCACCCTCGAGATGATGCAGCGTCATCAGCAGGTTTCACCACGTCAGGCGGCAACAGGAAGCATATTTTTCCCTGTTTAATAAATGTATTTGTCGCCCTGAATGTCTTCGTGGTAAAAATACAAAATTAAACTCATCGTGGGGTGACTTCCTTTATCTCATCGTTCTATCTTTTTGCGCGTCGTCTTACTCCCCGTAGTCTGCAATGGCTGCATCCTCCGCTCATAGCTCGTGATGTGGTGCCAACACAGGACTTTAACGCAGGAGACCGTTGTTCGTGTCTCAAAGTGTTTTTGTTACGTTACAGATGTTTGTGGCGTGTTTTCTCTACTTACGTTACCTTATTTTAAGTAATTATGTTTTTCCAAAAACCTCACTGCGGCCATTCCACGACTTAAAATGAAGAAAAGCCTAAAATGCGTTATTCTGAGATAATTAATCTTCAGTTGCGTATTTCCATTTAATGCTACTTTATACTTCTACTCCACTAGACTTTAGAAATAAATCTGTTTATTTGAGAGCTTTAGTTACTTCATTTACATGCATTTCAGATTAAGAAACAAATATCTGAAATATATGAAATGATTGTGCAATACTGTTATTAATTTATATATTTTCTTATACTATTACCATTTATAGACCTTTTTTGTTGTACTCTTAATTCTAATTCAAATTTTTTGTTACCTTAAGTTTATTGTAATTCTGTGTACATTATACAGAGTAACTGTCTGTTATCTGTGCATATGACAATCAAAATATCTTGAATATCTGGATATGGAGTTTAGAAATGCAACACATTGTTAAAGCATTCCAGCACCTGTTGCACTTAGTGTTTACATTGTGTTCTTGTTTTACACACACATATATATATATATACATACATATATTAATGTGTGTGTTTTAATCGTTACACCACTATTTAATACAGACCTGCCTATTATTTAATGATATGCAATAGACGTAGAAGAAGCAATTATCTGAAAATTGAAATTGAAATGAAGATAAGTAGCCTTATTTCATGGTATGGCTTCACACACATATACATATGTGTGTGTATATATTTACATATATATATATATATGTAAATATATACACATACATATATATATACATATATATGTAAATATATACACATACATATATATATACATATATATGTAAATATATACACATACATATATATATACATATATATGTAAATATATACACATACATATATATACATATATATTATATGTATGTGTATATATTTACATATATTATATACACGTATATATACACACATATATATGTATATATACATACATATATATATATATATATACACACACACATATATATATAAGTACATATATATACATACATACATACATATATATATACACAGATATATGTATATACATACACATATATATATATATATATACACATATATATGTACATATATACACACACATATATATATATAAATACATATACATACATATATACATACTTCTCCCTCATGTGCAAACCAAACCAAAAGCGAGCTTGTTGAACCACTAAAATATACAAAGAGAGACTTTTTATACATTAATATTTGTTAATGTTTTGTTATGTACAGCCGCCCTCCCTCTGACCTCCAGTCACCTCGCCTCATTGTTTCTTTCGGCCCGTTTTCATACCCGACATGTAAACAATAACGTGGCCTTTCCCACAGAAACATCCACAGTCACAGACTGATAAACGCTAATCTATTTTATGCAATTATTACAGGCGTGTTGCGCAACACCTTGCATCAGGGCCGTTGTGTTGAATGAACCTCCGAGATCGTTATCGCGTTCATCCGAAATCCATCCGAGGTGCATTGTTTGATAAGGTGTGTGATAGTTGGGGCCGTTAATAAAGACGCGGTAAGAGGAGCTGTTGATTATCTGCTATGGAGACGGGGACCGAATGTAACGTCTTTTTGATAAGGAGAGGGTTCATGACACATTTGCCAATTTATTGCCTCTCTGGTCAACTGTCACAGCTTTCTCTAAAAAACCTGTTAATCAATAAAAAATAAAAAATAAAAGTGAGTTTATGTGGTGCATCCGCCGCTCGAAGACGGTCAGATTCATGCTTTTTGTGCGCCCGATACCGGGGCGAGCTCTGCGTCTTCTCATGATGATGAGCCACGATCGAGTTGCACATTATTACACGATCCAGACTCAACAAATACACAGAAGAACGCAGACACACCCAAAGAAAATGGAAGAGCGGGACACGACAACAAACACACCTATAAACAACTGGCCCGGGCTCAAAGACGTAAACACACACAAACGGAGGCCAACGTGTAATTCAAAGCCAGTCTAAACTCCACAAATCAGACGGCTGACAAACACTGATTGGTAGTCCCGGTCACTGGAGCGACTGCGGCTGCTTTTCTTCATCCCGTCATTTAGAAAGGGCGGCGCTGCAGGTGGAACCGATTGTTACTGATGGAAACCACCGTGAAACTTTCCCATTGAGGCAAAATAAAAAATGGTGTACGACAGGTTTGTGTTTAAATGTGCAAACGAGGCATTTTATCATTAAGTATGTGCAATTTTTTAACACATTTCCAGAGCAGGAATCTAAACATTGGATAAAGCCAGGCTCATATTGTTCAAAGGTTTTTAGAAAGGGAGTTTAGTTTATCTCTTGGTAACCCTCCATAAATCAGAAAATACTGTCAACATCCATTAAAAAAATCCATGTTTTTAGTGGTAAAATGTTGTATAGACGATGCTCTGAATGTTGTATTAATAAACCCCTGTGTTACAACCTTCAGAATGTATGTAGGAAGGAAAGAGTAAAGTTTGTTGATGTTAGAGATGCTGAAGTGAGATTTAGGGATCAAGAGAACAAACTCATGGAGAGAAAACGTCCTTTAAAGAGATGTTTAGTTACATCAACACATATGAACTAATAGATATCTTTATGAAACTTCACCAGCTCATTACTGACATTAATACAAATATTTATTGTATTACAAGTTTTCTGATATGTTATGTTTATATGTGCAAATGAGGCATCATATAATGGTAGCTTTTAGTGAATTTAGGAGAAATCTACAGACACAAATAGACTAATTAGTAAAACAACTAAAAGTGTATTTTGATGTTTTCTCTCCACTAGTGTGAAAGAAGAAATGTTATGGAGGTGAAAAAAAAACAAATCTCAAACTTGATCATTGTATGAAAAAACATTTATACCTGTAGTGTGTCCCTCTAATCTTACTTTTCTTACATTTATTCTTTTTTTTATCTCCACCTCTCTTATTTTGTTTTTGCAACACTTGGATTTAAGTTTGGTAAAAAAAAAAAAAAAAGAAATACTAAAAACAATTCCAGCTGTTTTTAATGTCCGGCCTCCAATGGAGCAAGACGTTTACAAAAATATGAAGCTTCAAGGGGAACAACAGGTAAAGTAAAGACAAATGTAGACACACACACACACACACGTCACTGTCATCCCATTGTGATAAGTGTGCAGGAAACAGAGGGCAGCGACTCACACACTTAAGCTCGGAGATTCAGAAGCGGAGACAAGTGCAGGAGGGATAATTGAGGGCGAAGAGCGAAGGCAATCACCAGCAGGAGAGAACCCAACGCCTCGCAAAGTGTGAGGAAGACGCACAACTGACCTCTCACTCCGCCGAGCTGAAGAGCTGCATGTCCTGGTATCTCTTTTACCGTTACGATACTGCGTGTGCTGTCGAAGGGTTGAGCCTTCGACATGCAAAGCAGACGTAGAGAGGGAGAGAGAGGGAGAGAGACCTAGGAGGCCATTATTAGCTCTGATAGCAGAGGGGAGAACGGCGGAGAGGCGTCACCTCTGTTGTAAAATATCCAGATGCACACGATGATCCACTTTTATAGCCGGGTTATCAAGCTATTGGTTAATGCCTGGCTCTGCAGCACAGATAAAAGAAGGCAGGAGGAGGAAGAGGAGGAGGAAGAGCGATATTAAACGTATGCACGTATGCATGTATGCTCAGGGAGTGGACAGAGACGTTCCCACAATGCACTCAGCTGCGCTCCGAGAGGACCGCATGCTCTCAGATTGTAACAAAACAAACCAGAAAAATAAAACGCTACAATAATACATGGTTATAGGTTTATAGGCAACAAAGCTGCTCGGTATATAACAAAAATAACGAGTTGGCTTCAAATGAATTACAACAAAACAAATAATTTGTTTATGCTCTTGGTTTGATTAATAAAAAAATCTCCTGGTTTGGCCTTAAAATGAATTGAAACAAAACAAAAATCAGAACAAAAACTATTTTTGTTTAGGCAACAAAACTTGGTGAGGTTTAGTTGAAAAGCACCATAGTTCAGCTTAAAATGACTGCAATGTTGAAACAAAAGTACTTGGTTAAGGCAACAAAGTACTTGGTTAGGCAACAAAAGAACTAGGCAACAAAAGTACTTGGTTAAGGCAACAAAGTACTTGGTTAGGCAACAAAAGTACTTGGCAACAAAATTACTTGGTTAAGGCAACAAAGTACTCGGTTAAGGCAACAAAAGTACTAGGCAACAAAAGTATTTGGTTAAGACAACAAAGTACTTGGTTAAAGCAACAAAGTACTTGGTTAAGGCAACAAAGTACTTGGTTAAAGCAACAAAGTACTTGTTTAAGGCAACAAAGTACTTGTTTAAGGCAACAAAGTACTTGGTTAAGGCAACAAAGTACTTGGTCAAGGCAACAAAGTACTTGTTTAAGGCAACAAAGTACTTGTTAAGGCAACAAAGTACTTGGTTCACACAGACAAGAACAGCGCCCCCGTGTTTTTTTAACCCCGCCCCCCGATAAACCACGTTTCCCCTTGAAGTGTGATTCACAACGCAGTTCTGTTGCATGATGGGAACGTCATTGTTAGGAGACAAGCGCTGCTTAGAGGAAGCACAAACAAACCCAGAAAGGTTTTTAAACGCCTGAAAAAGAAAATGGAGAACAACACAAGTTTTTTTTATGTGGCTGTTTATGAGAAATGATTGCTGTTTGGGAAGGTTACATTATTGTGGAATGTGTCGTTTATGGCCATCAGATGTGTTGCTGTGATGTGGGGAGGGTTGGTGTGAGGGGAAGACAGACCTTTATGACAAACACACAGTCACTCACAACTAGTTCGTAGCTTAGGAGAGGGTCCTCAGGCACACACACACACACACATACACACACACAGGGAAATAAGTAGGAGGGGGCGAGACGAAGGCCTTCTGGCGAACATGTTTGGCTCCCTCGTAAACATCTCATTTGATAATACGGGATGAAGAGTTAACAGCAAGCGTTTATAGCCTCGCCCTTCCAGCTAGAGGATGCATGCTTATAACACACTCATCCACACACACACACACACACTAAGCCACACAAACCACAGTCAGCACGCTACACAGAGACTCTGCTTTAACACTTCCAGGGACCACACACTGACTCTGAATATACAGACACACACACACACACACACACAGCAGGGACGAATAAGAGTGTGTGGAGCAAACACATGTGCGTGTACACAACATGTGTGTGTGGACAAAATAATAGCGTCGTAAGAAGATGCAGTCCAGTGCAACTTTTGTGACACTTTGAAGCTGCATTGCATCACGACCTGATCCTGATACATCGGCAGACATTTACAGCACTCAGAGAAAACGCTCACTATGACACACACACACACACACACACACACACACACACACACACACTGCCAAACCCATCCACCACAGCTCACACCAGCCTCACCAGAGTGGGAATAAGTGTCCACTTGCCAGAGTCAAAAAGAAAAGAAGACTCTATTTAATCGTCAACAATCAGGAAGTACGCAGCAGGCTGAAGGGCGATGTCAGAGACCAGCGGGCGACGCCCACAACCGAAGAGAGGATCATCATTAGCTGCTCTTCCATATCTAATCTGCAGTTTAATAGCGCGGACACACCCATATTACGTGTGAACAGATAGCTGAGTTCACACAGGAAGGAGGGAGAGGGAGGGCGACGGAAACCATTAAACAAGTGGGGAGTTAAAGTGGGATTCATAATGCATTGGTGGAAATATTCATTGGGGTTTGTTTAATCTCTTAATTATCATTTTTTTGAGGGGGATTATCAGATGATAAAGTGGCATTGGCCTTTAAGAATTTAGAAAATAATTAGGTTAAATAATATTTTAGCCTTATATATTTAAGAAAAAGAAACTGTCTTCCTTTTACTGCAATTGCAGACCATAAATAATGTGTGCATCTTTGCAGCAGAATAAAAATAAATAAAGGCTCAAAGTTTCACAAACATATGAAGCCTCTGCATCTCAGTGAGACAAATAAAATATGAGTTTCATACTATTGTTTTTAAATACGAAAACTCTCTAACCCCCACCCCATCCCCACCTCCTCCACCTCCCCCCCCCTCCTCCTCATCTTCACGACTGAGTCTGCGCACTTTTTTTAACATGTAAGCAAACTTTAACCAGACAGGCCAGAAACCAAAGTCTCCCATCAGAGCAGCTGAAACGAATCCGTTTCTCCTCGCGCTTCAATCAAAAAAAAAAAATCCCGTATTTCTTTTTGTTATTTCGCAAACGTGACTGACGAGAAACGGTCGCCAGTGGCGCATCGGTCACGTGTCACATTACGGATGAGCGTAAAATAAAATAAATAAAACGTTGCTTTTCTGCTCTACGTGATCATCTATATTACACACATCCTGCTCAGGTGGAATAATAGAATAATAATGACGTCAGCGTGAACAGAAGTTGACGTTTCACACGCATTGAAAAAAAGACTAAACATTTCTGAGGTGTGTGTGTGTGTGTGTGTGTGTGTGTGTGTGTGTGTGTGTGTGTGTGTGTGTGTGTGTGTGTGTGTGTGTGTGTGTTTTGGAAAAGAGTCAGCCTGCTGTTTTCTTTTCAAAGGTCAGAGAGTTTTGGAGCTAAAAGTAGCCGTCAGTGTGAAGAGGAATGCGATTTAAACAATTAGAAGAAGAAGTAGAAAATAATGTGACGTTTTTCGTCTGTCCTGCACGACGTCGTGCGTTTGATTCCTCCAGGACAACGGATTGCTCCTGACGTGCCGCTCCGCAGCGGGACTGTTTCTCATTTGAGCGCATTTGGCTTCAGTTTCAGAGAAGACCGGAGGCCCAAACTTCCGATTCAGACCTAAAGCTTTGTGATGCTCATATTTCTCAATGTTTTTTCTGACACCCCACCCCCTCTCTCTCTCTCTCTCACACACACACACACACACACACACACACTACTCTGAAGGTGTCTACTGTCCCATGTGCTTCAGAGGTTAAAAGGCCCGTGTAGATGGCCCTAAAAAAAACTCCGCAGCGTGTTCGACATCTCTCGGTCTCCCCCGGTATGTTTTATTCATGGTCCCGTTTACCGGCAGCTTGAAGCGGCATGAAGAAGAAGAGGAATAAGAAGAAGAAAAGAAAAAACCTAAAAACCAAACTGGTGCTGTTATTTAAACTCTGTGTTAACCAGTAACGCAACTAACACCTCTCGAAGTATAATCGCTCATTAATTATTTTTTCTTAAAAGTTAAAAAGTCACAAAGTTATGTTGGGATGTTTTCTTTTCGTTTTTTTTCGAAACGATCTGTATTTTTTTTACAGAAAGACACACACACACACACACGCAGATATGTGTATATCAATATGAGTATTTAATCAAAACACTCATTGCCAAGCTTACAAAATAGCTTTTTTTAAGAAAAAAGGAGAAAAACATCACCATAAATATTTTACTTCCAATATTCATAAACTGGTGGAGTCCTTTAATAACTTATACAGGATTTTATTGGCGTATCTACAAGTTGTGCATGTTTAAAAACACCAAACAACTTATATTTAGTAAATAAAATAATACCAATATAAAGGAAATACGCTTTACTTTAGTGCCAAGAAGCTGAAATTGATCATGCACGTGCAAATTCAATAAGTAAACACTACAACAAAGGTTATGGTAGAAAACCAACTGGCTCACTTTGATAATTATAACTAATATTGTTGTGATATTAAATAGAGAGTTTGGGTGGATGTAATGTTAATATCACACTAATAATGTCCACTTAATAATCCTAATAAACCCAATAATTCTAATAATGTATTCATTATTAACTAAAGGGCCAGTGACCCAAAGTAAACGTTTGCTATGAGTCGATCAGTGGCGCTAATACTGAATCATTTTTTATGTATTTTTAAACACAATTTCTATCATATTTCCTCAGATCTCTGCGGGGAGCAGATGCAGCTTTCGCGTCCGCAGAACTACTCACTGTTTACGGCGTGTCGGTAGCGCTGCTGGCCGCTGAGGAGGCTCTGTCCATTGAGCAGGAGTATTGAATCCAGGGCTGGGCTGTGCTTCGGCTCCCGGTACACACGGCGGAGCACGCTGCTGAATCTGGACCCGGGCGGAGGGAGAACCGGACCGGAGATCCACAAGTCACTGACGGTGGGGACGGATTAGGGTGAGAGGAGGGGAAGTGGGGTGAGGTGGGGGGCTCGACTACAGCGCGCGAAGCAGCGGAGGGGAAGAGGTGCGCGCGGGATGCTCGTCTGCGGGGAAGGAGAGACTTCTGCCCTCGAGCCGTGGACCGGAGCGCGCGACAAACTTGATATTTTCGATGCACTTTGTGTGTGTGTGTGTGTGTCTTTCTCCGCGTCCTCTCACCTTTCAGGCGTTTGTCAAACCGCGTCTCTGTGGCACGAGTCTGCCCTCCACTGAGCGCATGGCTTCATCCTCGGAGAAAAACTAAGAGCAAAGCGCAACAACAACAATAAAAAACAAACAAACCAACAAAAACGCAGCCCGGACCTGACCGGAAAGCAACCCAAAACATACACACACGGACACACACACACCGGCGTCTGGCTTTACAGCAATAGCGGGATTTATCGGCGCAAAAGGAGCGGGTTTCTAATCAGTGTGTCACTTTCAATCGTTCCGGTGCCAACGGGCGCACTAACTGATAGAGGGAGGAGAGAAGGGAGGAGAGACAAAGAGAGCGAGGGAAGGGAACGGAGGGAGGGAGCAGAGGAGGCGTCAAAAAAAAAAAAAATAATCTGACCCATGAAAGCATTTTGTGGGCCGGATCTCGCTCATATGGGGACGCGAATTGAGATAAATAAGGGTCCGTCGAATCTCCTTTATTTATTCATTCCATGTCTTTTAGAGGCGAGTCTGAACAGACCCACGGCGGGCACGCGCCCACGCGGGGATCCTTTCCTAAATAAAGTATCTTTTGACTCCACGGGCTCTCCATTCAACACAAACATTGCGTAATACTTTTCTAAATCCTATCTTGGCTGAGGTCTTCTTCTCGGGGCCGCATGCAGCGCAGCCGCCTATCAGAGAGACCTTGATAGAGATAGAGGGCTCGTGTTGGTACCTTTCTGTTCCCGCGGGAGGAAGACTGTTTGTGCTTCACGCAGCAGGAACTTATCAGCTCTAATACTTTCACACATTGCCAGGATCATCCCGCATGATACCGCCCGAGGTGAAGTCCACGCGCTGATACATGTTAATAAGTAGCCTAATAAGAAGGCCCTTCTCTCTTCCTCGATGCCCTCAATGCAACAGCAGCGTTCCTGGTAATAATAAACATGAATGCGTATCAACCCCGCCCCCAAATATATAACAAAAGTTAAAGCGACTCCCAGACACACTGATGGTCAGTGAACGCCTCCTGCTTCCTGTCGTTCAGCAGCGGTGTGCGCAGGCAACACGCACGCGAGCGCGCCAAGCTGACACAGGGGGTCATCGTCATGTTGTTGCACAAAACGCACGCGCATTGTGCACTATGTGAGCGTGTGTGTTTTATACATGGTATAAAAATACAGAGAAATACTTCGTGCTCATACAGGTATACTTATATGACACACTGGCGCACACACACACACACAGAGAGAGAGAGAGAGAGAGAGAGAGAGAGAGAGAGAGAGAGAGAGAGAGAGAGAGAGAGAGAGAGAGAGAGAGAGAGAGAGAGAGAGAGAGAGAGAGAGAGAGAGAGAGAGAGAGAGAGAGAGAGAGAGAGAGAGAGAGAGAGCCTTGACCTGTGACAGATGTCACGCAGTGTCTAATACATAAGGAAGTCGGCGAGGGTCAAACGATGTGGAGTGATTTCTAAATGCAAAACTAATATTTATAATGGAACAGTTTCATTAATGAAAAAGAAAATGGAAAAAACTATATGTTTTTGTATTAATAAGTGCTTATTTGCTGCATTATGGTTAGTTTTTTTTAAAAGTGTAGGGGTCAGAAATGTGAACGAACAGAAACACGTCCACGTTGTAACGCGGCTGCACACATTTTACTTTAACTTGATATTTGACTGATTTGGCCCTCGTGTCAGCGGAGTCACCGAGGCCGGATGATGTGCATGCGCCACTGTCTCTGCTGCGGCCTCACGGCACACACACTGCGACAAGGGACTACTTTCACGCGCGCACACCCTTTTTTTTAAATCGAGATGTCAACCGAATGGAGCAACAAAACTGTAACACTGTGGCTGTGCGTGCTGCAGATGTCACGGAGCTTTGATTTGGTGTGAGGCGCGTGCGTGCGTCGCCAGTCGTGCGCGTGTACAGATTTCCAGGAAATAGACTCGAGCGATTCAGAGGCCTCGTTTTTTTCTCAGGATTGTCATATTTGATCAATAGCAGAATTACGTAATAATAATCAATACAATAACATCACTATAACTACACCTTTCACTCTATAACCAGCTCAGACTTAAACCAGAGCTGCTCCAGAGAGAACCACTCTGACACTTCACCACTTTACATTTACAGTAAAATATTAGTAATAAATGATATTAGAAAACAGCCCGATGGACTCACCTGTGTAACGCCGCGCGGGGATCGGACACCTGGCTGCTCTGCTGCGGATGCGCCGCGAGAATTAAGTGGAAGCAGCCGGTCTGCGGAGAGACAGTCCTATGCTCAATGCTCATTCGTCAATATTATTAAATATGATAATGACGGTGACAGTGCGCGCGCGGGGGTTGAGGCTGTATTTCGCTTTTAACGCAGGGCCTGCAGCCGCAGCGGAAGAGCGCGTGAAACAACTTATGAAAACACAAAAGCTCGTGATCTGAGCAGGTTGTCGCGAGGCAGCTCGGTGACATTTACGAGTCTCGTGCAGTTATTTTTATTTCATCGTCAAGGGCTCATTAGAGGTTGAGACATTGAGGTTGAGCGTTACAGCCCAATTGTAAAGCTTTTATTTCTCACCATGCAGGGCTGTTAAACCCAAAGTGTCAGCGGGGTTTTTTTTTTTGGAATAAGGGGACATTTAGCTCCAAGCTGACACGTTGGACACGTCATGTGACCTGCGGCCTCTAGTTTATTTAGGCAATCATCTTTAAATCAATTAGACGGTTGGAAACTTGAGGTGGATTCACGTAAACATTTCGTTTGGTTGTTGCTCCACGAGCTCCCTTTAACATGCAGTTCGTTAATTCTTCATTAATTCCTGTATATCCAGTGATCTCAACGAAAAATGGATTTGGCTTAAATATTGAATCACTTGACGCACGCACACACACACACACACACACACACACACACACACACACACACACACACACCATGTCACAACCAAAACACCACCAAGTTAACGAGAGCCTCTGAGATTAAATATTGAAACCGTTTCTCTGAGATCAGGAGGAGAAAGTCTCCTCATTTTGTTAACTTAACTGCTTTGTCCTGCAGAGGAAGTGGACAATAACGTCATCATATTGCATTGCACCGTGTGCACCGTGTGCATTTGTTTCCCAGCATCATGCATCGACATGCGGCTGCAGCGGAGGCTGAATTATTGAAGCCCGGCAGGGAGCCGTCTGCTGCATCATATAAACACTCTGTATCTATTTTCATGTCTTTATGGGGACAGTGGGGGGTTTAGGAAGGAGTAGAAACGCTCCACAATGCCGCGAAGAATGATGAAATATTGATCCCTGAAATAGCAACAAATTCAGAGGACTGGTGTGAATAATTGATGTGGATTTCTCTTTTATTTGTATTATTTGTGCCCGAAGCTTTGTGTCAAAACATGAGTGTGTGTGTGTGTGTAGGCTCGGTGCTGTGACCGATCACCCCCCCTCCCCCCCCTCCTCCTTCCTCTTAAGAAAGAAAAGAATAACACGCTCTTATTTATTTCACATGCAGGGAGCAGACCGATTTATAAAAAGTGACCCTTTTGTGATTTGAAACAGAACTCCGGCACACAACTCATTTAAAAATTCAAGCAAGTCAGCGGAATAATTTAGAGAAGAATGCATCTGGTTTGGATCAAGCAAAAAAACTGAAACATTAATAATTGTTTGTTTGTTTTTAGCCCAAAGTTACGTCACGGAAGTAGAAAGAGAAAGAGATGCTATGCATTTACATTAACTATTTACGTATATAAAAAAAATAACTCCAGACAATAACAAATGTTCTTCTTTTGAACTGTTTTATTCACCGTGCACGAGCTCATCTTTTCCTCAGCGTTGGCAGTGTCACGTGCCTGCAGCTGGGACGCGCTTTTTGTACGATTTCGTTCAGCCTGTTGTTCACCTGGTGAAGGATTTGTTCATTTGTGCAAACAGCGCGGCTGTGTGGTGGAAAACAAGAGGAAAAGACGGAAAGAAGACAGAAAAAAAACAAGGACAGGGAACCAAGAAAAACTAATTATAAAAAGAAAGTGTCAGAATAAATTTGATTTCTGCATCTTAGATTGCCTTAAATGTGCGAGGACAAGTAGAGGAATAATTGCAGCTTCTCTGTGGGCGTTATATTTTCCTGAACAATGGATGCAAATTATTTTTGGTAAAATGTTTGTAATTATGTATGTGGGACAGAAGGTCATCAGACAAATGAAGGTGCGCGTGAAGATAACAAGTCAGGAGGTCATGGCCTGGAAACCTGCTGGAAACCGTCTCGTTACACGTTGAAATAAAATACTAAATATGTCGATGACGTTGTTATTTATAAAGCATTAGCAATTAACGAGCGTTTCTTAATCGGATCAATTAACGAAAAACCGATCCGCCTGATTGGATTATTGTCTGCCTCACAGAGCGCTTCATTTATTCACGACAATGCTGTGTTACGAGCTCTCTGTTGTACTGCTGGTAGTGATGATGACGATGATGATCATGATGATGATGATGAGTGAGGCTACGTATATAAAAGAGAAGAGGCCTTCAAGGCCAACAATATGGTGTTAAAATAATAATAATAATAATAATAATAATAAGTTGTCAAAATACTCACAGAATCACAGAAACCTACCCGAGGACGGAAACTCAGGTGAAAATAATTAATTAACATAATAAACCATTAATTAAATGTTATATTAATGCCATTATAATTTGACTGAATTAGCTAGAAATATACTAGGCCTATACCAATAATATTAGCATATTAGCAATAGCAATAATACGAAATAAAATAGTAAATTAACAAGAAATTGGCTTATTTTACCCATACAATACTAACACTACAACTACTAATACAAATATATTATAATTATGCAATAGTGAAAATAATAATATATTAAATAGTAGATTAACAAGGGAAATGTGTCTATTTTACACACCAAATAATATTAATAACCATAGATAATAGACAATATAATAAGAAAATATAATAGTAACATTAATGACTATAACAATAAAATAAGCATAGCATCCTGTTATGTTTGAAGTTTTTCCTTTGTTTTTAAATTTCTATATGCTTCCCAGTGTTCCGCTAAATTAAACGCTCGTGCTGGTTACGATCACCTCTAATTGAAAACGAAAGTAATAACGCATAACGAACAACAGGCGCGTGACACGAAGCAGACTATTAAACAAAAACCTGGGCGAAAATAAATAATTTTTTTGCAGAACACCTATTTTCATATTTCTGCTGGTTTCGCCTGATTGGAGCAAATCAAGGAGGTTAAAGATCCGATGGACTCACTATACTTTTGTGTAGTATTTGCACGCGCTAATACACACACGTATGAGTTTCTATGGAGTATTCCTCCGCCTGAGTGCAGCTCTCTGGTCGCATTACGGAGTGACCGACGGGCCAAAGCGTCCAAATGGTTGTTTTTAAAGGATGTATCTCGTTTCCGTGGAGGATTAATTTGTCTTTTACGGCTCTTTCCCCAAATTGCTTCCATGCAGAGGTCACGACAGCCATTATTGCCGCTTCACACCAGTTCTCCCTCCGCAGCTCCAGAGACTCAACACCAAACCAGCTTGTATTTAAAGTTGCGATAACAAAACGTAAATTAAATAATTATAATTAGTAATTACAATTATGGAAATTATTTTGGTAAAAAAGGAGGAAAGGTATTAATATAGGCTATGCTTTTCTTATTTTTAATTTAAGGACATCAATATTATTCATGATTTAAATATGTTGATATTATTATATATTTTCCACTACATAATCCATCAAATTGTGTGTGTGCTAATTTTCAAATTATTACCAAATTCTAAGTAAAAACATGTTTTTTATATTAAATTATTTACTTCAGATCAGTTGCACACCTTTCTAACAAATGGACGAGAATACGGACCAAAACATATTAATAAACAACAATTATTGATGGATTATCAACATGCACAATGGCATTTTAAACCACAGAAAAAAAGGATCTTTCCACACTCCATATTTGTTATCATTGGTGGCTTATTACTGATCTATAAATTATGTATTAACCATTAAGAAAGCCAAATTACAACGCAGACAGTGTATTTAAAAAGTGCCGCATTATAAAGTGCATTTATTAATTTAAAAAGGCAGATTTGAGATCCTTCTCTTAAACATTAAAAGCAGCAGCAGGCCGAGCTGCCGGCCTTCAGTCTGAGTCCATCAGAGACAGCGAGCTCTAATATCCTCAGCTTCCCAAAGTCTGGGAAGTTGACACACACACAGAGGATTGTTTTCCTTTTCGGTAAATGCTGTGGCTCTCGCTTTTGGCTCCCCCCTTCCTCCTCCTCCTCCTCCCAATAAGTTCTTACCTGAAATCAAATCCGTCTGCTTAACGAGGAGGGAGCTCTGCGTTTCACGGAGAGGGAGAAAGGCGGTTGTGAGCGTCAGCACTCTGCACTATGTCATCGGGCGCAAGTATTTGACAGCTGGAATTATCTGTAAATACTTCATTAAACATGTGTATGAGTTCCCCTCCGTGTGCCTCACGCTCCAACTTCTGGGATAAGATTTACAAATGATAACATAAACACTTTGAAAAAGAAATTCAATTCTCATTTGAAAAGAATTGCAGAGGGAGGGAGGAGTGGGGGTGGTTGATTGGAGCAACAAAACAGCGGAGGTCTCGGTAATGAGGTTTGGAAAGTGTGTTCAGTGTTTCGGGGTTTACTTGACCTGCCAGAGGGATTGTCTTCCACATGGCCGCCGCCGCCAAACCACGAGATTCCCCAAAGTGCCTCAAACTGAACGTGTCAGCTCATCGAAACAGGTGAGACGAGTTCATCGTGGGGCGTGGCTCTTTAATATTCAGCCTCAATGAAGTCAATGAAGCCCCCACACACACACACACACACACACACACACACACACACACACACACACACACACACACACACACACACACACACACACACACACACACACACACACACACACACACACACACACACACACACACACACACACACACCAGCAGGAAGTCACTCTGAATTCAACTCCGTTCCACTTCTCGTGGTCACCCCGGCCAACACATGCGCTCATGTCGAGCCGTCTGTCCTAATAACAGCCTCCATACCTGGGAGCGCCCACGTCAGAAGCAGGCTGATGTTGGGAGGAAACGGAAAAGTGATCCGGTTTTAAAAGTGTCGGCTCTGAGTAGAGGTGGGAGAAGAGGGAAGGAACCAAGGAAGGAGTGAGTGGGGGTGTGGGGGGGGGTCCTTTTCTTTTGGAGGACGGGAGGTCGCAGAGCTGCAGATGCTGAAGCGAATAACGACATTTTCAAAAGCTCGTATACTCCACATGATTGAGGACCAGGACAAGAAGAACACCTACAAACACACACACACACACACACACACACACAAACACACAAACACACAAACACACAAACACAGATCCTACCATGAAGCATTGTGGTCCCCAAAGCGTTCCATCGTCGGCGTCACAACTCTTCCCCAAAACAACCCCGTCTACGACCCGTCACCGCCGGGACACAGACAGTACAAACGGCCTTGTGGGTAAACTAGGGTGCGGGAGGGTGGATGGTTTCACTTTGAACGCCCCCCCCCCCTCCCCACAGACACACACACACCAGACCCCCCTAGGTGGGCGGGACCAATGCATTCAAAGTAAATGTCAATCATTTACTGTGTGACACCAATGAGGAAGCTTTTGTCTCCCAAAGTAAATCCCTTTGATTTCTCTAAAGGGAGTCAATGATTGAAAACTTGCATTTGGGGAGGGGGGAGGGAGATTTAGTGCATCTAAATGTGTGTGTGTGTGTGTGTGTGTGTGTGTTGGCTGGTTCCTGAGTGGCTGTCAGAGCGATAGCGATCTGGCCGTCTGTGTGGAGGGCTGCAGGGGTCAGAGGTGAGCTCGCTGCTGTGATCGTGTGTTTGTTATTGCTTTGCTGCCCTTGGACGGGTTAACATAGCACACACTGCATCAGCTGGCCCGTGCACTTCCTCTGACTTACACACACACACACACACACACACACACACACACACACACACACACACACACACACACACACACACACACACACACACACACACAGACACGGCTCAGTCAGCGGGCCTGTGAGAGGCGTCTGAGGGTCACTTCCACATGTGTTGATGGGCCCTGAGTGAACTAATCTAAACTGGTGACATGTTATCCCACTGTGGGGAAGGCAGGAGCCCCCAGACTGCCGTCTCCATCCCATAATTTTCAGATGAACAACCGAGATGTGCATGTCACTGACGGCTCGAGGCTTTGTAGGTGAAATTAATAATAATAATAGGATAAACTGATTGATGGGACACAGATTGGTTCCCATTGCCGGTCAATTTCCACAATTTCCACTAAAGTGCAACATTTTAATATATTTTTCTTGAATTGTGTGGTTTTACTTTCACATTACTTCCTTCAAATGTTTTGCTTTTATTGCTGCACCATTATAGCAACTAGAAAAATAAATAAAGAGGTATGCAGTATTATTTTATAGACAATTCCCTGAAATTCTAATATATTTGCTTTCTTGTTCTTTTTCCATCACCGTCCTGTCCAGGGAAACCAACGTATCTCTACTTAATTTTGAAAGTTTGAGATAAACTGAAGGACAAAGTGTTTCCTTCATGTGTTGGAAAGTCCTCCAACTTATTAAGATAAATAAACCTTTTTTAAAAGCCTCTTGGATCATCTGGAACACAGGTTATTTTTTAGAGATATGAGGTTCTGACAGGACGGAGACGCTACAAACATGTGATCGTATAGAATATGATGCTCTGTTGTAGATCAAACTAATAAATAGCAAATAAAGGAGTTCAAATGCAACATACACATTAATGCAGCAGTAATAATAATCCAGAAACAGGGAACATTGTACTGCACTATGACTACCTTTTCTTTAAAGTATATTTAGATTTTACTGAAGTTTACTGATTGCTTTACTTTTACCTGTAGTAGAGTATTTTACCAGTGTACTATTACAGGGTTCATACACATTTTATCCACTTTTCAAGGACTTTTCCAGGACTTTAAACAAAATTCCCATGACCAAACATTTAGTGAAATCTGGGTGTGTCCATGAAAAAGTGATAAAATGTAGTATTTAAACTAACAATGAGGATTCCAAAGCATACAGTATTCCTTAAAGGACACAAATGAATGAGAGACAATAGTTTGATTAAAAGAATAAACATTTATAGATATACTCAGCGTATGCCTGCTTATATTTTGAGTCTTTCTTTTAAAAGCATATTCATTATTTAAAACTCAGCGTAAATGAACCACATGGACACATGAATATAACACATTTACATGACTTTGGGGATTTTCTTTTTTTTTCAAGGACTTTTCCAGGCCTGGAAATAACCATTTTAAACTTCCATAACTTTTCCAGGTTTTCCATGAGCGTATGAACCCTGTATTACTACGTCTACTTGAGTCTAGTAATGTGGTTTGTAACTAAAGACCAACACATTTAATAAAGCACATTAGGATTCGTCGTATAATTAAAAATAAAGAGTACAAAACCGAAGCAGGACCAAGCGTGTGTTTTAAACATTCCTCTCAGTATTCAAGACTTGGATACCGGCATATCAACCGTCAACATATTCAGTGGGATCAGATTCCGTTGACGTCCTAAAAAGCACAGTCGCGGATCTCAGAGGATTTGATGCATTTAGAAATCGACGGGCCTCTTGGCCTCCAGATACGTTTGCGGCTCAGCCTCCACGCAAACATAATAGCCGCCACATAAGAGAGCTGCCGAGGCAGCCGGAGCCGCCTGTGGCCGAGCCAGCAGAGGTATGCTAATGGCTCAGAGGATAGTTCTGTGTGCGTCACAGGGTCTCCTCGGAGTGCGGCGGTCGGATGCCCACCCACCTCCTTCATTTTCATACTTCAAAAAAACACTCAACAAAGACCCACTAATACAGAACACGTTGAGGGACGGAGGGATGGATGCAAAAAGACGGGCGGAGAGCGAGGGAGAGGATGACGAAGAGAGTGTTTATTATTTATAGTCCGGTGAGGATTAAAAAATCAGCGTGTTCAGGGCTTTATAACTGCCGTTCACATAATCGCAACACACTAAGATATGGATCCTCCTTCAGATTCTTTTCAAAAATCTCAAAATAGGTGTATGTGCGATCGGGCAGAACGCAGCTCAGGAGGACGGAGCGGGTCGGCGGTTCGAACCCCGCTTGCTCCTGTCCTCATTGCAGAGTGTCCTTGAGCAGGAAACTGTTACTCTGGACGGGCAACGCGTGCGGTAGAAAGACGGTAAATAAATAAATGTACAATTTCACGAATAAATCCCAGCATCTAATCCCCTTTCTGAAGGGGACGTGGTGGATGTTGCACTTCTCTTTGCTGCTCTTGCATTTGATAAAGTTTTCTACTAGTGATAGTAGAAGTGTGTGCGTAAATGTCTTCACGCTTTCACATGCATATACGGATACTTGTGTGTTTGTGGTGGGTTTTTTTTTTTTAATGCTGTGAAATGAAAACAAATGGGAATCCTAAGCGGGGTGAAAATGACGGATGGAGCTGCTTGGAAGAGAACAGAAGCATTAGTGTATATGGAGAGTGGTCTGGTTTGGCACATGGGGTGTGTTTGTGTGTGCGTCTGTGTGTGTGTGTATGGGGGGGAGCGAGGGGGGGGACGACAGGGAATGACAACGCAGATGAGGGGAATGGAGTCAGTGAAGGCCTGACATTGCCAGAACCTGCATGTGTCATTGATTAACCGGATAGAGTTGCAATGATTTAGTTGACAAAGCATCACATTAAGGCAGGGGATCCAAGTGTGTGTGTGCGTGTGTGTGTGTGCGTGTGTGTGTAAAGTAATGATCCAGGGGTAAACGCCAGATACTTGTTGACATAAACTGAGGTGCCAAAGTGATATTATGACATTGTTTTATTCCTCACGGTGCTATTTTTCGTTTATTACCAAGAGAATATTGAGTGTGTCTACAATACTTTCCCGGAACGAGTGCTCGCAAAAATGATTCATGCAGCAACAGTAAATATTAAAACAAAGGGGGCGGACAAAGTAAGAATTGTTATAGAAAGTGGTCGTTTTAATATTTGTCAATTACAATGTGCTATGAAATGCAAACACAAACACGCTCTATTCTCCGAGCGCCGTTTTGAAATCGTACAATGGGGGTTGGAACTGGTTTTGTGGAGCTGAAGTTCACGGAGATTACTCAACTCATGAATGAGCGCAAAACCACTCAAATCAGGAGGAGAAAAAAAGTGAAAAGGACCAACCGTGATGATTTAAGTTGGCAGCAGAGATCACAATGCGTCTGGATCCAAATGTGAGTTCAGCTAAAAGACACAGAGCTGACGGTGAACACCGTGAAACCACCTCTACTACTACTGTGTGTGTGTGTGTGTGTGTGTGTGTGTGTGTGTGAGGTGAAAGGGCCATGTAGACTAGACAAGAGGAGTGGGTAAGTGAGGGAGGGACAGCAGCAGCCGACACTTTTCTCAAACTGAAGCTGGACCTGTTTTATCTCAGAGAGAGGAGAGACAGAGGGAGCGAGGTCTTTGCAGGGACAAGGCCGGGCTGGGGGGGATGGGGGTTTGAGGGGTTGGGGGGGGGGTAGGATGAGGTTGCAGTAGGTCTGGGGGTCCGTCTGTTTGTCTGTGAGCTGTGTGGAGGGCCTGCTCCTGGGGCTAACTGATTAGGCCTTAATTTGAGGGGTGTCTTGAGGGGAGCTGCCCCCTGGTTTCTTGCCCACCGCCCATGGGAGACTGGAGGAGGTGCAACAGGACCCCGAGACGTACCAACACACGCATGCACACGCGCGCACGCACGCACACACACACACACACACTCTTATGAAATGATGGATAAGCAGACGTGGGGATTGAGAACAGGAAGTGATGATTTAAACAGAGCGCCAGAGACGCCAGCAACAGAGCTACTTACCCTCTCTTGCGCGCGCGTGCACACACACACACACACACACACACACACACACACACACACACACACACACACACACACACACACACACACACACACACACACACGAAGGACTGGTAAGCTTTGAATTATATATCACGCTCAACTGGCAAAGGCCTTTAATTCAAAGCGTCTGTAATCAATATTTCACTGGATCGATAATGGATCACATGATTACATATATTGTGAAAAGTATTGCTGGTACTAATAAGCCTAAAAGAGAGTCGTCCCCTCAGCTCTACAGAGCTTTTTGAGCATCTTTCAGCTCATAGTTTCGGTTTTAATCTAACTGCTTTATTGATCTGGTTCACTGACTCAGCAAGCAGCAATTCAATACAAACAGCTAAGTAAAAGTACTGTTAGTTGAAAGAAATTCACTCAAGTAAAAGTACACATATGTGTAAAAATGTACTTGGATAAAAAGTAGGTCGGTTAACAATGTTGAGTGAGAAAAACCAACAAAACATTCTCCAGATGTAGCCAGCTGTGCACACAACCCAGTATCAAATATATCAAATATACTGTGCAGCCACACAAGAATTAACCAGAAAAAGAGATGAAACTCAGACAAATACACACAAACAATGCTACATAAAAAGCCTATGGTGGGTGGAATAAACAATATTATAAATGAAATATTAATAATTAATACTAATATGTAAATGCATATTTGATGTATAATATTATATATATATATATATATATATATATATATATATATATATATATATATATATATATATATATATATATATATATATATATATATATATATGTATACATAGCGCAGCTTTATGAGAGTGTTGTTGTACTCACACGTCTGCACGTCATTCTAGCTTAGCTAGCTAGCTAGCTGGTCCACTCCGGTCCCAGTATAGCCAGTATAACCAGTCCATCAAGCCTTTATGTCCCACTGTGGCTCCTCAAAGTTTCTGAAACAAGCTGTCTGAGGGGGATTAATGTCCAAACAGCAGAAAGTCCTCCCGCAGCGAAGGAACAATGTCCTCGGTGAAAAGAAAAATTATCCAAAATAACGGACGTTAGGATGTTAGCTAGCTAGTCCCAGCATGCACCAGTTGTTGTGTGTGTTTGATTTGCCTTAGCGGGCTTGCCGGCTTGTGATTCATTATGCTAGCTTCAACCTTTAGTTAAAAAATGTAACTATAAAGACATGATTTGGGGATTTATTGTATTGTTGTTAATGCTTTACGTCTGTTCACGAACTGCTAACATCGGCCCGGTTCTCAACGGTCGCACACACCCGCCCGTGAACGTAATTACGTAAACGTCGCATCATTGCGTCACTTCCGGGTGTGTCAGCTGCGCGCAGAGAGCTCAGCTCTGCCCTCGTGCGGCCGCCGACACTCCAGCAGCTTCTTCACTGCTGCAGCCAGTGGTGGAATACAGTATGTACATTAGATTAGAGGTACTTGTACTACACTTGAGTATTCTATTTTATGCTACTTTATACTTTTGCTCCACCACATCTCAGAGATAAATATAATACTTTTTACTACACTACCTTCATCTGACAGTTTTTCATCCCCTTCCTGTCTGGTGAAAACCATGTATCTCCAGATGTGTTGAATGTTTGCGATGCACTGAAGGATGAAGTATGCGTAAAGAAAAGTATTCTACTTCTTACACCAAATAAAGTATTTAAAATCACTGGATCCGCTGGGAAAAAAAAGACTGACACAAAGGTAAAAACAGGGTCATGAAAAGTTGACTTTTTTTAAAATACGTGGTTCTCACAGGACAGCGATACTACAATCATATGATGCTCTTAAAGAATATGATGCATTGTTGTATATTAAACTACCCAACATGATAGAACGATGTTACGCAACATACACATTAATATAGCAGAAATATTAATCTAGTAGCATCATTTAGCATCATTTACTAGTGAAATTTAACACAGAATATTTTACTGCACTTTGACTACTTTCATTTTTTATACTTTAAGTTTATATGGCAGATAATACTTTTACGTAAGTGAGGTTTTGAATGCAGTACTTTTTTACTATGTAGGATATTTCACTCTGTGGTATTAGTTCTTTTACTGAAGTAAAGGATTATACTTCTTGAAAGGCTGCAGCTGCAGATTTGTCTCCTTTCTTTGGTTCCTCACTTTTTCACGTGACTTTTTTTCTTATATTGTAATGGATGCAACTTTAAAAATACTTATAATATAAAAATTAAGATTTTTCTTAAACAGTAAACTTCCACTCTTGCTAAAATGTCCGTGTCCCGCTGTCTAGCAGACACATTTCTAGCATACTGACTGGTATTTCTATTATTTTGTCCACTCTATTTATATCAACGAGGGTTGGATAAACAACAGAGACACCTCTCCGTATCAACATCGCCCCAAACGACATCCTCTAAAATGAGCATCCAGTTGAATTAACACCTCTCCGAAGCAGTTTCCACAAAAGCTGACGTTAGGCCCGAAATGAACGAGGGGAAAAATAAAAACATCAGCCCATTTTAGTCCAGTCACCATGACCTTTATATATTCTAACCAATACAGACGGCATAATAGCTGTAATTAAAGGCAGCGTATGATATTTATTGCAGTCGCTGCGAAGCAAAGAAGCTGATATTTGTCTGGTAATCACAGGTACTAAAGCTTTGTTTCCCTCTGGTTGTTTGGCCATCGCCATGACGCTGTGCGGGTCTCCGCCGTCGACACGCAGCCTGCAATCTCCCATTAGATCGGACGCTATTAGGGCCGAGAGAGGAGTCACTGAGCAAACATCTCCCCGCCTCTAAAGCCGGCTTATCTAATCTAGTCGACAGGGGATGAGCTGGACTTTGGAGTTCACAGACAGACAGGGCAGTTTGGCACGGGGGAATAAAACGCCACTCAAGATCAGACGAGGCTTCATTGGTCTCCACACACACACACACACACACACGAGAAGGCCCTCGTTGAGCTTTACGAGTGGGGATCAGATAAGAGTTTGTGGAGGTCCTTTGTTGAGGGTCAGATAACGTCTGGTGCTGATGGCTGGAGACGTGGTCCCTCGCAGGCCACTTGCATCAGATGTGGAAGGTTTTGGTTTTTGTAGCATCAACCAAACCGGCTGCTTTGTCAGGAGGATTACAGCAGATGTGTTTCCTCCTCATTGATTAAACGATACGTCTTCCAAAACGATGTACTTTAATGCTCGCTGTTTAGTTTTTTCGACCGCTGCCGTCCTCGCAGGCCCTGAAAAGGCCCCGTGACACAAATTGTGTTGTAATGTAATAGAACATAAGAGAGAGTGTGTGTGAAAATGATTTTAAAAAGTGAGACAAAGAAGTAAAGACATGCTCCTGATCCTCACTCCTTTTAGCGGTTTGCACTAAAAACACAATAACTTTGGATGACACCAAACCGATTTGGAAGGATTCACATTGGAGTTGTGCGCCAATTATTTTGGACCGATGTGAGTCGAGCCCCATCCTCCGGAGCTGCATTGGAGTCGGCACAGAATCCTTGAGGGAGGACACCTGAGCCCAGTCTGGAAATCTCAGCCGTGTCCCAGTTAGTTACCCTCTTCACGCCGATTAGACGCCCACGCGCTGCAACAGTCGCGTTTATTTCGTCTCATTCAAGCCATCCGACCCCCCCACCCAACGTGTACGTCTCCATCTCCTTTTCGCTGTCTCTTCTGCTTCACTGCTGAGTGCGTTGGTCCGGGCGGTGTACGCTGGGCAGGCCCCGGGGCCCCCCGGCCCCCATGGCCCCCGGCCTGCCCAGCGTCAGGCTAAGTGCCTCTGACAGCCCACCGCACAGTTATTAACTGTGATCCGCCACCACAGGGCCCGGGCAACCCCGGGCTCCGAGGGGAGGGTCCACCAGAGGGCTCTGCTGACACAAAGGCCGCTTTCACCTCCCTGGCTGTCTCCTCACCGCGCACGCTAATACAGATCCACATCATCTCATGCGCTGTGCCTCTTTTTCTAATATGGCTCTATTCATGTGGAGCTGCTGGGAAGCTGCTCTGCCAACCGCCCGGCTCAGAGGACCGCTGAACAGGAACGCTTTTAGGACAGCTATGAAGGCGGGTCGTTTATGGGGGGGGGATTGCTGGAGGGCACACACACACACACACACACACACACATACAGTAACACGCGCCTCGGGCCTCCTCGGCTTTATGTTGCGTGAGGAATGCCGTCCGTACACTTGTGGCTTTCATCCGTGTAGGTGGTCTGCAGCCTGCCCTCCTCTTCTCTCTCCTCAGGATGTGGGAGGCCGGAGAGCCGTCAAACAACAACACAACACGGGTCATTAGATAGACAGAATTGGGGGAGAAATAAATAAATGTTAGCGAGGGGGAGGACAGAGAGAGAGAGAGAGAGAGAGAGAGAGAGAGAGTG
Organism: Cottus gobio; assembly: GCA_023566465.1. NCBI lineage: Eukaryota > Metazoa > Chordata > Actinopteri > Perciformes > Cottidae > Cottus > Cottus gobio. Next base: position 5,374,154 of record CM042227.1, on the reverse strand, counting down.
AGATAATGACAGTCGACTATGTTTAACCCCCAGAAGGCATTGGGATAAACAGCAGCTCGTCCGAGGGCTTTAAGTTGTCGGATTGAAAACCCCCAAAGCCACTTTTTCCTGCCCACATCGGCCATAATGAGAGCCCCCGCCATTCAATTGTTGAATAGTTGAGGCTTTTCCCCTTTGAGGTGACTGGCTTTAATATAGCAACACGGCGCACAGAGCGGCGCTGGACGACCCCAGCAGCGTTCAAAGCCGCGGCGGGATAGGGACACGGCTGACATGCATTATTCTTTACAAAAGATGCCCTTTGTTTGCTTTATGCTTAGATCCCACAAATTGCAGGCTTTGGCCGTCAACATTTCTTTTTTTTTCGGGCATAATCCTTATTTTTTACCCTTCTAGCATCCCCCCCTCCCTCTCTCTTCCGCTGTTCTCCACGGACTTGTTGCAGTGTGTGTGTGTGTGTGTGTGTGTGCTTCATGGTATTGATAATGTAACTTCACGCACACATTGAAACCACGCCAGAGGAGATGACTGGTGGAGTTCATCCTCGCTGCAGCTCAGCGATGGCCTGAAGGAGGGGGAGGAGGAGGAGGAGGAGGAGGAGGTGGAGGAGGAGGAGGAGGAGGAGGAGGAGGAGGAGGAGGAGGAGGCAACTTGTTGTCTCTGTCTCACTCAAGAGGTTTATAGTGTTCTTATGTTGTCACCCAACAAGAAACAACTGATCAATTGATCGTTTTCTTGAATAAATTGAAAGACAATTTAGTTTGAAAATAAATGATGGAATAATATAGAAGCAAAAACGAATCACACGATGTGGCCGAGAGATATTGACTTCATTTTGCTGCACGGGCTTTGAAATAATACAACAGTTTGTCTCGATGCCACGCACAACATCATCAGTACACAACCTCTACATGTGATAATGGAGTCAGACTTCTCGCCATTTTATTTTGCATTTGACACGCCATAATAAGATGACAAACTGTTGTCATGTGACATTTGGGGGGAGTGGGGGGGGGGGGGGGGGGGGGTGACAAATGTGACGTTTCCACGTTCCGCTCCGGCGTTGTCGCTCATTACAAACCCTGCAGTTGACGGGTCAGGCACCATTAACCGAGCACACTGCCGAGTCAGAGCAGGTCAAAACACCCATTGGCGCCGCCGCCACACACACACACACACACACACACACACACACACACACACACACACACACACACACACACACACACACATTGCTCAATTAGCCCTCCTTTAGCCTGCGCCTCTCTTAACCCTGCAGCTATATGCTTATAAGTCATTACTCTCAGGGTCAAGTGTGATCCCTGTGCTTATCTGCATCAACAACTGGCAAGTGCAGACACACACACACACACACAGGCACGCACACTCACTCCTCTGGTGAGTGTTGTGGGTAATACAAAGTGATTTAGAGAGGGATTTGATTGAAGAGGCAATACTGCCCTCGTGTGCTCTGCAGTTTGTAATTACAAACGGTTAGAAGATATTATTTGTGGACGGCTGACAACATAACTCATCCCGGCCTCTCCTCAGAAGCACATCTCACAGAGAGGGTCACAGACAGTCACACACCAGATACACAAGCCGGACACACAACGCAGACCTCTTGGTTCGGGGTGCTGGGTCTCTCCAGCTGATCCGGTCCGTGGGTCGTTTGTGTCAACAGGGCCTGCAGCAGTCGGCCGGCCTCCAGCTCCGGCACGGCCTTTAACCCCGTGAGTTAAGAAAGGCCTGACTATCGGGGTGCAACGTCAGCGAGGTGAAACAGTGAGAGGTTTTATTGGATCACACATCGTCTCTCCTCTCTCTGGAGCCTCTTCGGTCTGAAAATGACTCCAGGATGTTGTGGTGGGCCGGGGAGGAAACTCCCTTCACCACAGCCCTGCTATCTCTGTGGGAGTTTATTATACACACACACATGCAAATGCACAGGCAATACACACACACATGCAATATCTATTGTGGGAGATTATTACACACTCACACACACACACACACACAGAGTCTGTGACATGAACACTGGTGGGCAGATGTGGACACCATTCACCACACCATAAACGTACCATCATGAACATGTTTCTGTGGACATCCACTGCTCCACCCCTGCAGACACTCCTCCACCCACAAAGTGTGTGTGTGTGTGTGTGTGTGGGTCTTTGACACTGAGCCGCTTGTGTTCAGATGGCAGCCGGAGATGTAAAACCACTGAGGGGTCACGGGGTCAGGACATGTTCGGGGTAGTCGTGTCACAAGCTCCTCCCACTTGTCTCTCTACATGTTTCATATGTCCCAACCTTATATTTCTAACGCTAAATGTCCTGATGTGTTCACCAGCTCGTCACTAACTTACTGTTTGGTGCCGGGTAGGAAGCATAGACTTCGAGTTGATGTGAAGAATCGCAAAGAAATGTCAAATCCACAAAATGATCACTTATTCTCTCTGTGAAGCGTTTTAGAAAATTCATTTTTGGAATTGTGGTCCAGTTCGTTGTTTCAGTTCACTCTCAAAGCAGAAGCAGAAACATTTAAAGGACCTCGTGGTGTAGCAAATAAATGTGTGAACGCCAGAGAGAACCTTTAATGTCGTCGGTGGAGAACAAAACGAAGCTCAAAGAGTGAACATTGGGTTTTTTTCCTGCTTCTGCTGATGTGTAAATCATTTATCTGAAGCTCTATGAGGGGATAGTGTGTCTAATTGTGTATTTACAGCTTATTGTAGGGTCCTCAGGTGGAGAAAAAAAAAAATAACCAGGCAAAAGGTTTTTACCCTCACTAAACTGTTCTGTTTCAAGGTCTAAAAAATGAAATTAGTCCCAACAAACATAAAGATACATGAGCATAAACGGATGTAGATATTATATCTGTAGATTTTCAGATGGAAATAAGTCGTTTCCCTCGTGAATCTTCTTCGGCAACAGTTTAAAAAACAAAAAGGTGCTTTAAACGTTGCCTTTCATTGGCGCCTCACGTTTACTGATTGTTAGAAAACCTTAACATTTCCATAAATTGGAAACATTACATCTGTAGCCTATTGATTTGCATATTGTGACAATAATTCAGATAATGCTCAGCTCAGGGTTAGAAACCTCAGAGGTCAGATTACTCACTAAAGGGCCTCTAACTAGACTCTGACATCACCTGCTGGTGAATCTGGGGTATGACGCCTCATCAGAATTTGTAGAAATCTTTATTCATATCGTCAGTCAAAAGTACATCATCCCCCTCCCCCCCTCCTCCCCCACCTTAAGGCCGTGACTCTCATAACATTGGGAGGCAGCGCTGCAGTCCATAGTAAAAACAGAGGGAAGTGAAATCCTAAAAATCCCGTTAGAACCCGAGCGGTCAGGAACAGCAGCCGGGATGCTGGCGGTCTACGGGGGGGTGAGGTCCCTTTGATTTAAAAAGGCGTTCAGCCCGGAGGGTCGGAGGTTCCTACAGTGACCCCCGTCCCTCCAAACGTATTGAAAACGTCACAGTGTAATTTAAGAGGTCAACTCTGGTCACAGTGAACCTGGGGGGGGCGGGGCTTAGAGGACAGTTCTCCCGTTGCAACGTGTAAACAGACGAGTAAGAGCCGACTTAAATTAGGAAAAAACAAAAAACGCAACAAACGGAGGGGCTTTGTACAAAGAATTATTGAACAGGAGTCTGACCGGAAAACAAACTGTTACATTCGTAAAAATAAAATTACACAAAAAAAAATAAAAATATGTCCTGCACAGCTTGTTGTTCAAAAGTTGGTGCGGGGGTTTCTTCTTCAGTAGCTCATCGTTCAGTAGACAGGGTTTGTTTTGAGATCCCTCAGAGAGAAATAAAAGATTTCAATTTTTTTAAATAAAATTTAAAAAAAGGCCTTATTACAATATAATTTGGGGACAAAAGAAATACAAAAAAATAAGTACAACAGAGACATGGCATCATTTCAAATAAAACACCTGCAATTGTGCTACTGCTGTCAAAATGTAGAACATTAAAAACTAATTGGGTTCAAGCCATCCTGAGAACAATCTGAAAACAATAAATACACCCTGGACAGAATGATGGAGCCCGGCCCTGTTGATTGAAGATGTGTGTGTGTGTGTGTGTGTGTGTGTGTGTGTGTGTGTGTGTGTGTTTGTGTGTGTGAGACAGATAACTCAGTCCAGGCTGTGTCTGTTGCTGTGCTAGTATCCTTGGAGTCCATTATAAACCTTCTGTACAGAGCCCTGCTTCAGAAGACTCCGGATACCTGCAACGGCAGAGCGATGCACATTAAAAACACATACACACACACACAATTTAAGTTCTTAAATTGGATGACGGTAGTGTACGCCACAGCGTACGTTTTGTCTCCCCCTGCAGGCAGGGAGTGTAATTACCCCGACACCGTTGATGCTGCTTATGATGAATCTCCCTCGTCCCCCTCCCGGCTTTCACTGCCTCATATTGATGCTCCGAAGTCACTGGACGTTACATTTAAATACGGCCGTGAGACTAATATTATTTGTAAATGTCCATATCTGTCAAACTTATTTTCCTTCCCCCCTTTAAGGGCTCTGTGTTCAAATCTGAGATTGCCTCCCACGGCTCTCAACATGGCGACGGCTGAGCTAACGGCTGAACTACAGAGTTCCCGCTCTGCATAGCAAATAATGTGCTTGCTGCTGTAGTAATGCTCTGAACGCCACATAGAGACACTTTAAAAAGATACGTCGTGAAGTAAAGTAACTTTCCCGATCCTTTCAGGACAAACGTCTCACCATCTTTCTGCTGTTCGTCGAGCTGCGTCTGAGGGAACTCCACGTCGAAGGTGATGATGAGGGAGCCTCGGATGTTGATGTTGTCAAAGTTGGGCAGGCCCTCGCCCTTCTTCCACATTCGAGCGCCGGGCTTGGTGATCTTATCCCTCACTATATGGACCTGTGGGGCGAGGACGGCGAAACGACTCAATTCAACTGGCGAATTTGAATACGCCGCTTTAGCCAGTATTTAAAAAAGTAGTGTACAGAACCTTGTGTCCGTCCAAGTGTTCGATGTCCATCTCAAAGCCGATTAGTGCCTCCACCAGGGAGATGGTGACGTTTGTGTACAGGTCATCGCCTCTGCGTTCAAACACAGGATGTCTAAAAAAGAAGGAAGGGGGGGGGAAAGCGCCATGTTACTGCATGCCACTGGTCTAGTATTCTGCAATCAGAGATTTCGGTGGCAAATCACAGCCACAGTAAATACAGCTGGTTCCTACTTGAGCACTTTGATGCGGAAACGTAGATCTCCAGGTTCGCCGTCGATGTGAGGTTCCCCTGTGTTCACAAATAAAGACGTTAATGACGGGGAGCATTTAAAAAATGAAATAATTGATGTATAATGAGCTTAGCGTAGATTTACCTTCTCCAATGAAGGGGTACTCCATTTCATCTCTGACTCCTTGTTCAATTTCTACCTCCAAGGTTCGCTCTTCATTTACCAGCCTGTGGTGAACAGTGCATATTAAAAACAGGATAACAGGAGTGTACAACATCTTTCCAAATGTTATTACACCTCTGGTGTACGCTCAGTTGCCAGATTATTTAGGACGCCTAAACAAATGCATGACATGTCAACTACAGTGTGACTTTGTGCTTCTGTGTCCTGCAGTATTTTGTAGAGAGACCAAACATCTGGGACCGGATCAGAAGCAAAACCGAGTGTAGGAGCCACGTATTGACTGTTTATGGTTGCTGTTTGTTGGTCATTGTGTTGTGCTTTGATGTTGTGGGTGGTGGGCGGAAGTGCGGTTTGAGCGGAAGTGAAAGTCTATTTATTTGTCTCACCTGTGCACCTGGGTTTTTTGGGTATTGAAAGAGAGGGGGTGAGCTTGGGAGCGAACACTTTTGTTGACCGCGTCAGGCTGCATTAATGCAATTATTCTACTCGCCAGGTATCAGTTACATTTGGCAACGGCAGGGCTAAGTGTATTTTACGTGTGGAAGAAGAAGAATAATAAAATCTTTGCAATACAGTCATGAGCGCGTCACAGTGTGGATCTCTCAGCGTTAGCCCCTCGCGGCAGCACGTATTGGACTGCTTACAGCCGCAACATTAGTCAACAAAAACGTTCTAAATCAGAGTGGAACTACGGAAAATGGGAGATTCTCTACGGATTCCTCGGACCACAACGGGATGCATTTCTCATCGGAAGAAACATTGAAGGCACGGAGCTCCGCTGTATCGGATGGCGGTGCATTCAATGTCGCTCGGAAAACAATCAATTGACCGACCCGCAAGCAGCCCAGCTACGGAAGCGGTATGTAGTAACTTTGTGTCAATTAGTTACTGCCACTCGTCCATTGGGGACGCATTGTTGTATGCTTGTGTGGTTTAATGTGGGTCTCTTAGTGTGGTTGATGAGGCATCAGTGGGCTGATTAAGGGTGTGGATTCTCCTGTGATTTGTGGAGCCTTGGGAAAGCCACAAGTGGATCGAAAGCCATTTTGAGCCAATTTCTCAAAGATGGATGAACAAAAAAGAGAAAGCATACTCACCTCTAAAGCTCTAGAGAATAAAATTGAGAAACTTCAGAAGGAACGCAAAGGGAAAGTTCACAAAATTAAAGGCCTAAATCGGACCATAAAGGATTTGATGCAAAATGATGACAATGCCTCACAGGTGCGATTGCATCTGGAGGATATTAATCAAATGATGAATGAAGTTAATCAGTTGCATGAGTCTGTGATTCCTCTACTTCCTTGTGAGGAACAAGGGAAACAAAATGAGTGGTTTTCGAATGTACTTAAACATCACAAAGGACTGCATGAGGATGCACAAAGATGGCTTTCTGAAACTGGAAGACAAAGAAGCAATATTGCTTATATTTCCACAAATGATGTTCCCATGTCTATATTACAAAAGGAACTTAAGGAGTTGGATGTACAGCAAGATGAGAATAATTCTCCGTTGGGACAAAGTATTCAAACCTCTGTGATACAAGATGACGTTAAACCAAATGACAGTGTGTCAAACTCTGGAAGTAGAAGGTCTAATGGGAGAAGCTCGGCTGGGTCGAGGTCAAGCGTCTCAACAACTTCATCAGCACGTATCAAAGCTGAGGCCAACATGGCCGCTCTCATTGCACGACAGAGGCTACTGAAGGATAAACATGAGTTAGAAGACATGGAGGAGCAGATAAGGAAAAAGAAGGAACAGCTTGCATTGGAAGTGGAAATAGCCGCAACAATGGCTAAAGTGAATGTGCTAAGAGGCTCTGGAGGTTCTTGTGTTTCAAGTCATTTATCTGTGAAGTCCAATGGCATGGATTCATATTTCTCAAGGGGAGAAAGGAAAGACAAGCCACTCAGTGCTAACGCAAAATCATTTCTGCCTGATATAAATATCCCAGTACATGGAAAGCCAAGTTCACATTTGGGTGTGAAACCTCAAGTGGAAGATATCATTCAACCAACTCAAATCCCAATTACATCGTCGGAACGCCCAGAGTTCAGGCGGCAGGAAGGTGCAATACAAACCATTCAATCACAACCACCGTTGCAGCACCACAGTAAAATACATTCAGCACTGGTGCCAAGCAGCAATGATCACAGTCAAATAATTACAGTTTTGGAAAAACAAAATGAAATAACTGCCCTATTGGTGCAGCAACAATCTCTTTCATTTTTGCCAAAACGAGATATTGAAGATTTTGATGGCAATCCCTTGCAATATCACACATTCATAAGGGCGTTTGAACACAGTATCGAAGAGAAAGCAGGCAATCCAAAAGACTGCTTATACTTCCTCGAACAGTACACCAGGGGGCAGCCAAGAGAGCTTGTCAGAAGCTGCCAACATATGTCATGGGATAGAGGGTATGCCAAGGCTAAGGCTTTGTTACAAGAGCATTTTGGTAATGTACACAAAATTGCTTCTGCCTACATGGAAAAGGCTCTTTCATGGACACCAATGAAATCAGAGGATGTGAAATCTCTACAGGCCTACAGCCTGTTTCTGAGAGGATGTTGTAATGCCATGGAAGAAGTCCAAAACATGGAAGAATTGAACATGCCTGCCACTATGTTGACCATTGTGAGGAAGTTGCCCTATAAACATAGGGACAGATGGAGAACTGTGGCATGGGAGTTGCAAGAAAGGCGTGGCAGGCGAGCCACGTTTACAAACATCGTTGACTTCATTGAAAGACAAGTGAAGATAGCAGGTGATCCGTTATTTGGAGATATACAGGATACTCCATTGATTCAGAAGGATCTGAGGAAATCTAAGATTCAGCCTCGTGCTAGAGACAAGGGAAGTAGCTTTGCTACCACCATAGCAACAGTGGAAAGGAAAGTTGAATCTGGAGCAAAATGGAAGGAGAGAAGCTCATCTGATATGAAGGATTGTATGTTTTGTGGAGGAATGCACGCCTTGGATCTGTGCAGTCAATTGGGACGGAGGGTGCACAATGAGAAAATTGCTTTCTTGAAGGAACATGGGGTGTGTTTTGGCTGTTTGTGCATTGGGCACATGAGTAGAGACTGTAGGCAGCGTCTCTCATGTAAAGTATGCGGTCAGAGACACCCTAGTGTACTCCATATTTTCCCAAAAGCCAAGGAAAATAATTTTGTGCAAGCCAAAGGAGAATCTGAGACAGCGATAAGCAGTGCTCTGATTTCTGTTCAATCCAGTGGTATGACAGGGGCCGGTGGGCAAGACTGTACACTCCCCATAGTTCCAGTTCAAGTTAAGTCCAAGAAGGGGTATAAGACATTGATCACCTATGCCTTCCTGGATCCTGGGAGCTCCGCCTCATTCTGTACAGAGCGACTGATGAACAAGCTGAATCTCAGGGGGAGAAGAACCGATATTCTTCTCCGGACTATGGGTCAGGAGAAGGTCGTTGGGAGCCATATTGTTTCGGATTTGGAGGTGGCTGAACTGGACGGAGATTGTTTTTGTGAACTGCCTGATATCTACACACAGAAAACCATGCCAGTTCATCGAGGCAACATTCCTCGCCAGAAGGATCTTCTACGGTGGCCACATCTAAAGTATGTACAGCTAAGAGAGATTGATTCAGAGATTGACCTGCTGATTGGAACCAATGTTCCAAGGGCGTTGGAGCCGTGGCAAGTTGTCCGAAGCAGGGATGAGAGTCCATACGCAGTCAAAACTATGCTGGGATGGACTGTAAATGGACCGCTTAAAGGCGGCGGGATAACAGAAACTACTTGTGGACATCCAGATGTCATGGTCAATAGAATCTCTGTTGCAAGCCTGGATGATTTGTGGAAGCAGCAGCTAAAGACCGATTTTCCTGAATGCAGTCAGGACGAGCAGATGGGGTTATCGAGAGAAGACCGTCAGTTTCTGGAATATGTTACAAAAACTGCTAAGTGGATGGATGGCCATTACAGTATTGGCTTACCTTTGAGGAAAAGGGATGTAAACATGCCAAATAACAGGAGAGTTGCAGAACAGCGCGTTCTGAGCCTCAAGAGGAGGTTTGGTAAAGATACTTCATTTCACGCTGATTATACTGCATTCATGAATGATATCATCTCCAAGGGCTATGCGGAGACGGTATCACCTGAGGACCTGGAACGAAGTGACGGTAGGGTATGGTATATACCACACCATGGTGTATACCAACCGAAGAAGAAAAGGATCAGGGTTGTCTTCGATTGCGCAGCTACTTTCCAAGGAACTTCGTTGAATGCACAGCTCCTGCAGGGACCCGATCTTACTAGCAAGCTAGTTGGAGTGATGACAAGATTTCGAAAGGAGCCTGTTGTACTCATGGCAGACATTGAGGCAATGTTTCATCAGGTCAGAGTGCCAGCTGAGGATTCAGATCTGTTGAGGTTTCTTTGGTGGCCGAATGGAGACCATAATCAGAACCTGGTAGAGCACAAAATGGTGGCGCATCTGTTTGGAGCCACATCTTCGCCAAGTTGCGCAAGTTTTGCCCTCAGGAAATGTGCAGAGGATAATCAGGAACAGTTCAGCTCCGAATTAATTGAAACAATTCTACACAATTTCTATGTGGATGATTGTCTTACATCAGTGGCTTCTGAGGAAGAGGCAGTGGTACTCTACAGGGATCTTTGTGCCCTTTGTGCTAAAGGGGGTTTTCGACTCACGAAGTGGATTAGCAACAGACGTGCCGTGCTGGCAGCTATACCTACCACAGAGAGAGTGAAAGAGGTTAAGAATTTGGATTTGGATAATGATACACTACCTGTGGAAAGAGCATTGGGCGTTCAATGGTGTGTTCAGTCCGATACCTTCAAGTTCAAAGTCCGGATCAAGGAACAACCCTTAACTAGAAGAGGGATCCTCTCCACGGTCAGTTCAATATATGACCCCTTGGGAATCTTGGCACCTGTTGTCTTGTCTGCCAAAAGAATCCTTCAAGATTTGTGCAGAAAGAATCTAGGTTGGGATGATGTTGTGTCAGACTTGGCTGTACAAGAGTGGAGAGGTTGGCTGGAGGAGCTCCGTCAGCTTGAAAGTTTTAAGGTCGACAGATGTCTGAAACCAGTGGACTTTGGAAAGGTAATCTCTGCTCAGTTACACCACTTTGCAGATGCCTGTGAGAGTGGATATGGAACAGTGACGTACCTGCTTTTACACAATAGCCACAGACAAACTCACTGTGCCTTTATAATGGGTAAGGCCAGAGTGGCCCCATTGAAACCAATCACCATTCCTCGTATGGAGTTGACGGCTGCCATGGTTGCAGGTCGAATGGATGAGTTGTGGAGGAAAGAATTGCAGATGAAACTTCAGGATTCCATTTTTTGGACCGATAGTACTTCTGTACTAAAGTACATCAGCAATGAGACCTCAAGGTTTCGGACCTTTGTAGCCAATCGGGTTTCAAAGATACTCAGCGTATCAAATCCATCTCAGTGGAGATACGTTAACACCACAAGCAATCCTGCTGACCTGGCTTCTAGGGGAGTCAAGGTGGCGACGCTTCTGAAAGATAACCTTTGGCTGTCTGGACCTCAGTTTCTCGTTGGGCCAGAAGAGAGATGGCCTGAAAACCCTGGTGGCTCTGGGAGAATCCTACCGGATGACCCTGAAGTCAAGATGAGCTTGATGGTGAACGCTGTGCAGGCTGAAGAGAAGATCGACGCAGTCACCTGCTTGATCAATCACTTCTCCTCCTTGATTCGTCTGAAAAAGAGTGTTGGTTGGATCCTTAGGCTTAGGAGCCTGCTACTATGCTTCAGTCAGAAGAGGAAGCAGATGAGTATAACTCTGGCTCAAGGTGGCTTGGATAAGGACCAACAGGAGAGGAAGATAGCAAAGGAGATACAGAGTCTCAAGGCTCAGACTGTCGGTGATCCTCTTTCAATTGAGGAATTCGGAAAGGCCGAGATGGAGATTGTAAAGTTTTGTCAGAAATGGTCAAGTGTCAAGCGCAATTTTCTTGCTGGAGATATTGTGCTTATAATTGACGACTCGGCACCTCGCAATTCATGGCTTACAGGAAGGATTGTGCAAGCTATTCCTGATAGCAGAGGACTTGTTCGTCAGGTGCGAATCAAGACAAAGACCAGCTTTTTGGATAGACCTATTACAAAGATTTGTCTTCTACAGGAAGCAGAGGATCCATGAGGACATCAAGCTGACCTTTGGATTCTATAGACTTTGACCGTGACTTGGACATTGTCTCATGGGCCATTTTGTCCCTACATGACTGACTAAGTGTTGTTTTTGGAGCTCAAGAAGAAAAGGACATTTTTCCAAATGGATTTTTTATCTTAAAAAAAAAAAGGGGGAAAAAAGGGGAAGGGATATTTATTTTTGTCATTTATTTTTGTCTCCTACATAATGTGTAGTTATGTAATTATTGTGGTAAAATAATTAGGGGCCGGAATGTAGGAGCCACGTATTGACTGTTTATGGTTGCTGTTTGTTGGTCATTGTGTTGTGCTTTGATGTTGTGGGTGGTGGGCGGAAGTGCGGTTTGAGCGGAAGTGAAAGTCTATTTATTTGTCTCACCTGTGCACCTGGGTTTTTTGGGTATTGAAAGAGAGGGGGTGAGCTTGGGAGCGAACACTTTTGTTGACCGCGTCAGGCTGCATTAATGCAATTATTCTACTCGCCAGGTATCAGTTACATTTGGCAACGGCAGGGCTAAGTGTATTTTACGTGTGGAAGAAGAAGAATAATAAAATCTTTGCAATACAGTCATGAGCGCGTCACAGTGTGGATCTCTCAGCGTTAGCCCCTCGCGGCAGCACGTATTGGACTGCTTACAGCCGCAACACCGAGACCTAATCCAAAAAGGGACCCGAGGACAGTCAGACCCATTGTGCCGGAGAATAAGACTGAATCCTGAATTGCCGTCAACCTGAACACTGGCAGCACCAATGAATGAGCAGCAGTGGTTAAAAGAGACTGCACATGCTGCTATTAGACTACACAGACTTGAGATCTGCAGCAATATAAAGGAACTCTACCAGCCCCAATTAGACCAGATATAAGCTGGTCCCGGGTCAGGGATCAGTTATTGGGAACCAGAAGGACCCTTGAAATCAAGCACCGTAGATAAATCTGCCGCCATGATCAAGTCCGGGTTTGTAATCTCCCTTTAAATGTGCGTTGCATTCTCAGCGGTATCGAGGACGCCGATGAACGGGAGCCATGACTCACTTTACGTTGGGGCACTCGTCGCACACCATCTCCTGAGTCATCTGGAAGCGGCCGGGTCCGAGCTGCGTCGTCCTCATCTCCTGTCTGCAGTTACACTTCCTCTTGCCGGGCGCTTCTTTGGCTATCGGCTTGTTGCGTACGACCTGGACGACAGAGCAGCGAGTGAATCAGACGATGAAATCCGCACGCGTTGCAGTGCGAGGGTTTCACGGCTTAACTATCAATGCACGGTGAATCAAACATTTGCAGTTGTGACACATTCCACTTAATAAGTGCAGGTTGTTGATTTAGTGAGCAGGATCTTCCCCTCACCTCGACAAAGTTCCCAGAGTACACCTCTTCAAGCATGACCTCCAGGTCGAGTATGATGTCATTTCCTCTGGGGATGTTCCTGTCCTGTTGCTGTCGATTGCCTCCAAACATGAACCCAAAGTCACCAAAGAAGCTACAGAAGGAGGTGGAGGAGACCATTTTTTCCCCAAGTATAGACAAAAACTCTATAATTTGATTTAACATCAATCCAACTCCCCACGTACTCATTTAAAAACACTGTCAGTACATTTAGACGTTTGTAGCAAATATCCCAGAAACAGATGTTCATCTTGTAAACCAATTTTCCTGAGCAGTTGGTCCATCCGTATCACAAGTGGCATATTTATCTTCATCTAGTTTTGGTTGTATTTATGTCTAAAGATTGACAAATTCTATAAAAAGTACATTTATCTTCAGAATCACTGTCACCGAGTCAATGGAACTCAATACCAAGAACTCCATTGTAAACGGTTCCCAGGGGCGTCCGTGGATTATCAGATTAACAATGAAGTTATTGTTTGTTTTTTGGGTGAACTGGCCCTTTAAATGGACCTTACATAAGCCATTTAACGGCAAATAATACTAATCTGAGCTCATGACACCCACCTGGAGAAGATATCGTTGTGCGAGCTGTGGTGACCCTCTTTGAGTCCATCTTCTCCATACGCGTCGTACTGTTTCCTTTTCTCCTCATCTGAGAGCACCTGAAAAGAAAATAAGAAAACCTGTCGGTCACGTAACAAACAAATACTACAATGTTTTTATTCACATTTCATACATATGAAGCGATCATATAAATGCCTAAAACATGCTATGAAACACAACCTCAAACACCATCAACACCTTCACATGATTTGTATATAAGAATATTCACAAAAGCGCCAAATAGTACTATTTGCATACCATGGTTATATAAGATAAGATAAGCTAGAACTATATTTATCCACAAGAGAGCAGCAGTTGCAGAACAATGTAGGAAAGAGTGTTAATGTAAAAAAGAATGCAAATTTAAAACAGCAATAAAATGTGGCCGTGTAAAATAGACATAAAATATACAGATACAGAATATATATATGTGGATATGAACTGTCATATAGTTATAAATCACACGACAAGTCACGGTTATTGATTTTAAGAGCAACGTGAACGTTTGATAGAAAAACACCTGCAAACCTACTCTGAAGCCCCTCCCACTTATCCACGTCTGGCTTTCCTAAACGCCAGCTGTGCCGCGTCCCAGCCAATCAGATGCGGCCACACAGTCTAGTCGACCAATCACAATGGCCGTGCCGTTTCCAACAACAACCAAACAGCCAGCGTACCAAAAAAAAAGGACTTGTGTCCATCTAAAATCTACAGTTTCTTGACCGTCATGCAAATAAAACCATATTTAGATTCAAAATAACTTTCCCGTGCTCTTTCCACAACTCCCACCAAGCACACCATGAGCAAACTCACCTCATAAGCTGCTCCCAGGTCTGCAAATTTGTCTTGAGCCTTCGGGTCGTCCTGGTTTCTGTCGGGATGTAACTGGAGAGCCAGCTTTCTGTAGGCCTTCTTGATGTCCCTGATGGATGCACTCTTGGTCACCCCCAAGATCTGATAGAAATCTCGCCTACAAGAGAGAGAGAAAAGAGAGGGAGAGAGCAAAATGTACGTTACATAAAACACTGTTGTCACGTTTACAGGGTGAATTATAAACAGGCACCGGGGAGGACGCCTGGTGTAGCTTAGCTTGTATGCTAGCTCTCAGCTAACTAAGCTAGCTTGCCATTATAAAAAAAAAACACAGCCAATACAGTACTAGTTAACTGTAAACGCATAACTAGGTATCAGCAAAACGCGAAAATAAACTCTTACGAGCGCGCGACTAGCTCGGCGCGTGAACCTGCTCCGGTACACACACGTTGGGAGCTGCTCTGGACCAATCACAGAGGAACATGTGTACCACCTGGCGATGCTGTGTGAGAACTTACCCGGCGAGCACCGCGGTGATAACGTAAAGAAGCAGGCAGCACACATTGCACAGATTCATCCCTTTAGTCGCCATGGATCTCCCCGTGTTTCTGAAGGGAAGTAGCTAAAAAGAACAGCCGGCTTTTTTGAAGGTTGGATCCCCGGCTGCCCGTCACGAGCCTTCTTCCTCCTGTCAGAGAGAGCCCACCCACTGGACGTCTCCGTCACTAAACACCCCGCCCTCCATTAAAGAAACACATCTCGTCCTTCTACTGGATATAGCATCGGATTGTTTTCTGTAACATTGTAGTATATACATATATATTAGAATATATGTGTCATTTATACATAATAGTAATACAATAATAACACGAGGCTCCGAAGTCTGCACAAGATTGCAACCACTTTATTTCTCTCTTTACACACACTCGTAGAACAAGTTGTTTCTATTTCCGGTTTATCCTTCACAATAAAAGCCCCAGACATATACACTGGAACACTGCTTCCTAGAGAGCTGTTAAAGCAACTTAATATAATAGCTTACACTAGTTTACGTAAAACAAATATAAGTATAAAGTAAAATACAGCAGAATTAGCACGGTTTTCAAACTAAAACAAGCAACTCTAAAGCGCAACTTCCATTAAATAAACACATTTGATCGTTCTGCTGATTATAGCATCCGTGTTTTGTGTTATAGTGTACTATATAGTTTATAAAAGTAATAACACGGGGCACAGTACGGCAACCACTTTATTTCTCTCTTACACACACACGAATTATTTTCTCTTTCCGGTTTGTCCTTCACAATAGAATACCCAAACACATACACTGGACCACTGCTTCCTATAGAGCTGTTAAAGTAACTCATTATAATATCTTACAATAGTTTAAGTAAAAAAAACAACAACAACTATAAAGTCAAATACAGTGAAACTAGCACGGTTTTCAAACTACAAATCTAGCGCGCGCCCCCGCGGAGCGGCGCGCAACAGATGTCAGCTCGGAGGAGGGCGCCAAATAGGAAGAACGACAGACGTTTAGAGAGAGCTGCCTCTAATCACAACAACCCGGGTCAACGACCGGATCCGCTCTCGTCTCCACGGTCCCTTATGTGTGACCCATCGAGGCGGGACACCGCGTAGCCGCGATGACGACAAAGGCTGAAAGTAAGAGCGAGGACACGTCTTTTTCCTGTCCGGTTTCCCGCGCTAGCTCACGGCAGCTAAGTCAGTCCACTAAGTGAAGTCCACTTTGAGATAGAGCCGCAGCCCCCTCGTGCTTCCAGCTACCAAGGTAACGACACACCTTTCGTATGGTGCCATTAAAACCAGAAGGGAGTTTTTAGCACGCTTACCTGTGTCGACAGGATTAGTTTTTTTTAAATGTTTTTAGCTCGGCTTGGCTCGCGTGCCAAACGTGGTGTTGTGATGCCAAGTCAGGTGCTGGTGACACCAGCAGCCTGGTAGCCTGTTGTCATAGGAGCTGATCTCTAAACACTCGTTTTACAAGGTTATTATCGATGCAATAACCCTTTGACACACCCACCCACCATCACTTTAATATCCCATATTTATTCCAGCAGCTGTATTTCATTTTGTACCTCGTGAAATGTTAGTTTTCCCCTTTGACCAGCTTTATTGTCCTTGTGTTTAGCTGTGTATTATCATCAGGTCACTTTAGTGATTCTTTATTTCAGAAAAATTGCACTGTTATTTATTCATAAGGACAGAGTGAAATTCTTGCACGTCAGTCTATCATGTTTTTTTATGTCCTTTTCTCTGCAGACATGGAGGCCGACAGTGTGAGCATATGGCCACGCATGGAGCCCTTCTTACTGGGTGCCCTGCAGGTGAATACACTCATCCCATATATTTAATGTAACCATATAACAGTGAATGCAAACATCGTCAAATAACTAGAATTAATGCCTTTTTTTCGCAGGTGGCTCCCTCCTCCAAGCTCAGCTTGCACTATCTTCGCAAGATGGCGATCTACGTGCGGACCCGGGACGGCTGCTTCCCCAATTTGGGCTGGCCCATGTGGAGGCATATTGCCTGTGGAAAGCTGCAGCTCCCGGAAGACCTTGCGTGGCTCTACTTGGAGACCTTCGACCTGCTGAACGGCCACGCGCCGGAGGAGAGGCTGGAGTGGGCCGAGTGTCTTTCCCAGTGCTCCTCCAAAAGTGAGCTGGATCAACAAAGGAACAAGGTGAGCCATTGTGCAGATGACTCAGGTTACCTAAGAATGTCATGCTATCTCATTGTGTTTCCTGTATCACATCGTCGGCTTTGTTGTTGTTGTAACCCTGCTCTCAAATTCCAGTCGCACCTTGTTGTTCCCTTTTCTCTCCAGCTGTCCGTGGACACGCTGCAGTTCCTCCTCTTCCTCTACATCCAGCAGCTGAACCGTGCATCCCTGCGCACCTCTCTGATCGGTGAAGAGTGGCCCAGCCATCGCACTCGCTGCCCCTCTCCGTCCGACCGGGAGGCCAAGACCAGCTCCCAGAACAAGGTCCTGGTTAATGTGACGGGCAACGGAAATTGCAATATTCTGTTCTGATTCCTACTTATTGCCCAGTGGGAAGCATCTACATGATCACATTTTAAAGCGCACACGTTATTGTCTTCTCTTAAAACTCTTCGTGATGTGCCACTCATAGTCCTTTTTTTATTCCGCAGAACTGGGACGATCAGGCTCACCTGTCATTCGTGCAAAGCCACCTAGCTGAGATCCTGGAGCTGCTGGTGGAGCCCGGCCAGCTGTCACAGTCTGGACAGGCCCTCAGAGATTGCCAGGTCTGGTGACGTGCATTTGCTTTGGAACAGCCACTAACGGTTTCGCCGTCTTTTGGCATCTTGACATCTGTGTTGTTTTGCCAGATATCCCTGGAGGCCGTGCGGAGCTTGGGCCTGCTCCTGGAGGGCTCGCTCGGCCACGGCAGAGCGGTGCAGCCCGTCCACCGGCTGCTCACCAAAGGCCCGCTCCAGACACAGGCCGGCTACTTCACGCTCAGCCACTCCTTCCCCCTGCACAAGCTCCTCTCGTGCCTCCAGCAGAGCCTCACGCTCAACCCCTTCGGGATAACCGCCTGCCTGTGCTCCGGAAAGAAACTGGCCTGGGCTCAGCAAGGTACGCTTGAAACCTCCTCGACTGAGGTTTAGTGTTGCATTTTCATGCAAATCTATACAGTCAGCAATCACTCCTTCTACCTGTCTACCTGCATTTCTTTGACTTTGTTCATTGCAGTGGAGGGTTCCATGAAGAGAGCCAAAATAGCCCGAAACACCCACACGGCTCCGCCTGGCAGTAAGATGGTGCTGATGTCGCAGGTCTTCAAACAGACGCTGGCGAAAACCTCCGACAAGCTGACCGGCGCCAACATCAAAATCCACAGATGCTCGGATGCCTTCATATACCTCCTCTCGCCCCTCAGGTGGGATTACAAAAGTGTGTGTGTGTGTTGTGGACGTTTTGTGGCTCATCCGTCCTCTGGTTTCGTTGCTCCTCCAGATCAGTCAGTGTGGACAAATGCCGAGACTGCACGGTGGTCCTGGGTCCCGTCGAGACCAGCGTCCACATCCACGGCTGCCAGAACCTGCGGGTGGTGTGCGTGGCCGGCAGGATCGCCGTCGGCGTCTCCTCGCGTTGCACCATCCACGCCTTGACGCCCACCCGCCCCTTGCTCCTACCCGGAAACGCGGACATCACGCTGGGGCCTTTCCACACGTTCTACCCCTCCCTGGAGGATCACATGGCCAGCGTGGGGCTGGCCGTGGTCCCCAATGCCTGGGACCGGCCCTTGCTCCTGGGGAACGAGGGCCTCGTCAACCCGGCGCTCGACGCCTCGTCCAACCCGGACCCCGCCTGCTACCGCCTGCTGCCCCCCGCCGAGTTCCGGGCGCTGGTCGTGCCTTTCCAGACGGAGGGCGACACGTGCGAGGTGCCGGGGGGGTTGTCGCCCCCGTATCAGGCGGCGCTGGACGAAAAGAAGAGGAGGATCCAGAACTGGCAGAAGACCGTGATGGAGGCCCGGCTGAACAAGTGGGTGGCAAACCAAACCCTCCTCACGTCATTTCTTTTTTTTTTATAAAAAAAAATTGAATCATTTGATAGACAAAGAAAAATAAGTTTTCATAGTCGACGCACTATTTGAACCGGTGGAAATGGACCAGTCGTTAAAAATAAATCAATAAAATGAAATCAATAAGAATGCGAGTGAGCCACTCAGCTGATGCGATGGCATGTTGTCAGAAAAGCCGCTGCAGGGCCTCGACACTCTGCCTGACCCCGAGCCGTCACGGGAAGCTTCACGAGGGGAAAGGCGGGAAGAGAGCGGCGAGGGTTAAAATGCCTCGCCGCTCTCTTTCCCGCTCCGTACTTTCCACCTGTTCTCACCGATGTCTCTTGTGTTCTCTCCAGGGAGCAGAAGCGCCAGTTCCAGGAGTTGGTGGAGGTCAAGTTCCACGAGTGGCTCCTGGAAACGGGGCACAGGCAGGAGCTGGACAGCCTCATCCCGCCCGCGACGGCCTCGTTAAGGGACGCCGGCGCGGCCGAGACGCCCCGAGTCGCCGACGCCAAGCCCGCGAGGAACGGCCGGCCCGTGAGGCAGTCGCCGATGGCTTATTGAGCAGTGGGGTCCCGTCGGGGTCTCGAGCTAGCGAGGCGGGCTGCATGTGGTCTACATGTGGAGCTCGTGTGTTTTAAGTATTAATGCACGGCACGTCACAGCTTTCACGGCCGCTTACGTCCCACTCGTTCTCCAGTGGAAGTCTGGAACGGCCCGCTTTACAGGTCCGTCTTCAGGAAAAGGCAGCGAGGTCCTTCACGGGTGGATCGGTGGATCGGCATGCTGTCGTACGACATCGCAGGAGACGCTCCTCCCCTGAGAGCTGCAGGCGCTCAGGGTGCAGCGTCACCACAGGGTGCAGCGTCACCACAGGGTGCAGCGTCACCACAGGCTTTTAAAGGGACACAAAGCTGGAGGCAGACATTGAGGTTTAAGGCACTGATGGGCAAATACATTTTTATTTTTGAAGCATCGATAGCTCTAAAATGTAATAATGACTCACAAAACTTTTTTTTTTGGGGGGGGAGGAGTCAGCATTTCAAGACCATTAGCGGAGCTTGAACTTAAAGCACTTATCTGGTATCGCAGCACTCTGCTGGAGGGGAAGCTGCGGCTCATCTGGGTCACGCGGTCCTCCTGGAGAACCACGGCCCTTCTAGAGAACCACAGTCCTCCTCGAGAATTACAATCCTCCTGGAGAACCACAGTCCTCCTGGAGAACTACAATCCTCCTGGAGAACCGCAGTCCTCCTGGAGAACCACGGCCCTTCTGGAGAACCACAGTCCTGGAGAACCACAGTCCTGGTGAACCACAATCCTCCTGGAGAACGACGGTCCTCCTGGAGAACCACAGTCCTCCTGGAGAACCACGGTCCTTCTAGAGAACCACAGTCCTCCAGGAGAACCACAATCCTTCTGGAGAACCACAATCCTTGACAACCACGGTCCTCCTGGAGAACCACGACTGAGCGCTTCGGCTCGCTTCCACTAAACCTGGAGTGATTGTCACCATTTCTTCCCAAACTGTGCACATATAATATATATATATGAACTATAAAAAAAGAAGTTGACGTGCATTTAAAGATGGAGAATATTTACACGGTAAATTAATGTAGCACTTTAGGTATTACGGACATATTCGTGCTCCTACAGTTATTAGCTCAGGTCGTAGTATTTTGTGTGTGTTGATAGAATATAATAAATGGCAATCAAGTGTTTACCATTATAGGGGGAAGGAAGGAATATGAACATAATTTATTGTAGGTACATGATTGTGTGTTTTATGAAGGTACACCACTTCTACACGTCGTGCTTTCACCATCGACGACCCGCGACAGAAGCAACGTTTTCTTTTCTTCTTAATTTCTTCACTGCTACTGAAATAACAAGATTTTCCAAATGAGGCTAAATCAAACACACCGTAGGTCCGTTTGAAGAACCGCTGCTGTCTAAATGTATGTTTATTTTTGTATTAATGAGTATTTTAGCATTACAGTGAGGATATCTTTCATGAATCTACGTGGCCTCCTGAGCCGTCTCTTTGCATTTAAAAGCTCCCGGTTGGCTTCCTGTCTCCATCCTTCCACTCATCAGGTTTGACAGACGACCTGCTGCGTGTATTCAGGGCTTTTTGATTACTTCATAAAGAAAATGTACTGTAAAAAAAACACTATTACACAACAGGATATTACTGTTTTCAGAAATGCTGGTATGTGATTACACTGTAAAAGGCCTTTGATTTAAACACACATGCACCTCGGAGTCGTTACTATACGAAGAGCAGGGTAGAGTTTGGTGATTGTTAAAAATGAATTAAAATTTTGGCTAAAACCAGGCTGCCTGTTGTTTTGATTGTCTTTAGCAATATGCTCTGAATCTTTCATAATCAAATAAAGAAATATATCCATTGAAATGCAGAATTCCAATCCTACAGTAGTACTACTAAGTGGGTTTACTTAAGTACAGTACTAGTCGTATTTTTACACGACTTTATACTTCTATTAATTTCAAAGGGTTAAACTACTCAGTGGTCTGTAAAATACATTTTAATAATTACTAGCTCCACCTTTACTAACTGCAACATGAATGCATGAATAATAATAATCCATGCATAATGAACAAAAGTACTTTTAAGTGTATTCTGATGCTGATATTTGTTTTACTTTTACTTGTAAGTATTTATACACTGTATATATACGTCCACTAAAGTAAAATAACTTTGTACTACCTTCCATCACTGCTTAAAACCTTGGTTACTTATATTTTACTCCAGTATTCACATTTCTTCTCCACCAGTGTTACAACTTGCTTTGCTGTTCAAAAACTTTACATATAAAATGCATATTGATTTTATAAAATATAATGCGTAGTTCTAAAAAAAAAAAGCCCATTTTCTGCAAGAGTACTAATTTTTAATACTTTGCTGATAATACTTAACTAGTTTGACTTGTGAAGGAGTATTTTCACAGTGTGGTATTGCTTATTTTACTCAAATAAAGGATCAGAATTCTTCTTCCCTCACTAAACGCTCTGGATTCATCCATAAGGCAGCAGGTGGGGATGGGCACTGGACCCTGCCAGCAGAGAAGTGGGGTCAATGGCCGCTAACCGTGCCCGGCCATTATGCCGTAATCCTTCCTCGCTTTTCTGGAAAAACTGAATGGCACTAGAATCACTGACTCAATTTTTGGATCTCATTTTCATGACAAAGCGATTGTTTCCCCCGTTGCCTCCGCCGCCGCTTATAAAC
This sequence comes from Cottus gobio, assembly GCA_023566465.1. NCBI lineage: Eukaryota > Metazoa > Chordata > Actinopteri > Perciformes > Cottidae > Cottus > Cottus gobio. Next base: position 5,351,933 of record CM042227.1, on the reverse strand, counting down.
GTGGGAAAGCAGGGATATAAAAGGGACCGGTGAGGGGGCCGGTGCAACATCGAGACCTCAGGGGAACCACCAGCACCAGCACCAGCAGCAGGGCTACCCCACACCTTGCATCCAGGATGGGCAGGGTGAGTTCAGGCCGAGTGGGACTGGCATTGACCAAGATGCCGGTAACGCCGCGGCATGGAGGGTTGAGAGTTTAAAGTGGTGGACGAAGCTGTGTGTGTGACCCTGTCTGCAGGGATCCTAGGGTTTGGACATATTCTTGCAGCAGGTGTTGGTTGCTGCACTCTGCATTGGAAAACATCACCAAAAGAACGCTTTTCAAGGCTTTTTTTGTAATGTTTGTGTGACAAATGGTCATTTCTGACTTTTCTAAGAGAGATAAGGCTCCCATGTGTCCCCCCTCCCCCAACAGATCATCTTCTACGAGGACAAGAACTTCCAGGGCCGCCGCTATGAGTGCGACAGCGACTGCTCGGACTTCCACGCCTACCTGAGCCGCTGCAACTCCATCCGGGTGGAGAGCGGGGCCTGGGTGGTGTACGAGCGGCCCAACTACATGGGCTACCAGTACGTCCTGACCCGGGGGGAGTACCCGGACTACCAGCGCTGGATGGGCCTCAACGACCGCCTCAGCTCCTGCAAGGCGGTCCACTTCGTAAGTCGGCCTCTGATCTGACGTACACTATGAACACTTTTTTTTTTTTTTTAAATCGAGTGTGCCGATGTCTAACCTGTATAAATAAAAATACAAAATAAAGCTGATGAAAGCCACCAGAGAGAAACAAAGTGATCACAGAGGTCGTGCTGTGGCGTCGGTGCTACCAGTGGCTGCAGGGCCTTGTCGATGGAGACCAATACGTGGGGTCGGTCTGACCGGGCCTTGGTTCAACTGACCCACAGCCTGCAGGCCGATTCAGGGCCTTCATACGACAATCGATCCAGTTCGTGCAGGATGCACGAGTCAATGTGTCATCTGTAACCACGATGAGCCTGTTTATATATATTCATATTCATACATGCAGTGTGCTGCAGAGGCAAATCTCATCTCCCTATATATCTCCCCCCATCGCCTTTTCTCTTACCCCGCACTCGCCCACTCTCCGTCTATCTTCCACCTGACCCCCCTCCCCCCTGCCACCTCCCCCCCGCTTCCCCCCGCCCCCCTCCAGACCAGCGGGACCCTGTACAAGATGCAGCTGTACGAGAAGGCGGACTTCGGGGGCCAGGCCTTCGAGGCCACGGAGGACTGTCCCTCTCTCCTGGAGAAGCTGCGCTGGAGGGAGGTCCACTCCTGCAAGATCGTGGAGGGCTGGTGGGTCTTCTACGAGCACCCCAACTACCGCGGGCGCCAGTACTTCCTGGAGAAGGGGGAATACCGCAAGCCTGGCGACTGGGGCGCCGGCAGCGCCACGGTCCAGTCCTTCAGGCGCTTCACCGAGTGACCGGCCCTCCATCCAAATGTTAACAAAAAGAAGAAAAAAAAGGGACTGAATAAGTTGATATTTTACTTTTAATTGACTATTTTGTGATTTGGAGCTGAGGTCTCACAAATAATAATAATAAAGAAAAAACTGTCCAGTTTTCCAATCATGAGTTTAATGTCTTTTCAACCGTCTCGGTTTAAAAGCTACTTTCCTTCCCGTAACTTTCATTTTGTGTTGATTGTGGCGTTCCCTGTGGACAAAGCTGGGAGTGTCCCTTCAGAAAACCTTTAATTCTACTGCAGCAGGGTTTGGGGGTCTGCCCCTTTGCGGTCCTGGTTCTCCCGAGCCTCCTTTCTCGCCAGCGGGTCCAGGGATGCGGCCTCGGCCTCCAGCATCTGGGTGTTGCATTAAGAATAACGATGTAGAAATAGCCGATCTTCTCTCTGGCGGTCTTGTTAAATCCCGGGGGGTCATATCGAGGCATCGGCATTAAACTGAGAGCAGATGAAAGTCCCTCACAGTGGCTTTAAGTCTCACAGAAACCCTTTAGGCTCCTTCATCCCAGTGCCGGCCTGAGGTCCACAGTGACCGGCTGAGGGTTGAAGTGGGTCCCAAAAGAGAAGCAGTTTCCTCCCCCGCCTATCAGGAGCAGCTCTGGTTCTTCGGAGTCCGTCAGCTGGGAGCAGAATGAGTGGAGCATCAGCGGCCACGGCACCGAGGTCTAGAGATGGCAGATCACATAGAGGTTTATCTGTTGGCGTCTTCTTAAAGGGGTCTGAGGCCACGTGATCAATGAAGCTGCATCGCTACGATATTTATTTCCATGTCGCAACTCAGGCCACAAACCCCTTTCCGGCCTGAGGTGGATGCATGCTAACTGACCGTGTCCAGGCTGAACTCCACAGAGCTGCGCGTGGCGAGGTCGATCACCACGACGCCTGGTACCCCGCCTGCATGCAGCCACACTCCACCAGCCACGACCAGCTTTTCCCCAATCACGTGGGCGGAGTGAGAGTACCTAAAACAAAGCAGAAACATTCAGGACATTGTTTTTGGGTGAATGGTGTGAAAGTCGTGGGCTTTGAAAAGCTACAGACCTGGGAACAGGAGGGGGGCGCAGCTCGATTCTTTCCCAGGAGAAGCCTCCGTCAGACGGCCTCAACGCCGCCGTGTCCCCCAGTGGCACCCCCCTCCTGCCCAGCCCCCCAAACACCACCACGCCTCCCTGATATGAACACGCTGAGTGGGAATGACGGGCGTCTGGTGCTGCACCCTCTACTGGGAACTGGAATTAAAACACACAAACACAGACAGACTTTTTTGACAAATTATATTTTTTTTACTTTTTTGACATATTATGACTTTTTTGACATACTATGACTTTTTTGACATACTATGACTTTTTTGACATACTATGACTTTTTCATACTTTTTTTCACAAATTATATTTTTTTACTTTTTTGACATACTATGACTTTTTTGACATACTATGGCTTTTTTCATACTTTGTTTGACAAATTATATTTTTTTACTTTTTTGACATACTAAGACTTTTTTTGACATACTATGACTTTTTTTGACAAATTATATTTCTTTTACTTTTTTGACATACTATGACTTTTTTCATACTTTTTTTGACAAATTATATTTTTTTACTTTTTTGACATACTATGACTTGTTTGACATACTATGACTTTTCATACTTTTTTTGACAAATTATATTTTTTTACTTTTTTGACATACTATGACTTTTTTCATACTTTTTTTGACAAATTATATTTTTTTACTTTTTTGACATACTATGACTTTTTTGACGTACTATGACTGTTTTCATACTTTTTTTGACAAATTATATTTTTTTACTTTTTTGACATACTATGACTTTTTTTGACAAATTATTTTTTTTTTTACTTTTTTGACATACTATGACTTTTTTCATACTTTTTTTGACAAATTATATTTTTTTACTTTTTTGACATACTATGACTTTTTTTGACATACTATGACTTTTTTGACAATTTTTTTTTTTTTTACTTTTTTGACATACTATGACTTTTTTCATACTTTTTTTGACAAATTATATTTTTTTACTTTTTTGACATACTATGACTTGTTTGACATACTATGACTTTTTTCATACTTTTTTTGACAAATTATATTTTTTTACTTTTTTGACATACTATGACTTTTTTCATACTTTTTTTGACAAATGATATTTTTTTACTTTTTTGACATACTATGACTTTTTTGACGTACATGACTGTTTTCATACTTTTTTTGACAAATTATATATTTTTACTTTTTTGACATACTATGACTTTTTTTGACAAATTATTATTTTTTTTACTTTTTTTACATACTATGACTTTTTTCATACTTTTTTTGACAAATTATATTTTTTTACTTTTTTGACATACTATGACTTTTTTCATACTTTCTTTGACAAATTATATTTTTTTACTTTTTTGACATACTATGACTTTTTCATACTTTTTTTGACAAATTATATTTTTGTACTTTTTTGACATACTATGACTTTTTTGTGTGCGTGATTAAACTTTTTTTTAAATAAAAGATAACACCAACCTCAGTCCAGTGCTGCTGGTCGAGACACAGGAAGTAGCCGTCACCCAGAGCTGCCTCCGTTTCCGTCTTTCCCCCAAACACAAACAGAAAGCTTTTGCCTGCAGAAAACAAACAAACAAGAGAGCATTGTTGTATAATAAAAAAAGATACGAAACAAACATGAAAATGAACGAGACTTCCCGTTTCATCCCACCTGTGTGACTGACACTAGAAGCAGTGTGCCTCCATCGTGGCGCTGGTGGATCCCCTGTACAGACCACCTGCTCCACACAAAGCCTCCGGGTGTCTCCGTCCTCTGAGTGGAGAGGACCAGGTGGACCACAGTCGTCCAGGGTGACTCTCAACAGGCCTCCGATTGGGTGAAGCGGGGAGGAGCGGCCGCCGTACACCACGACTCCTCCTCCAGGAAGAGAGGTAGCGGTGTGGTAGAGTCGAACACCTGGGAGAAGCCAACACGGCACAATCTGTCTCATTTTTTTATTGAAATTCGGTCATGAATTTGTGCAGATGTCTTGGTCAGTGCTACGAGCATATGAAGAGACATTTACAGGGGCAGAGTCCTGCATTAAAGTTCAAGCTAAAACTAACTTTTTATGGATTAACCAAACCTGTACCGCTTTCTTTTTTGCTGTTGCATATTCTCAAATATTGTAGTGCGAGTGCAAAACTGTCCTCTCACCCAAATCCACGGGTGGCTCCACGCTGACGGACCTCCAGCCTTCGTGGTCCCGGAGGAGGATCCGGCCCACCGGCCCCCTGCCTCCTCTGCCGGAGCCTCCCGTTAGCAGGACTCGCCCCGGGCTCACCGCGGTGGAAGCCATCCCCAGCCCCTCCACGAGAACCGGCGTGGCCCGCACACTCAGGGCCGAGGGGCTCCAAGATGGGCACATGGATGCCACCGGAGGTACTGACGCACAACGCACAAACAAACATGTGGGATGCGAGTTGGGGCAGTGGCTTTCAACAGAGGGGAAATTAAGCGATAGCTACCTGGAGCATGCGTGACTAGACACCGCGCCATCAGAGAGCCCCGGGATGCAGTGAGGATGAAGTAGTGTGAACATTTCTGGTGCCACTCCTGAGGGCAGACGGATGTACAGGCATCCTGTCAGATACCGTGACGAGGAAGTGTGATTTTATACGACCGAGTTATAGTAAGTTCAGAACGGCGAACCTCGTATTCGTCAAACGGCTCCAGGCTCTCCACCCGGAGTCGCTCCTCCTCCGGCACCAGCCCGAGGTAGAAGTCGTTCATGTCCAGACACTCGCAGCGCTCCCAGCCCTGGAGACAAAAACACCACGACGCCATCTCCGGTTAGACGCTTGCACCGACACAGAACAACACGTCGTCTGCGTACTGGCCTCGTCCAGGAAGCGCCGCCGCTGCGCCGCCGTGTCCGGGTACTGCCGGAGGGCGTGGAGGGTTGAATTCAGCTTCAGGAAATGATCCTGCATGATGCGACCGAAGGGATCGTGGGGATGTATCTGCTCGTACATGGCGAAGAGGGACTGGGGGAGGAGCTTCGCCGCCCAACTAATGACAGCGTCTGACCTGGAAGACACAACGCCATTCGCATCAGAGCTGACGCAATGATTGTGTTTATTTTCATCATGCAGGGCGACTGTGGCTCAGTGGTTAGCAGGTCCGTCTTTCAATCAGATCGGTGGTTCGATCCCCGGCTCCACTAGTCCATGTCGTTGTGTCCTTGAGCAAGACACTTAACCCTCATTGCTCACCGTTGCTGTGTCTACTGTATAGCATGTAAGTCTCTTTGGATAAAAGCCTCAGCTAAATGATATGTAATGTAATTTTGCTCGATATTGTAATAACATAATTCAAGTATATCATGTATGAAACAAAAGGGGTGATATGATCCCCTAAATAGAGCACATTGCGGTCCTTGCCATTGTGTTTCCATGTAGGTGAGCACCACTTCAGAGAGAATTAGAGTGGGCGCCGCCCAGTCCAGACCGGCTGCACCCAGAGCCTCTTCCAGCCGGGACTCCTCTCTAACGTCCGCCCCGAGCAGACGGTACTGACCACCGGACACGTGTACGGGCCCTGAAGACACACAGGGAGAAATCTATTCAGAAATCTAACTTATGACACATGACAAAAGAAAATCTCTTGGCGTCTTAGGGAACAAACCTTCCGGAGAAGCTGAATGGGGTCCTACCATCCCCCTCAGTGCATCATCAGAACCGATCAGGGCCGCCTTGCGCCGGGCGACGTCGGGGAAATCGACCTCAAACACAACGGCCCCGTCAAGCACTTCATCCGCGTGGAGGCGAAAATACGCAGAGTCGAACCCTGCGCCCAAAGACAGAATCTATTCAAAAGGGGGAAAGAGGGAGGGAGGAAAATAAGAGAATAAGAGAAACGGTGGCGTATCGGATACAAAGCGACTCTTTCCATACTTTCTATACGAAAGAGTGCCGAACAATATGCGGCTGACTTGCCTGTCTCTTGGGGCAGTTTTCAGTAATGTGGAGGAACCTTCTCACACAGTGGTCCACAGCCCTCCAGCGCACATAGTACCCCCTAAAACATGCAATTACACCACAGACTTTTATTTATATGACAAGTTATTATTGTTATTAATGTATACTGTGGTCCTTATACTATCAACAATGTAAGGACATAATACTGAGCTCTAAGGATCTGTCAGAGACACTATTATCTAATATTTTCGATTTTAGATAAATAAAAATAAATAAGAAAATAGATACATTCATAATGAAAATCCTGATTTGATTTCCTGTCATTGTTATGAAAAAAAAATCCCTTGCAGTACATGTAAGTATTTCGACTCAACAATTCTCTACAATTCAGTCCTGCTTTGTGTCTCCTCTCGTGGTTCAGGATGTGATGCTTAACACGCGGTCACAGTGCGACTCCTGCATGTGGCATAAAGGAGGTCCATTCCTGACACCACCACTACAGTGCAAAGAGATGCGTGACCCTGCTGACCTGTTGATGAGCGGGGCTCTCCTGGCCACTTTGCACACAAAGTGTTGCAGGAAGTCGTCCTGGAAGTAGCCCCGCGCTGCAGCCGACGCCTTGCTCACCACACTGCTGTCGTTCGTTCCCTGTACCTGAATCAAACCACAGCAAAATAAAAGAAAAATGTAAATGCATAAGCATATGACCAGATGGATTTACTTTTTTAGCCAGTGATGAAATATTCAGATCCTTTGCTTGAGTAAAAGTAGCAACATCACAAACTAAAAGTCCTGAAATTATTAAAAGAACACAAGTATTTCCTAAATGTATTTATCAAAGTCTCAGTGGAAGCAAATAAATGTGTGTTATACTATCATCAGCTTTATTGGACATGTATTGCATATACATACAAGGAATTTAACCCTGCTGTAAACGTTCACAGAAATAGATAAATAAACAAAAAACAAGGACAACAAAATAGAACAAAGGTCATAAACCTGTATCTACTATGTACACAAGTACAGATAGATAGATACACAAAAGTATATCTATATGAACACAAAACACAACAATAATGACAATGAAATGGAGATAATAGTGCAATGATGGGTGAATAAATATGGAAAGATTGTCACATAATACTTTACATGAGGTAGGTGGAATATGTATATAAATATATATAATTTAGAATATATAGGGACTGGGATTTTGCACATTATTGGATTGTATTCATGTACAGCATAAGTAGTATTGTTTGGTTGCAGTAGGATGAGATCAAGCTACTCTTTCAAGCATTGTAAACACTATTTGGTAGTTTAATTTATTACTGTGGCATGTAATGGAAATTACATGTAAATACCTCAAGTTTATATTATTATATCAGGTTTTGCTCGCTGTAACATTAGTGAATGGATAACTTAGACTTACCGCGGTGTCCTTTCCCTTCTTCCTGCTTGACGTTGGCATAATGTCTCTAACAAACATTCAACAGTGTATTATATACAAACGATTTGTTTTATATTGAGACGAGTCCACAGATCAAAATAATTCAAACATCCTTCGTGTGGAAAAGACTTCCGAGTGTCTTCGTAACTGCACTCCAGCGCCCCCCTGCGGCCTGGAGGCCACGTGAGTAAAAAACTCCCGCGGTCAACGAACGCCGTTCAGAAGTCCAGTCAGATTATTTACACATTAAGGGTAACTTCGTGGGAGTGCAGTGGTAATACGCGTGACTGGGACTTTATTATAGATGCTATTGTAAATTGAACATATCTTGTTTTCGGCTGCTAAAAATAAAAGATAAAAGTGAGTCCACATTAGTAAATCTAGCGGAAACTGAAGAAAGTAAAAATGTGAAGTCACTGAATGGACCGTTGCGGTCTGGTTTGACAATGCGACACTCAGTGCGCCTGCGCCAATTTACAGGAAGCGTTAACCTTTTCGTTTTACCAGCTGATAGCCAAATTGTCAACAGCCAAGCTTGCGATACCTGCGCTGCTGAAACGACAGTTTATAAGGTGAATATTCTTACATTTTCCTCTTTGCAGCTTTATGCCATTTAGACTGACTGCTGGCATTTTTGTGTTTAATTGTGCGTCGAAATATGAATTCAGTTTAGTCTCGTCCCAACTGAGCGGTGTCCCGTTAGCACATAACGCAACATGATAAAGGGTCTGGTGATGTGATAACGTTTACTGAAGGTAGTAACCTGAACGTTTCGTGGTGACATCATGCAGCAATGCCAGACGCTGTATAATGAGACGTCGAGGTCTGAGTTAAATGTGTCAAATGACCAGTTTGCTGCAGAGATGGATGTTTCAGCATTGGTGTCTATGCGAGGCAGCAATTTGAGGCGCAGCATCCCAAGTTTCTCTGCAGGATATTGGGACACTGCTAGCAATGGGACATGTTTTCATACGCAACTCTGAATCCGTGAGCACAGAGCAGACATTCAGGGCTGTTAACAGCATGTCAAAGCAATGCAGCTGCAAAGACAAGCGTGTCTCTTGCTCTTCCTGCAAACACAAAAACAAAACACTAAATCTAATGTATTTTTTTGTTGAGAAAGAAAGACATTCAATAATAATATGCATTGGATTGCAAACTTGCTATTCCTTGAATACATTTGAGATCTGCTGCTCATGAAACTCTAATCTTTGGACTTTCTTGGTGCCTTGGAGGAGGTGTGAAGTTGCATTGAGAAAGAAAGTCAAAGCCATGATGTAATCTTGCATCAAAACAAAACATTTCAATGCTTCACTTATACAGAGGTGAAGACATCCTCAGCGACAATTGACTACGCTCTGGGGAAAAGGCAGCGCAGGTGACCTTACACATCCCAGAAGCACCCATCTCCACCCCAGGGAGGAGGCCCAGCCCCCCACCCCCCTTCCCCCCGCCGCCGCCGCCGCCGTCTCCTACGCGGGTTCAGCATGAGCTCCAGAGGGAGTGGAGGCCGCTCCAACGGCGCGCTACCCCAGACCAAGATCTGCCAGTTCAAGCTGGTGCTGCTGGGCGACATGGCCGTGGGCAAGTCCAGCCTGGTGCTGCGCTTCGTCAAGGGCCAGTTCGACGAGTTCCAGGAGACGACCATCGGAGGTGAATGTGGAGCGCGTGTGTGTTGGTGTGCAACGCTTGCCGGGCGATTTAAAAAAACCCATTGTAACCTGTCATCTTCCCTCCGTGTCCAGCTGCGTTCCTGGCTCAGTCGGTGTGCCTCGATGACACCACGGTGAAGTTTGAGATCTGGGACACGGCAGGGCAGGAGCGATACCACAGCCTGGCTCCCATGTACTACCGCGGCGCTCAGGCCGCCATCGTCGTCTTTGACATCACCAAGCCGGTACAGTGGGAACAGATTCCAATCGCTACTTCTACCTCCTATGCATGCATCAACTTTAGGAAAGTCTGGCCCCTATCTGACAAATATGCTGATGTATCAGAGCCTCACTGACCTCTGTCATTATTGCCTGGCATGTGACCTTGGCGGCGTGTTTGTGCAGGAGACCTTTGAGAGAGCCAAGGCCTGGGTGAAGGAGCTGCAGAGGCAGGCCAGTCCAAACATTGTCATTGCTCTGGCCGGGAACAAGGCCGACCTGGCGGAGAGGAGACTTGTGGAGTATGAGGTAAGCAACCGGACTGTGGGCTGTAACCTGAGTAGTCTGCTCACGACAGGTAATGCATGTTTTTAGTAAATATTGTTGGCACGATGGGTGCTTTAAGTAGTCAGTCATGTGGAAGGCTGGCACAGTCTGTGATGCTGGAGGACAGCGCCAATGCCTTTGAATGAAATTGTACTTCCTCATGCTTGTGTACTCAACTTCAAAAAGATTAGATAATCAGGCCCACGGATCTGTTAATCAAATTGTTGTTATCGTACCTGTTTGGCTGCATTCAAATACTGGTGCTAAAGTCCTGATGAGTCAGCAGTTACTGGAACATGAACAGTATTTGTTGCAGAAGCTGCACGTCACAGCTTATCATTTTTATTCATGCACTTTTCATCTTGCGTTTTTTTGTGTGTTTGTATTTATTTAATTAATTATTTCTTTGGAAAAGGACGCCCAGACGTATTCTGAAGACACCGGCTTGCTCTTCATGGAGACCTCCGCTAAGACGGCCATGAACGTCAACGAGCTCTTCTTGGCTATCGGTGAGTCTGCTTTCGTTTACAGCAGAAAAGAAAACCAGACTTATTATATTTCATAAGAGTGGAAGGAGGGGGAAATCAAGCCACGAGACGCCGAACAAGAGCCGACATATTGATGCTGATTCTAGAGCCATACATTGGGAGATATGAGGAATACACATTTTCAGTATTATCTCTCTGATGATAAATGAAGCACATGCATCCCTTTAACACTGATTTAATGTTGGTTTGGATGTTTTTAACAGTGATAAACAGACGATTTCTTTAATTGCATGCATCTATGATGATCTTTAACTATTTTAGGTGTGGATCTGAATCCAGAAGATACTTTTTTTTAATTTTTTTTATGTCAAAACGTTTCTTTGTCTTTGTAGCAAAAAAGATGCCAAAAACAGACACCCAAAACCCGACACATGCAGCGCGACACCGGGGGGTCAACCTCCAGGACCCGGACGCCCACTCCACCCGAGCCTGCTGTGGCGGGAACTAGACCTCCACGACCCCCCCACCAGTATCCCACCACCCGCACCACCACCACCACCCATCACTACACCACCCCTCCTCCTTCGGCCAACTTAAAGGGGCGGGCCTGATGCTGGGCCACTCACAACCCCTTACCCTCCATCCATCCTCCTGTCGGAGCAGACAGAAGTTCAAAAGGAGAGAATAAAAGGAACGGAAGAGCAAACGGAGTCGGAGGTGGAAGACGCAAAAGAAATGTTCCACATCTGTGTCCCTCGTCTGGCGACTTAAAAATACAAAGAGGAAGAAAAAGAATGAGGAAGACGGCGGCGAGCCTGTTGTAGTATTGAGCACACGTTTGTGAAGTTTCTTTCCCGTTCATTCTGACAGTCACATTCCTGATTGAGTGGCGAGCGGCCCAGAGAGGAGAGAGAAGGAAAAGGGACCCAGACGTAAAACAAAAGAAGCCAAATTTTGAGGTTGTGACTTTCTTCTTCTTCTCGTCGGAGCTCGCACCCGCTTGCTTTGCCTCCTCCCAGGCCTGAGCCAATCAAAACCCTGCTGTGAATAATGCCACGTAACGTAACCCTGGAATGACCCCGTGGTTTGTAATCCCTCCGTGAGACCCACGGCGCGGTTTGCCGAGCATAACTCCCATTTGTACGTATTTATTGTCCCGTTGTTTTTGACTCCTCCCACTTTCTCTAAACTTTACGAAACCCGCTGACTGTTCATCGTCTCTCATTTATCAGACTTGCTTGCTGAAGTGCCGTGTTCCCCAAAAATATTTAGGGTTTTAACGCTTCAGAGCTCATATGGGGGAAATGTGAAGCACCAATATGGACTTGATCTGAAGTGAGTGTGTGTGTGTGAGGTCACATGACTTTATTATGTATGAGCAGTAAACTGTTCACTAATTACATATGTAGCAGAGAACTTCTCCCGCAAACAAAGAAATTAGTACTGCAAGTAAATCCCTTTTATTCAATAAAAAGCTTAATCTCACTTTTTGATCATTATGAGTGACGGTGCTAATTGTAGTAGCAGGAAATTGGCTCTGCCCAGATTAGATAAATTATTGGCTTCAGATAAGTGATATATTGGGGAAAGATTGAGATTTCTAATAAACCTGTGTGATGCCCTCGAGGAGACAATGTGCCCATGTTGTGTTTAACGTGTCGTCTCATCCTGACGCTAAGTTGTTGCTGAAATGGTTTTTCTTATTCGTTTAACTCTGGTTGCTGTCCGAGGCTCAGGCTGAAGACAATGGAGTGAATTGATGAAAACGCACACACATACAAAAAAAAAACAACAAAGTGCCTATTCCCGGGTTTCTTTTTTCTGTGAATCATGTCTTGTGTGCTTCGTAGGAATACCATGTCGCTGACGTCGGCTTGCACTCTAAACCAATAACGTGTTGTTAGGCTAAACTGTATCGGCTCTTTGTGTGGATGTAAAGAGATCTTGTTGAATACACTGTATGTTGTATATTGTCTGAATTCTAATGAAAGTGTATTGATTTTAGCAGAGCACACCTGTGAACCTGGAATAGATAGTTTAAAAAAAAAAAAAAGGACTCTAAATGTTATAAATCTGTTCGATTTAAAACTACTTTTGGTGTCCTGGAGAATCTTTTTTTTGTTCAGGTTTACTTTCAGATTCACAACCAGGCATATGGATCATAAACATGGTTAAAGGTCTCAAAACTTTGTCATTTAAATTACAATGCCATTCCCAAATCATATTGAAATACATAGTGTTCAATAAAGCTGTGAATGGCATTTAAGTGCAGCATGCTGGTTGCTTTTTTTCTCACTTGCCTCGTGTTTTTGATGAAGTGAAACAGACATTAACAGACACAGTTGATAGCTTCCCCTTTGGAAGTTTGAGAAGTGGTTGCGCGGTGAATTATGATGTCACCAGTTCATTTAAAAACCAACGGATATTTTAATTTCTCAGCTTCTTTTACTCTTGAAACTATACGTACAAAAATATGTCTGCCTGCTTCTAGGGCGTTCCCAAGAAGCCATGCAACTGTTTTCTCCCCTCAGTAGCCGTTTTAAAAAGGCAGAAAGTAGAAACATTACTTAATAAGTTTTACAAATCATTAAAACCAAGTGTCGTACACCCCGTTACAAATGGTATGAAATGAGTCCTCACTTCTCGGCCTGATCTCACCCCCGACCTCTAATCCTCACTCGTCATCGTCGTCCTCCACAGCTGCGTAGATGACCTGGTTTCTGCGTTTGATTCTGGGAGTTGTGTCTTTACCGGCGGGCGCCTCGGCTTCGTCGCTGCTACGTTTTAGGGTCGGCAAGGTTGAGGCATCGTCGTCGTCGACATCATCTTTGTCCTCCAAATCTGCTCCAGAGGATGAGCGAGCTGCTACAGCTGGGGTGGAGTGGGAGGGAGGCGGCAGGTTCATCGGGTGGGACCGATGAGAGGGTGAGGTGTCGGACTTGGGCGCGGGCAGAACCATTCGGCCGGGGGTGTGGACTTCACCCGCGGGTGCATCGGAGGGATTCTCTCCACTCACTGCGGATTTGGGATTACAGCTGCCCTCAACCTTCTCCTCCTTCCCTTCCTCTTCCTCCCACTCATCCTCTATGGTGATCTCGTCTGGATTATACGAACTCGACAATCCCGACGTGTCGGTCGGGTACTCGCTGGGTTCGTCCGCGCTTTCACCCTCGTCGTCGTCGTCGTCGTGCCCTCCTGTGCCGACCTGAATTCTGCTCATGTTGCCGCCTCCCTGCAACGCGTGGGCGTAGAGGTCGGTGAGCCCCAACGTGGCACAGAGCTCGGTGGTCTGAGGGTTGGTGTTGCAGCTGGGGGAGGCGTGCGGCTTCGGCCTTCTAGGGTCGAAGGGCTGCACCGTCTGGCTGAAGTTGTCCGGAATGGCGAGGTCGCCGCTGAAATCCTTCACCACCTGCATCATCGCCGCTTCTGAAGGCGTGAAGTCCCACCTGATGGCGAAAGACGACCGCATGTGACATTGTGTTTACGTGAACTGTCAATTTGACTAAAATTTATTTACTTTTTTTTTTATTTTTAGCAGCAATCCAGAACACCATCCGTATCAAGCTTGTCTTATAAGATATTAAACTGAATATGAAAAAAGATGAGCAACGCACACACACTTGTCACAGCTATGTTGCTGCTTGAAAATGACAAAAACTAAATAGTTTCCATGAGAATCCACAAGTGATACATGAAGCACTTTTGGGTAATTTGCTCAGACTGTAAATGTCTAAGTGTCTGTACCGTTCGTGCAGGCCATTGTTCTCGGGGGGGTTCCAGGGGTGAGGGTCGGTGCTTTGGAGATTGTTGGTGCTCTTCAGAATCGCGAGCCACTCTGGATCATACTCGAGACCCTCGGATGAACCCGGTCTCTCTGCAACATCCACAATCTGCAACACAAGCGTACAAATCCTCATTTAAAAGCATCGCCTCTCCACCTTCATCCAGACGGTGACCTTTAACGACACAACTCTCTCTCACCTGTAAGAATTCCCTGTAGGGCAGACATTTATCCAGGGACAGGAACTTGGTCACACGTGGGGCAGCATTAGCTTTCGGCTAAAGACAAGAGTAGCCACTGAGTTTGCGTAATACAAAAAGTACCTGGAATTACTAAAGTCACTGTCTAAAATGTATCAGCGGCTAATACTGACAACAGCAGCAACACAGCTGGTTGCACACTCACCAGATGCTGCTTAACGGCAGCAAATTTCACATGAAGATGTGCAGAGAACCAGTAGCTGGGCTGCAGGTGAGCTAGGAGCTCCTCGGCGGCCGGACTTCCCAGAGAGTTGGACTCCACTTCCTGACGCAGGAACTTCTTCTTCCTCAACAGCTCCGATGTACACCCATGGTGGTAGATTCCACGAGGCCAGTCGTGGCTCATGAAAATGTCCATGGGCATCTGGATCTTTGTGGAAATAAAGACGTATGAATATATATCGCTTAAGATAAATACATGTAGAATCTTTTGAAATATCTGCAAGAGAACAAGTTGAATCCACATTTACCTGTTTCAGTTTGAATACCTCGATATTTCGGATGTGGTATACACTTCGAAGTGTACTGGAATCGTATGGGGGGAATTCATGGTGACCTTAGAGAGCACACATTTCTCATAAACATGCTGCAGAGTGTGTATAACGATTAGCAAATAGCTCAAATTGGTGTGTGTATAATAGTTTTTTTGTGACTTTAAAAACTCACCCCTTCTGTAGTCATGTGACTTAAAGATTCCCGATGCGCCACCAATTCTAATCCCTTTGTAGCGAACAACACCTGCGTAACCTGAGGAAAACCAGTCATGTCTGAGAATTAACAGAGAAGACCGGTGGGCAGAATAATCCCATGTACCATCGGCTGGTCCCTACCTAGATAATAAATGTTGGGTGCCACCCAGCCGCCATACGGCAGCTCCTGCATGTGGTTGGAAGCCTCGTGGTTCCCTCCGATGAAGATGGTCAGGACGGGAGCCTTCTTCTCTCCAGAATAGTATCTGCATCAAAGACGGTAATATTACAGTATGAAATGCTCTTACTCAAATCTTGTACTTTGCATTTAAAAAAACAAAACAACAAAGAACTGACTTGTAGAAGGTCTGCATCGATCTGTACTTGTGTGGTATAGCCATACAGTTCATGTCTCCTTCATTTCGCGCCGCTTGGAAGTCTCCACAGCAAAGCAGCAGGTCCACCTTTATCGCTTCCTTTTGCTCCAGGTAGCCGATTGTCTCGTAGATCTTGTCCAGCTCTCCGTGGCAACAGCCCTCTACCGCGATCTTCATGCTGCACAGACAGGGAAGCTGCTAATTCCCAGATAAAAAAATTTAAAAAAAATCACAGTGAGGGTTTGGCTTGAATTCTGTGCCCAACGAGGGGCCGTCAGCCGTGGAGGTGACAGGGATGTCGAGGGCCGGCTCCTTTTTGAAACAATCATTCGGTGATCTGCGAGAAAACAAACAAAACAATGTTATTCTTTTATTATAAAGGTATGATAGGACTGCGATCACCAGGATTTCATGGGAGTCAAAGAACTTGAATTACTCGCAAGACTGCTTGGAAAAGGGTGCTTCTCGCTTAATAACAGGATTGTGTTGACAAAATAGTTGTTTTAATTGCTATGAATATTAATGATCAGTTGTTAAAATCGGTAGACACCCCTTTTAAATAAGAGTATGGATAAAAATAGACAGTGGCGTGTTTCATCTTTGTGGGAGGGGAACATGCAGAACTGCACGTGACTACTATTATAAATATGAAATATTCAGCGATGCACCTGACATGAGGGCACAATTACTAAACTTGCACATTGTGATCCTTTAATATGCGACTTAGCTGCTACTTTTATTAAGCCCAGGATGCGTGTCCATAACATGCTAGCGAGGCTACGCACTTAAACCAAAAGTGAGCCGTGTTTCTCACAAGCATACAAACAAAAACAAAACAGTGGAAAGCAAACGTAGTACTTACGGTTACGGGTGAATAACTGAAGAGTATTCTCGTCGCGTTTTTTACGCCGTAAAGTTACAAACTTTTACTGAAAATCATGTTTATGTCACGGGTACACAGGGAACGCTACAAAATGAATTTTCCCACCTTCGGTCTACAGCTTACGCGCATGCGCAAGATGTCACCAACTTGAGGAAAAACTACTTTCTATATCCGGCCGCAGATTCAACACAGAAAAAGTGGAACACATTTTTCGATAGACACTTAATGTTTAGTATGTATATAGTTAAATGTATATATGTTATAGAGTCTGTGTTTATTGTTTATTTATATATATATATTACACATTTCGAATGGGTGAAGTTATTTTATCGAATCTACCTCAATGGGCCATCACCTACGTCACATTCATAAACACAATTTACCTCATTGACAAATCCAGTGTCTGACAGATAGCTCGCCAAGTTAGCGACGTTGTTGTTGTTGTTTTTTGTTGCATACCGGCTGCGAGTGTTTGCAACTGAGTCCCACAAGATGAATATACAGTTATCTGTTTTTTTATTTTATTGAAACTCCAGCGAGGAGCGGGTGTGATTCTGTCTGTAGTTACCTTTTATTTTTTTTTTTTTTAAAGCCGCTCGCAGCTGCTCTGGGGGGGGGGGCGGAGTGTCTGCAAAGTGCTGCGCCGATTGGGGCGCTCGATCAGGGGGGGAAGAGAGATGGCGTGCTTGTTGGAGGTCCCTCTCCGCATCAGTGTGCTGTCTGTGAGTGTCACTCCCGTACTTTCAAATAGCGTTAATTGAACCCACAATGATGCAAACTCCAAAAGTGCGAAGCTCGACTCATTTGATCGTTTTTTTATGAAGAAGCTCCAAGCTGTCAAACTATGAGGGGGTTTATGTCTTATGTTAGCCTGCAAGCTACATTCAGGGCTTTGCAACACGCAACGGTGCGCTTTACATAGCCGTTGGTGGGGACGTGTGTTTTTGTCACCCTGACCTCACCCGCGCGGGGCGGGGACGGTCTGAACACGCATCCGACGTGCCCAGTTTCCCCCGGCGTGTGACGGGAACCAAATCGAACGAACGAAGCTACCTGTCAGTGTCGCTCGGAGTTAGCTAGCTAGCTTAGCTAAAAGTGAGAGTGCTGTCACCCAAAACATGTTCGTTGGGTGACTTTGCTTGTTTTTATTCCAACCAAACGTTTTATTTGCCTGCAGCAATTGCAGCTTGTCAATTACAACTATAAACGTAACGCCGTAAAGCCAGCTGTCGTTATGTGCCCCAAGTAACGTGGCTAATCGCTAGCATACGGTTAAGCTAGCAAAGCTAACGAAACTCACTGATTGTCTACTTCTAGAGGAGTTTTCTGCTGGGTAAAATTAGCTTTGCCAGCAGCCGAATTCTTGCAATTCACTTTATTATGGTAATGCATATTATTCTTGCAGGTGATAATGACTGTCAGTTGTAATTTGGCTGAAGTTAACGTAAAATAAGTAGCTTAAACGAGCATGCTATGACAGTGAAACGCCCCCATCCACCAAAGAGTCTATAGGGACACCACTTGTTTAATAATAGTATTTGTTATATCATTATATTGATCAGATATAATGCATAAACATCGGAATGCCTATGACTCTTTGCAATTGTTTGTATTGAAAATAACTCACTTATTCAATTAATTAATTTAGATTGACATTAAGCCTAAATAATATATTTTGCTGCATTTAATATTTACATTTTTAAAAGTATATTATTATTATACCACATTAAACATGGTTGGAACCTTTTATATCATGCAATCATTTAAATATTGGGTTTGGGGAATTCCCCTGGCATTTCTATATTTTATTAACAACTTACTCTATTTGGATGTGTATTTATGCATGATTACACTTATTTACATTAAAAGTAAAAGAAAACACAAAAATCCCTTTGTGTATCTAAATATTTTGTGAATTAGAGAATAGTCAGTAAATCAAAGATAGTTTTATGTCGGTATATATTGTGTCAGCAGCTTGCAGTCACCTAAAGCATAATACAGCAGCAGCAGCAGTGTTGTTGGCTGGGTGTGGTTGGCGCCCCTGTTTTCATGTGGAAAGTTCTGGTTAAAGCTGTCAATGATATGAACACAGTTTTCTGGTGTCACTGGGTACACTGGGTGCCCTATATAACAACCTTTTAAGGGCACCGCCATGGATCATGCTGCTGTATGTGTTTACCAGTGTGTATGAGTGTGGGTTTATTAAGGCTTTTATTCTTAGTTAAATTATCAGAAATCAAACATCAAAATGTTTTAATTGCTGTTGGTTTAAAAAAAAACCAAAACCTTTTTAGTTATTGTAATGCTTGCTATTTTTCCAGATTATCTAGACATATAGTGCGACAGGCTCTTTGTTTCAACTTAAATGTGTTGTTCGATTGATCGTAAAATGTATGAAAGGCCGTTAAGTACGCCAGAAAAATCTGTACTGTTGTGTGTGTCTGTTAGTGAGAGAGAGCAAAATGAAATCGGATTAACTTTCTTACATTTTGTCACTAATGTTTCTGCTATGTTTGTGCTCATGCAGGAAGTCACTGCCACTAGTCGCCATTATGTTGACCGACTGTTTGACCCCGACCCACAGAAAGTGCTGCAGGGAGTCATGTAAGTCCAGCAGTGTGTGTGCGTGTGCGTGTGTGTGTGTATTCTACTGATATCATTCTACTGTTGTTATTAAGCCAGTGTATTTCACCACAGCCTTTGGCTTAAGCTGATATTTTTATTAAAGTTCCTGTGCTGAAATGCATTGTTTGAGTGAGCATGACCTCTATGTTTATATGCACAGACTTTCATGTGACAATGTATTTCAAAATGCACTTCTCTCATCAGTGTGACATCCTCTCTCTCTCTCTCTCTCTCTCTCTCTCTCTCTCTCTCTCTCTCTCTCTCTCTCTCTCTTCTCTCTCTCTCTCTCTCGTTATTTTTAACTTCTGAAGAGACTCTCTCTGGTTACGGCTCGTAGCGCTCCGCTAGCCGAGCACCTGACGGACTTGACTGCCCGCTACAGCTGTACTTTTCCATTAGCCTCACTCACCTGCTATATGATATCATCAGGGGCTGCTTGCAGAGCGGAGGAAACACTGCATGGGAAAAAAAAGAGTGCTTGAAACCTTCACTGTTCCAATTTAGAAATGTCTGCCTGCTGTCTCATGCCTTCTATACCTGATGATCAGCAGACTGCCCCCTGACAGTCTCTCAACAGGCTGAACGTATATTATCAAAGGACTCCTCTGCGTTAAATGCCTTATTAATGGAACATAATGTGCTGTAATTAAAGCATGTTTGTTACTTTTAGAATAAAAGTAAAAAAAATAAAAAATCTGACCTGTTGCAGAGGTATAGCAACAATAACGCGTTTTTATTCTAAATTTGCAGTGTCATTTTTTCTTATTGGGAACCAGTAAGTTCTCACCGATAGATGTAGGTCCCAGTGTAACCTGTAATATTATAATAGCATAACAATGTTTTAACTTCCCAGATTGAAACCTCCTTTATTACATAACTACACACCTTGTACACATGGACACAATACATGAACAACAAAATGACTCTGCGAATTGGGAAGAAATATGCTCTTTATAAAGCGTTATCAACTCTTAAAACTTTCGCTATTGAGAGAAAATCTGTCCCGGTTTCCTCAAGTGGAAGGCCAAGAATTCTCCTCATCTGTGTGTTTTATGTCCGACTTCACAGTGACATGAAGAATGCCGTCATAGGAAACAACAAGCAGAAGGCCAACCTGATTGTCCTCGGAGCTGTGCCGAGGTACGTCTACTTTTACCACGTTCATGCAAACACAGACTTGACGTCTCCAAATCGTACAGGAATAGGAAAAATACATCGGAACTGAACACTGCAGAGTGTAAGAGATGAACTGTCGGCGTCACCTCTTCGTCCCTTTGGCTGCAGGTTACTTTACCTGCTCCAGCAGAGCTCGTCCGGTGCGGAGCTTCGGACCGAGTGTGCCGTGGTGCTGGGCAGCCTGGCCATGGGCACCGAGAACAACATCAAGTCCCTGGTGGACTGTCACATCATCCCTGCCCTTCTTCAAGGTTGGGACACACACACACACACACATACTCTTGCATGCAAATCCTTACTGCAGAGGACAACATCTTTGGGTGAGACAGGGACCTGTACAACATCTTGTGTTTTGCACTCGCAGGTCTTCTCTGTCCGGACCTGATCTTCATCGAAGCCTGTCTTCGATGTCTCAGAACGGTCTTCATCAGTCCAGTTACTCCTGTGCCGCTGCTCTATACTGTAGGTTGTCTTGTCCATGTCCTGCCTGCTATATACACAAACTTTACACGCACACAGATTATCAGCCCAGTGTTGCTAGTTCTAACTATTTCCATCCTATTTGGTGACGTGTTTTTAGGACCCCACTGTGATTCCCCATCTAATGTCTCTACTGAGCCGCTCACAAAGAACCCAGGAGTACATCACACAGATCTTCTCCCACTGTTGTAAGGTATTTGTTGGTATTTGTTCACACACACACACACACACACACACACACACACAACACAGCGGAGTCGCGCTTGTAGCCAGACCAGGATTCACTGTTGATTGGCTGTTTGTTGTCTCCAGACCCCCGAGCACCAGACGGTTCTTTTCAACCACGGCGCCATCCAGAACATCGCCCCTCTACTTATCTCACCCTCTTATAAGGTATGCGGCGGTCTCTCACTGAGTATGCATGTGTGTGTGTATGCAGTATATGTATACATAGTATTTACCTGATTTCACACTCTTTGTCTCCCGCCGACCTCATGCCTCTCCAGGTCCGGATGCAGGCGTTAAAGTGTTTCTCAGTCCTTGCCTACGAGAACACTGAGGTCTCCACGACACTGGTGAATGGTGAGTCCCCCCTTCTCTTTATTTCCCTTCTTCCCCTTTTTTCTTCTCTTTTCCCCTCCTCCTCCCCCTCCTAGCTTCACTTTTCAACCCCAGTTTGTCTCCGTTTGTGTTGCCACAGTGCTGGTGGACGGCGAGCTGCTCTCTCAGGTATTTGTCAGAATGATGCAAAGGGATCGACCCATTGAAATGCAACTAACCGCAGCCAAATGGTGAGTGATATAAAACTGCTTCAATCCATACGAGTGCATGACCCTGTGCTTCTTTGAGTGTGACGTCCTCCCCTTCTGTCCCAGCCTAACGTACATGTGTCGAGCGGGCGCCATCAAGACAGACGACAGCTGCATAGTCCTAAAGGTGAGGCTTTCACGAGGCCTCTGCTATTTATTATAACAAACCGTGGCACTTGTTTTATTAAACGCGACTTCCTGTTTTCCACCCAGACTTTGCCGTGCCTCGTGCGGATGTGCAGTAAAGAGCATTTGCTGGAGGAGAGGGTGGAGGGGGCGGAGACGCTGGCCTACCTGATGGAGCCCGACGTGGAGCTGCAGAGGATCGCAAGCACCACCGACCACCTGGTGGCCATGCTGGCCGACTACTTCAAATACCCCAGCTCGGTGTCCGCCATCACGGACATCAAAAGGGTGGGTCAGTGGGCCGGGGCGGGCCCTTGTCATGTGACTAGCCAGGTGGAGAGGGGCGTGTGTGTGTGTGTGTGTGTGTGTGTGGACTAACAAGACCAGGAGTCGAGCTGAGCTCAGTGCTAATGTTAGCATGCTAACGTCTGTAGTTCATGCTAACGTCTGTAGCTCGTGTCGCAGGTATTTCAGTCTGGACCAAAGTGTTGTGACCAACCTTTAAATCCCTAGAGACTTGCAGCTAGTATGGCTAATAATGAGAATCACAATAAATGTTACTAATAAGGCCAATTAAAGGCCATCTTTTTAACAGAATAGATGATTTTGCTCAGACTTCCAGTCTAATCAGTTATAACCCCAGTAATCCCTACTGTGTCTGAATGTAGTCATTTGTGGTTTTTCTTTCCCAGAAACTAATAAGTGATTCCAATTATGAATATGTACTTACATTATTATTATTTTTTTAATAGTTTGACATTTATAAACTGGAAATATCTTTTTTTCCCCCTTTCTTTTCTTTCTAGAAGGTTTCTCTTGTTGACATTAAGCACCGGTTTACCCTCTGCTCTGTCATCCGCAGCTGGATCACGACCTGAAGCACGCACACGAGCTGAGGCAAGCCGCTTTCAAACTGTACGCCTCGCTGGGCTCCAACGACGAGGACATTCGCAAAAAGGTGACCTTTTGCCTCGGGTGTATTGTTGTTTGCACACGGTTCTATATATTTATATTCTAATCCACGCCCTCCTTTGTCTTCAGATCACAGAGACGGAGAACATGATGGATCGGATAGTCAGCGGCCTATCAGAATCCAGCATTAAAGTCCGTTTAGCCGCCGTCAGGTACGAACTACCTGTTTACAAATATATAAAAATGTCTCCCTTCTGAATGTCTTCATAAAAATATGTTAGATAACAGGCAGTATTTCTTTTTAATTTGTATATATCTTCAGTGAGCTGTCTGAATAATGTACACAAACCCTTTAGCATCCAATTGTCTTTTTATTTAGGAACAAAATGTGTTTTTAATATTCTATAGGAAGGGATATTGAAATTTCTAATTTGGGTTTTGAGGAGAATCCTACGACATTGAAAGCGGATGATGTATTAAACCACATTTTTAACATTTTAAACCTGTGCAAAATGCCATTCAATCCCTCTGTGGTCGTTCATACTTGTTGTTCCCAGGTGTCTTCACAGTCTTTCGCGGTCGGTGCAGCAGCTGAGGACGAGCTTCCATGACCATGCCGTGTGGAAGCCCCTAATGAAGGTCAGCGGAGCTGCATTCAGCAAAAACATATATTTTTTTACTTTATTTGTGTGCTTTCTAAACGCACACTGACAGATGTCGTGTCGCCGTTGTACGCAGCTTTTGCAGAACGCCCCGGATGAAGTCCTGGTCATGGCCTCCTCCACACTATGCAATCTACTACTGGAGTTCTCACCCAGCAAAGAGGTACGCACACTCGCACTGGCTCGGTGGTTAGCAAGTCAGTCTTTCAATCAGAGGGTCGGTGGTTCGATCCCAGGCTCCACTAGTCCATGTCGTTGTGTCCTTGAGCAAGACACTTAACCCTCATTGCTCACCGTTGCTGTGTCTACGGTCTACTGTATAGCATGTAAGTCGCTTTGGATAAAAGCGTCAGCTAAATGTAATGTAATGTAATGAAGAGATTAGACTGTTTCTTCATTACTGAGTCCACTTGTTTCTGTTGATCTGCAGCCCATCCTGGAGTCGGGGGTGATTGAGTTACTATGCAGTCTGACCCAGAGTGACAGTCCTGCCCTGAGGGTCAATGGGATCTGGGCTCTGATGGTAAGAAGATGATTATTATTTTTTTTTTTTTTTTTTAATACACTTCTTGGCTTCTTACATATTAAATCTGTGCTTTTTTTTTTTAGGACTGGATGTAAAGAACAAATCATTTTCTTTCCCCACTCTGCATAACATCTGTGTTGTGATAAAAGTTAAATAAAAATAGCGGCAGTGAGTTTAAATATGATAAAGCAGGTCCGTTTGACGTGTGTGTGTTCAGAACATGGCGTTCCAGGCGGATCAGAAGGTGAAGGTGGAGATCGTTCGGGGTTTGGGTACCGAACAGCTGTTCCGCCTGCTATCAGACCCCGACACCAATGTGCTGATGAAGACCCTCGGTTTGCTGCGCAATCTGCTGTCCACACGCCCAGTGAGAGAGACACACACACACGCACACGCACACGCACACGTACACGTACACGTACAGGATAAAAAGCATGAATTACTTAAATTCCTTGTGTCGACACAGTTTGGACATTTAGCAGAGTCGTATTTCAGGAATGTCGGTGTGTTCCCATCATAATGTGCATTCCCGTTTATTATGCCAGAAACGGGTTTGTATGTCCCAATGCATAAATGTCAAATGCAGTATGCTAAAAATACCAGGATGTCAAACTGCATCCCATCACATTTGACAGCACAGCTTACATTCTGACCCACAATGCATCAGATATAAGAGTCAGAGTTCAAGGTGCAATGTTAGATGTGTGTATGCGTACTGCATGCAACAACACGTACTTGAGTATGACGTTTGCAATGTAATGATTGAGATATGGTTCTTTGATATGATTTGCTAAACTTAATTTCCAAAGTGTTTCCACTCCCCTGGTGCAGCCTTGTATGCTCCATGCTTTCCTACCCACTCTATGAATATTCATACACATGCATGTATGTGCTGGATGTGCCTAGACTCTTCACGTATGTTAAATGCAGCATGCACACTGATTTCTTTTTATTTATTTCTTTGCACCCTTCGCCTGGCAGCACATCGACCAGATCATGAGTTCTCATGGGAAGCAGATCATGCAGGCGGTGACGCTCATCCTGGAAGCGGAGCACAGTATAGATGTCAAGGAGCAGGTGAGGCCCCCCAGTCCGCCTCACGAGGGGTTTTCATGCACAATTCATGGGGAAAGCCGCATTGCAGAGCGGTTTTGTCTGTCGGCGATTTAGAGTTTTAGTTTCTGAAACAAAATGTTCACATAACAGCACTGATGTGATGCTTTTTTCTTTTCTTTTTTTTTAAACCCGTCAGACGCTGTGCATCCTAGCCAACATCGCTGACGGCAACACAGCCAAGGAACTCATCATGACCAATGATGACATGCTCCAGAAAATCAAATACTACATGGTACTACAAGCCCTCTACTGTGGCTCACCCTTGTGATTCACAGTTCATCTAGAATTGTATAAACGCAGCGTTCATACGGTCATGGAAAATCTGGAAAAGTCATGGAATTTTAAAATGGTTATTTCCAGGCCTGGAAAAGTCCTTGGAAAAAAAAAATCCCCAAAGTTTAGTAAAAGTCATGTAAATGTGTTATATTCATGTGTTCATGTGGTTCATTTACGCTGAGTTTGAAATAATGAATATGCTTTTAAAAGGAAGACTCAAAATATAAGCAGGCATACGCTGAGTATATCTATAAATGTTTATTCTTTTAATCAAACTATTGTCTCTCATTCATTTGTGTCCTTTAAGGAATACTGTATGCTTTGGAATCCTCATTGTTAGTTTAAATACTACATTTTATCACTTTTTCATGGACACACCCAGATTTCACTAAATGTTTGGTCATGGGAATTTGGTTTAAAGTCCTGGAAAAGTTATGGACCTCCATTGGTCAACATGTGTATGAACCCTGTAAACGGCTCTGTACATCTGCGGAGGCTCGATCCTAAACAAAGCTCTTGTGACCTGACCCTTTTGAATCTGTTTTCCACATTGTCCTGACTTCTTTTGTTGCCTGCAGGGCCATTCGAATGTGAAACTGCAGCTCGCTGCCACCTTCTGCATCTCAAATCTCATCTGGAACGAGGAGGACGGTAAGAGCTGCCCTGTGCAGACGGGGTTCAGAGGGATGAGAGGGAAGCTGAGGCTTCGGGTCTTTTCTGGTGAAATCTATTTTCGTGTCTTAAGTTCTGCTTCGCCCGGTGCAGTGTTTCGCCTCCGGGCCTCCTACGATGCTGATGTTGCTCCCTAAGTTTCCGAGAGTCAAAACTAACCCGGTTTGCTGCATGCTTATTGTTATTGTTTCGCCTGTCTGGCCTCGGCATGAGGCCAATGTGTTGATGTGCAGTTCTGGAGATCCAGAAACAACAAGTAATCCGTTTTTCGTCCCATCTTTCAGTTCAAGCAGTGGTCAACAGCGACTGTGCCCACAAAGGTCAGCACAGCTCAGGTCAAAGTTACACAAATTTCAACTTCTTTTTTTTTTTTTCTCGACAAAGTGAAGTGTGTTTTTCTACAACACACTCAGATGATGGTGCACTGAAGTGCTTAAAGAAATAACAAAAGCCATTTATTCCTCCTTTTCTTTTTCTATTCTGAAAAAGGAGTTTTAGATGTTGTATCTTAGTTGCTTCATATCGGCTTCCTCGTGTCTCCTCAGGCTCTCAGGAACGCCAGGACAAGCTGAGGGAGATGGGCTTTGTGGACATCCTGCACAAGCTCACCCAGGCCTCGGACCCCAACCTCTGTGACCGGTGGGTTAGGATGGGGTCATGAGACCCGGTCTCAATGGAGACCAGCTCAGGAGGGAGGACTGATGTCTCTCTCTTTCTGTCTCTGTCTCTGTCTCTCTCTGTCTCTGTCTCTTTCTGTCTCTCTCTCTATGTCTCACTCTCTCTCTGTCTCTGTCTCGCTCTCTCGCGCTCTCTCTCTCTCTCTCCCACCTCCCTCCCTCTCTGTCTGTCTCTCCCTCTCTCTCTCCCCCTCTCTCTCTCCCTCTATCTCTCCCTCCCTCCCTCTATCTCTCTCTCTCCCTCTCCCTCCCTCTACCCCTCTCTCCCTCTCCATCCCTCTCTCTCCCTCTCTCTCTGCTCTCACTCTCTGTCTCTCTCTCTTTCTCAATGTCTCCCTCTCTCTCTCCCCCTCTCCCTCTCCCTCTCTCTCTCTCTCTCAGGGCTAAGACAGCGATGCAGCAGTACCTAGCGTGACCACAGAGGTGTTCCAGCCTGACTAACATCACCTGGAGGACACCTGCCGTCGGCTCTTTTGTTTCTGGTTTAACGTCGAGGCCGGTTGTGCTGCACAAAGACCCCCACTATTGGACCTGTGGCTGGCCTCCCCCCCACCCCACCCCCTCCTCCCCCCTACCCAACCAACCCACCTTCTAATAACACTCACTCAGAACCTCTGAGATCGCAGTTGTTGGGAAATCAACGGTTAGGAGGGGCTCTCCTGTTTTTGTTTTCATCAATGAAGTGATTTTTAATTTTTAATTTTTTTTTTCCTTTTTTTGAGACTTTGTGATTTGAGATTTGGAATTCTTTTTTTTTTTTTTTTTTTTTGCTGGCGCGCGGCAGCCTGAGAGCAGCTCGGTGCGTCTGGACTCCCGATGGCGGCGCTTCTGGTCTCAGAGGAGAGGACTACGAGGCTGAAGCTTCCCGGTTTTATTTTATTTTTAATTAATATTACTACTACTTTGTGGCGTCGCAAGGACACATGGAAAAACACAGACTGCCTATTTTGAAATTTGGGGTGTTTTCTTTCTTTTTTTGTGGATACATACCTCGTAAATATATAAATATAAACATAAAATATATATTTTTGGATTTTTATTTTCCCCTGACCCTCTGTTCGTTTTCATTTTCATTCATTCGGCACAGCCGGGCGAGTCCAGTCTGATTCAAAGATGTAACACGGTCTCTCGAGGTGAATAAGGAAAAGAAATGTATTCCCCTGATTTTATTTTGTTATTTTTTTTCTCTTCTCTGTCGTGGTCGCCTGTCACTTCTGTCCGACATCCTTATAATCCCAATGGGAAATGTAGTGCGTGTGCGTGTGCGTGTGCGTGTGCGTGTGCGTGTGCGTGTGCGTGTGCGTGTGCGTGTGCGTGTGCGTGTGCGTGTGTGTGTGTGTGTGTGTGTGCGTCAAAAGGGATGAAGGAAAAGCTCCTGGGTTTCTATCCTCCGGCGTGTTTTGCGAGGACAGAGTCGACGTGAGGACTAGAGGAAGTACTCCTGGAGGCCGGCCCCAGGAGGGCGGGGCCCCGAGTCCGTCCAGCGCCGCCTTCCTTCCCCTCCGTCGTACACGTTCCTCCCATCGGGATGCTCCAGGTGTTCCCTGACATTTCAAACCCTACTGACACCGAATGAATGTTACCATGAAAATATATGCAGACCTGAAGAAGGATTTCATCTGTGTTGAGTCTTATTTCTCCCTCAGAGGTGTGTGTGTGTGTGTGTGTGTGTGTGTGTGTGTGTGTGTGTGTGTGTGTGTGTGTGTGTGTGTGTGTGTGTGTGTGTGTGTGTGTGTGTGTGTGTGTGTGTGTGTGTGTGTGTGTGTGTGTGTGTGTGTGTGTGTGTGTGTGTGTGTGTGTGTGTGTGTGTGTGTGTGTGTGTGTGTGTGTGTGTGTGTGTGTGTGTGTGTGTGTGTGTGTGTGTGTGTGTGTGTGTGTGTGTGTGTGTGTGTGTGTGTGTGTGTGTGTGTGTGTGTGTGACGTTCAGTGGTTTTTGGGTGTTTTATGTTTTTCCCCACCCACTTTGAAGAGTCAAACTAAAAAAAAAAAACCTTTTATGTATTTGGTGTGTGAGAAGTTATTTCAAACAGCAATATTAAGCTTTCTTGGTCTACGAGGTCAAACAACATAATTATGATCAATAGACATTCAGGAGCTGAGCAGAACTAAGGAGCCTGTCTACAAGCTTTGTCCCAGATGTGTTGAAACTGGTCTGAAGCGCACACATCGTTTGTACTGCAGCTCATAGTTATCTAGTCACGGAGGTAACTATCAGTTCATCTGAAAATAAATGCCCAGCGATGTTGGAAAAATCCAGAGGCTTTTAAAAGAAAACTAACCTCTGCGCTGCAGACGTTTCCAATGTTTGTTCAAACAATCTGGATACAAATATTTGTAGTTTGCTGAAGGACAAAAAAAAGATTTTCAACCCGTTTCACTTCACTTTAGCTGGAAATAATGTCTCTACTTAATTTATACAATGTCAGCTAACATTTTTAAATTGTACCATCAATTATATTATATATTTTATAATAGTGAATGCATTCATATTTTCCTTGCGTTTTACAAAAAGGGAAAGGATGTGTAATTTTCAGCTTTTTCTTGCTGCAGTAATATTGTTTGACTCTTTATCAGTTCTATATATATATATATATATATATATATATATAAAGGACTTTTATGGTTTTTAACACATCCCTAGTATTTAGTTTTAAGAAAAGCGATGCTCCTCTCGGGTGTGATTCGTGAGGCCCAAACTGAGGCGTGTGGTTCCAGAGAGTAACGCAGAACTCTTACAAAACAACACTTCTTTATTGTTGTACAGTATGTAATCCTGGTAAGAGTTTTATTTTTATGGAACAGCAGTCTTTAATAAAATATCTGAAACCCAACAGCCTCCTACAGGGCGGGCAGTTGGTCCACTCCCATCCGCCCTCCACAGCTCAAAAGCAGGCACATTCCTCATGCAAAAAAAGCTGCGACATTTAAAACCCTTTTGTGTAACCACGCGCACACGCACACACACAGGATCCAGAACTGTGTGTTAAAGAGTCCAGGTCGTCCCTCCCCCGTTACAGAAAATAGAAACCAGAAATCTGACTGTTTATCTTACAGGTATCATGTGGCGCACAAAGCACCTCAACGCAACAAAACAACACAAAAAAAACACGGAGAGAAGTCCTATGACCTCTGTAGCGATGCATCCTGGGTATTGCAGTTTCGGGGTCAGGCTGTTTTGTTGTACCAGCGTTACGCGGTTGGCAAAGGGGTGGAGATGATGCAAAATGTGTGCGTGTCTGAGATATGCTTTGTGTGTGTGTGTGTGTGTGTGTGTGTGTGCTACATAAGAATTGGGAAGGTGACACTCGAGTGCATCCGGTGAAGACGGTTTCCGTTACGTCTCGCAGACCCACAACATAACTCATCATCGCTCTCCTCGACAAACGGAGAAATTAAATAATTAAATAATTCACAGCCTGAATAAATACATAAATTACATTTTGGGGTGTGAAGCTGCACGTATCCTCTGCAGGTGACGCTGATGGCTTTCAATGTCAAAATTTTGATCCAAATGCCGCCTGTGATTAACAGGTGAAGGACTTTAGGGAACTCTGTGTGGAGAAGGCACGAATGGCTGGATGGCTAAAGCTCAGGAGTGACGCGGGACGACGAGCGGACTGTAAACGACGGTGACAAACAGTTATATTTGGGTGCTGTTTATGATGATTATAACCCCCCCCTCCCCCCCGTTACACTTTCTTCTATAAATCGTGCTTTTTTTTTCTTTGGCACACAACGTTTCAGGCCTCCTCTCGAGTAGAAGCACTTCTGCTCCTCTGCATGCTCGTGTATCGGCTCCACTGGGAAAGAAAATCTAGAAAGTTAAAACCAATTATTATTACTTATATTTTGGGGTGGGGGGGGGGATGGGACATAATGACGGGCGCGTGTGTTTTTGGACTGCCGACGCAGAGTGTTTTCCTCGAGAGGAAGATTTTAAATCTCTACGAATAATAATCCCAAAGCAAACTGGTCCTCCAGGTGAGGTAACTGGGACTGAACGAAGCGTTTACATTCCAGTCCCGGTGGGGTCCGCTGAGATATGTGTGTGTTTGTACCGGCCCTTTGAAGAGGAGGAGACATCCATACTTGGGGTTTGAAAAAAAAAAAAAGAAGCAACATAAGAGCTAAATGAGGCTCCAGAGATCAATGGAACCAGTTACAAACTGGTCCAGTGGGTCCCAGTAGCTGCGGGGGGTCGACTGACGCTACTGAAGTGTTGATACTGTAAGACAATTTGTGCTGTTGTAGTTCTGTGATGGATCAGAAAAGTACTCCTTCACACCGATTGGCTGACAGCTGGCATCGCGTCTCGGCCTCCCAGGTGGCGTTCCTGTTCACCTGTCGGCACTTCCTGCCAGATGAAGCGCTTCCTGCCGCCCGTCTTCCACCAGCCGTCCGCTCTCTCTGATCTGATCTCCCGTTGTTCCCGTCGCTTTCGTATTTCTGCTACTCGTTTTTTTCGCCGTCTCACAGTTTTAACCCGTTCATAACGCTGGCTCCTCTTCGTCGATGAAGCTGATGTGCTCCGCGGAGGACTTCCCCTCCTCCGCCTGCCGTCCCCACTCTTGCATCTCCAGCTCCTGGGGTCGAGCGGCGGGCCGCTCCTCCCCGCGGCGCAGCTGCGAGTTGCACCAAGGTGCATTCTGGGTATCCCTCTGCCTTCTCCTCGCGCTAACAAAGTCCAGAGACAGGGGCAGGGAGACGGTGGAGGGATGGAGGGGGGTGGGGGAGGCGAGAGGGACGGAAGGGGAGGGCCTCAGCTGGCGGTCTCCGGGGGAGGACGTGAGCGACGGGGGAGCCGAGCAGTGGGAGGACAGCGGGGGAGGAGGGGGCGTGTCCTGGGAGGGAGGCGGCGGGAGCAGGCCTCTGCCGGCGTGGCTGCCAGGTCGGGATGGGTGGGGGCCCTGGCAGGGGGAGAGGGAGGGCGAGGAGCAGAGGGACATGGAGAAGGAGAGGGAGGGCGAAGGGGTGGGAGACGCCGGCGGGAGCTGGTCCCGCAAATACATCCCGTTACCGGAGGAGGCGTGGAGGCTCCGGAGGACTCCTTCAGGGAGACCTTCCTCAGGGGAGGGGAGGCCGGAGTGGGCGGCGGTCCCCGGGGGCTCGGGCGGGAGCTGCGGCGCCGCCGAAGAAGGTGAATTAGGCCTTTTTGGTGAATGAGGAGTCGGGAGAAGGCATCCTGGCAAGTCCACACCGTCCGTGTCTCCGCGGTCCAACAGGGAATGGGTGTCCGGTCTGTGGAGGGAACAGGGGGTGGCGGGCGGCGGCATGAGGCAGGCGCTCGTCGACAGCTCGCTGGTGCTGCTAGGGGGCGGGGTTAAGTTTGGCATCATGGTCATCAGGATTGGCTGCGGGGCGATTTGGAGGAGGGGCTTGAGCAGACGCGTCATTTCCTGCAGCTCCTGACTGAGCGTGGAGACTTGTTTGGAGAGACTGTTCATCTGTTTGAGAGAGAGAGACACACACACACACACACACACACGCACAACACAAACAAACCACAAAACCAAATGAAGGTCAGTCCATGCAAATCCTTTTTCAAGTGTCTTAGTGTTCAGGAGGATAATGGATAATAGGGAGGGGTGCTTACAACAATATCTGACAAAGTTAATCCTTATTTGCGTAAAACAATCTGATACACACTCCGCATACAAACCGTGTACCGTAGAGAGAGGACAAGCTGCATGCTCAGATTAAATATTAACATGGAATCCCTCAGAGAGCTCTGCTAACGCAGCGTAATCCCTCGAAATCTATTATTTTGATAATATCATGTAATTAAATTTGTAACGAAACATGCAAAGTGATGATGGGCTGATGCTTCCCATGATTTCTGAATACCTAAATACTGTGATGGAGTATTGGAGCTCTGCAGAAAGGATGCAAACACTAACCAAGTTATTGACATGTTAATGGGTCAAGTTGTCCCGTCTACAGGTCAGAAGCCGTCACATTATGCTCCCATTCTTTTCATTTTTTCATTCAAAACACAATTTCAATAAGTACAAGTACACGTGCATAATCAGAAAAATATACTTTAAAGTATCAAAAGTAAAAGTAGAATGAAAAGTGGCTGATAAATGGCTACGTGGTGGTGCTTCTCATCTAATTATCTTTCCAACTACAGGTGTTAACATTGGAAGCAGCAATTATCATGTAGCACTCACCTCCTCCGTCAGTTTGGACACACTCTGCTTGATCTCTGAGTGCTCCCGGATCCCTAAACACACACACACACACACACATGCAAGAACATTAATCTTCCAGAAAAAAAATACACATCTTATCAGAGCGAGGCTAGATTGTGTGTTAAAAAAAAAAAAGGTGTGTGTGTGTGTTACCTGGGTATGGAGAGGGTGGTGCTGTGGGTGACATGCTGGGACTGAACTCAAACTTCTGGGAGGAGGTGGAGTTGCTCTCCGTTTCAATGCCATCCACGAATCTATGCAGAAGAAAAGGGATTAAAAGTAAAAAAAAAAAAAAACTGTGCAGGAGTGGAATGTAAATGTATTAGAGAGAGAGAGAGAGATAGCACAGTGTGTGTGTGTGTGTGTGTGTGTGTGTGTGTGTGTGTGTGTGTGTGTGTGTCAGCTATGCAGTGTTTTTATTCACACACTAAAATAAACCCTCCATCAGCAGATTTTGCTCACAAATCACTGCACAGCAGACAGTGTGTCATTAATCTCTGCACATTTTACAAACTTTTCCGAGTGTGTGTGTGCGCGCGCGCGTGCGTGTGTGTGTTACCTGGGGCTGAGCTCGGACGGTGCACTGCAGAAGCTGACCACCGGTATCTGCAGGGTCGCGGGCCGCTGGTGCTCCGAGGGCGCGCGGAACGGCCTCGGCGTCAGCAGCGGGGAGCGCAGCGGCGAGTTGAGCCCGCGGCCGAGACGCAGCGGGGAGCGCGCGGCGCGCGACACCGAGTTCTGCTCCTCGTCGCCCTCCTCGTCCTCGCGGATGGACGGCAGCTTCTTCACCAGGCCGCCGTTGCTCTCCCAGTCCACCTGCGGGTCAAGGCAGAGTTCAACAGAGCCGTTACTGGAGGCGTGACGGCGCAGTGACGCGGCTCTGCCAGCAGGTGGCGGAGCCGCGTCACTGCGCCGTTACTGGAGGTGTAAAGGCGCAGTGACGCGGCTCTGCCAGCAGGTGGCGGGCAAGGACAAGAGTTTCTGCCATTGAATGTTTTGAGGTACTGTACTCCCAAACACACCCTCATCTCCAAGACACTACAAATACAACGGCACGATCAATTATCACATTACTTTTATTTTATTTTACATATCTGAGCCTCTTTTCTTTCAAAGTTGGACCTTTTTTCTTGTGCGGTGTTGTAGATTTATTGTATATTTCTATCAGACAGATGTTATTAATCAGTGTATGAGTGGATGTTTGTTTTGGTGGTTTCAAATCTTTTCTAAAACCTCACAAAACAATCCAAGACAAAAAAAAATGTCTTTTTCCCTTTTTTAAATATGGAAAGATCAAAGCGTTGGTGTACTATTTAGTACGCGTTATTAGTTTTAATCACTTGTTTTCATTTCACCTTGCTATATATCCTGTTCTTTCGCTTTATCTTTCATTATTAAAATTCATCATCATTATTATTTCATGATTACTTTCTGCGGCTGCGATCCCTTGTGTGTTTGTGTGTCTCCTGACATACGGAGAGTGAAACAAATGAGATAAAAGTGCTGACTGATCAGAAGCAACTACTCGGAAGGACTTTGACCCGTGTTCACAACTCCTCCCGTCCCCCTCCAGGGATCGTGTGAGATGGGGAAACGTCGGAAGGGAAATCAGAGAGAAACAAATGGAGGAGCGACTAGCAGCGAGTTAAATTCCAATTATTTCTCATCTAGTTTTGAGCGAATATTGTTTTGCCTCCGTCTGTGCCAGACTGCAAAAAGAAGCCATGTCATGCTACATTTAATACAGACTGCTGCTTCTGACTTTTCCCTCATCACTTTGCTCCGAGCATGCACACACACACACACACACACACACACACACACACACACACACACACACACACCCTCCCCTAGCAGTTCCACTCGTCCCTGCTCCCCATCAGCGATGTCCCTGCTTATGATTTGAATAATTTAGGCTGTCTCCAGTGTTGATGCTGGGTCGCTGAAACTTCCAGAAACGACGAGCTAAACCAAACAGGACTTTCTGTCTGTGGCTGAACGAGGAGAAGGTCCAAAGTTTAGCACTTTAAAAATAAGATGCACAGCGAAAATAAGAGGCGGGAAACATAACTTTTCTTCTTGTGGCTGGATGCTGGAGTGAGTTGGTGTCACTGGAGGTTAATAAACGTCTCGTACTGCTCGAAGCATTTTAGATATCCTGAGGTGAGAAGTCTGAAATCCCCCCCACAAATACATCTTTGACAAGCCACCCAAAAAAAAGAGAAAAGAAAAATAGTTATTTTCTGCTTCTGGTTATTTTTAACTTGACCTTAAAACGGGGAAAGAAAGAAACAAAGAGAAGCGGTCACTCTGTGAGCTTCTCCATATCAGGGATGGATTTTATTTCTTTATTTTAATTGAATTGTTAAAAACTGTTAAGGTATGTTTTTACATAATGCTGTAAATGATTTTGGCTCTTTCACACTACAAGGATTATAGTGTTTAATATAGAATAAAGTGTGTAGGAGTCATTTAATCCTCCACATTGCCAAATCCCCAATAGTAGCTCATAAAATAATACAATAAAAGAACAATAACCGAGTGAGGTCGAGTCTCTCTGCGCATGCATTATGGGTAAAAAAACATGTGGCATGAGGTCTGTCTTTATCTACACGCTCAAGACAAAACAACAGCTTTAGGGATTACGGTGCATATTGCCGTTCTCCTCCACCGGCTTCAGAATAATAACATCACTCGTGCCCTAGCATGACTGGTGAGTAATGAACGCATTTCACATCCCATCATGCCGACGCCCCTCCACTTCCCCTCGCCCCCTAATTAAGTTTATCCTCTTCCTCTGCCCCTGCATGCTCAGCGTACTCGCTCTTCCTCCTCCTCCTCTTCCCTCGGTGCTCCCCCCTTTCCTCCCCTCCTCCCCCCCCCCCCCCCCCCCCCCCATCCCACTGTGCCACTGTAAGCTATTTTTAGCTCTCTTGTTTCTAATCTTAGCTCTACAGCTCTGGAGGAAAACCAAGGAGCGCTCTGCGATGCGGGGGCGTGATAAGTGTGCGCTTGCCGCGTGTCGGCGGCGCGTGTGCCTGTCTGTGTGTGTGTGTGTGTGTGTGTGTGTGTGTGTGTGTGTGTGTGTGTGAGTGGGTGGGTGTGCTGAAGTTTTG
Organism: Cottus gobio; assembly: GCA_023566465.1. Taxonomy (NCBI): domain Eukaryota; kingdom Metazoa; phylum Chordata; class Actinopteri; order Perciformes; family Cottidae; genus Cottus; species Cottus gobio. Next base: position 5,315,991 of record CM042227.1, on the reverse strand, counting down.
CATTTCGCTTCATGCATGTGTGATCGAGGCATGCGACAGAGGAACTGTGTGAGACATGAATGTGCTTCTTTTTTTTAGCATGTGTGTGTGTGTGTGTGTGGCACTACGTCCTTCTCCACTGACATGTTTCTGGTGCAGAGATTAAACCAAAACCATGCTGTGACATCCCCCCATCCCCTCTTCCTGTAGCACAAATCAGTGCACCCAGTCGACTGGTTGTTCCTGCACATCGCATTGTTTCCCCCGGGAGCTCCGGGGTCATGACAGTCCATCTGCAGCCAGTGAATCAGCAGACACACACACACACACACACACACACACACACACACACACACACACACACACACACACACACACACACACACACACACACACACACACACACACACACACACACACACACACACACACTATAACTTCAGGATGGATCTTTTTCTTTAGCAAAACACTTCTGCCTTCTTCCTTTCTTTCTTTCTTTCTTCCTTTCTTTATTTCTTCCTTTCTTTCTTTCTTTATTTCTTGCTTAAACCCTTAACCACATTCGTTACCCCAATTGTTCAACTCTGACTTCCTGTTTATCCTCCATTCTTTTTTTCTCTTATTCATTTTTTTCATCAAATCTACGCCAGCCAACACGTCTCTTCGTTGTTGCTATGGCAAATCTATTTAATGCCTCTTTAAGTCTCTGTTTACCTGGAGAGGAGGTGCTGTCTGTAGTCTTTTCACACACACACACACACGCACGCACACACACACACACACACACACACACACACACACACACACACACACACACACACACACACACACACACACACACACACACACGCACTCTCCTGGGCGGCCGGTACCAGAAGGGTTCTGCTTACATAACCAGTATAGACCGGTACCTGCAGCCCATATCAGATGCTGTTGATGCTGCAGACACACGCTGCTGGTACATGTGCACACTTTCTGCACCACGCTCACAGAATCGCACGAGTCTGCAGCGAACAAGAGAAACTGAGGAAAAGTAGAGCAGAAAGTCCCCCCTTCCCCTTCGTGTCTCTCCTCCTCCACCTTTCTCTTCCCCTCGGCTGGCTGCGCTATTTATACCGAGCGGGATCCAATCTTAGCTGCGGCTGCGGGGGAGGCAGCTATTCAGGGACGGCCGTGCTCCCCCACGCGCTATTTTTAGAAACAGACTTCAAACAGCTGCACTGAGCTATTCTCGTCCCTGTGTTATGCTCCCTCTGCTGCTGCTGCACCAGCCAGAGGCACGGTGTGTGTGTGTGTGTGTGTGTGTGTGTGTGTGTGTGTGTGTGTGTGTGTGTGAGAAGCCAAGCACTTCGAGGCTTGGCTTGTGATGCGTGCACAGATCGGTGTGTGTGTGTGTGTTTTACAGCAGTGTTGGGGGAGGTCATGCACAGCTTCTACCCGTGAGACCCCTCTGCAGGCGTCTCCCAGGCGACCCGTTACGATGCTTCATTTTTTCCGATTTGCACTTCGGAGGCCGCACACGGAGAGGTGTGTGTGAGGTGCGACCCATCCGGTGGGCTGCAGCCACGACTCGAGGATATTTACTTGAGTTTCTCGTTTTTCACAAAAATCTTTTTCACTTCAAAACCAGATATGGTTTCATGTTATCATTTCCTCTTAATGGATACCGAGTTATTCCGCTCTTATACGAGTTTTTTGTCATTTCAGAAAAACGTATACCGTATGTCGTTAGAAAAAGTTTTACCCTGCTGTAATTGCACACATTGCATTTTTAAATATACATGGATATCTATGATGATATCTATACATATCTATGGACCACCTGCAGCCCTTTCTTCAACCCTTTGCTGCACCATTTCTGTGGACCCGGTCCCTCACCTCCAGCCTCATTATCCTCTAAACACTTCCCAAACTCTCAAACTCAAATTCTGATAGTGACGAGACTCATTTTCCTTTCCCAGTACTCAATGATAGCTGACGTTAGCTTAATATGTACATTAGCCTACATGTATATAATTTGAAGACAATTTTTATTTTTTTTTACATTTTGCCTCTCTTATTCCCACTTTCTGACTCTACTGGCACACCCATGGCCACAAGGGGGCAGCCTGATCCGATCGATGCAATACAAAAATACTTTATTCGTCTTTAAGGAAAGATTTGAGGGGTTTGTAAACATCAAAAAGTGTTGAGTCGGAGGTGTTACTGTGCGTACTCACATCGGCCCCATGGCCCTCGCGCAGGTTGTACGTGAGGTCGTGCTGGATCTCGCTGATGAACTTCTGGGCGTACTCGGGGTAGAGCCGGAGGACCTCGCGGAGGCCCTTGAGGCTGATGTACTGCAGGTCGCAGTACGTCAGGGCCTTGACGTTGGCGTTGGTCTTGATCACCTGCTCCTTCGTCAGCGAGTCCGAGCCAATCAGATCACCTTTGCCTGCAGCGTGCGGAGAGAGACACACGGTCACGTCTTTGAAGCGGTGAAAATCAGAGAGAGCGCATTTTCACTAGCCGCCTCCGCCGGAGGGAATCAGAGAAGTAAATTAAACACACGGGCGGTGTGAGCCGCGGATCATCAAAGACAGACAAAGATCAAAGGGATGGACCTGCAAAGTCAGTTCAGCGTGATGGGAGGGAGAAGGCGTTGCACTGAATGGTAATGGTACCCACACGGCCTTTAAAGAATTAGTATTCCTGGATGTCAAAGTTGGTACAACATCCGTATTAAAAGCTCTTAAAAGAAGCATTCCACTGATTTTGAAAATCAAGATTACTAGTCTGGTGAAAATCGATGTATCCGATTATTAAACGTGATTGGAAATGTCTGTTTCAGAAACATCTGTACTTGCAGGTTGGAATTGACAATTTAAACATTTGAAATAGATAATAATTGAAATGCTCGCGGCAGTCAAAAGCACTTTTAGTGAAAGAAGATGGAGCGGCAATTAAAGTGGGAGCGCAGAGGGAAGTTAAGTGCTGAAAGGAGTAACTACAAAGACACACTGCTGAGTTGCTTTATTGTAAATGTATATCCACTTCCTTTTCTTTTCATCACATTAGTGACTTATAGGTCAGGGTGTCTCGGCCTCCGCTTGGATTTTCCTCTTCTTTTAATTGGTCTCACGTGAGTCCTCTCCCCCTCTGGAGGGGCAATGCTATTGTTCGAATGCTCACCGTGAGTCCAGTTATACTGTATATTAAAGATTACGTTTTCTTTTCTTTTTATGGATTATTACAGTGAGATATGTGTTTTATTCTTCTGCCTCTCCTTCACTCCTCCGTCACAAATCCATCGCAGCATCTGAATCAGAAGGAATTTCTCTTACACAGAATAAGAAACAACAACATGGACAACAAATAAAGGTCATGAATTGAACGGACTGTGTCATAAATATTGTATAAATGTAAACAGAAAGCAGCAAAGACCACCAATAGCACAAGGCATAAAAACATGCTCTATATGTTGTAAATAATACATATGAAAAGTAATAAATACTGAATGGATATACATGGACTGGATGGTCGTATGTAGAGATAGATGCATACTGTATACAAAACGTGTACGATTTACAATGACTATATATATATGTATATATGTATATATATAGCAGCAGGGAACATATTGTTACAGGGTTATTGACAGTGTATGACGGCCGATGTATGGGCACAATCCAGCATTTCATTTTTGAGATGATTCTTTGTCTGAAAACCCCAATGAGGAGGAGTGTTTTGTCAGTAAATGCAGAGACGCTGTCGCTGTCACAGAAACAAAGCCGGGTGATATCGACCGTGCACAGTATGCAGCTGTACTGTATATATACGCAGTGTTTAACCGAGCCCACAGCATGATGCCAAGAAGAATGAAATATGATAAAGATGGAGGCCGACTTTCTTTTGTGAGGCTTTTGCACAGACAAAGCAGTAAAAAAAAAAAAGTCAAACTGTGTCGTGGGCTGCACAGACAGCGAGACAGATGAGAGAACAGAGGATGCGAGGGGGCTGCAGAAAACACAAGGGGGGTGGGGCGGGCGGGCGGGGGGGGGGTTTGGGGGGGCAGGGTTTAGGGGCGGGGTTTAGGGGACCAAAATGGGGCGATGGGGTGTGGAGGAGGCCGGCAAAGAGGGAGGTGGAGAAGATGAGTGAAACCAGGACGGAGGAGCGACACGGTGCTGGACGTGGCTGCAGCCGGCCATCGGGTCGCCCTCCAGCTCTCCCACCCCCTCCAGCCTCCCCCCCCACCCAGCAGCCGCCTGCACCCTCGTCGCACCCCCTCTGCACTTCATTTGGCAACGATGAGCTCGTCTCTCTGTCTTTTCCCCCGTCACTCACACATCTGCTCCCACACTTGTTTTTTCCCTTCCCACACCGCACGCATGCAGCTCGGCTCCAGTTGTCTGTTGTTTCGCGGCGGGTGACGGGTGACGGGTGGCGCCGGAGCCCCGGACGACAGCGAGATAATCACAGCAGAATGTTAAAACTGAGCAGGGGGTGCGAAAAGTGCTGGAAAAGTGGCATTTAAGACTGCATGCATGTCTGGTCTTCTTCAGGGTGAGTGAGTGAGTATACGAGGGCAGATAGAGCAGATAGAGCAGGGCCCTCCAGAGGTTTATGGACCAAACAGTTCTGGGGAGCCCCCGAGAACTACACACTTTTTAAGGGCTTTTTTCTGTTTACATTACATTTATCCAAAGTGACTTACACGCTATACAGTAGACCGTAGACACAGCAACAGTGAGCAATTAGGATTAAGTGTCTTGCTCAAGGACACAAAGACATGGTCTGGCTGAGCTGGTGTTTGAACCACCGACCCTCTGATTGAAAGACAGACCTGCTAACCACTGAGCCACAGTCACCCTGTTGGTGGTACATTGGTACATTGGTACCACCAACAGGAGCGCTGAAGTGACGAAAGCCAAGTTTACTACCAGCTCTCTTAGCTTTTGTTTGTGTGTGCTATGAGAATATATAATCTACTTTGTTATACACCACAATCATATGAACACAAGCCGAGTAGCCGCCATTAAAATACCTGTTGCGACTTTAGTTTGAAACTAGTTTTTGGCTCAGTAGTCTTTGTGCTACTAGTTAGCTGAGCTTACTGCAGAGTGGCTCAGTGGGTGTGCGATCAATAACTTAACTTCTGGACTCACTGTTGGTCCATTGATCTGTGCTGTCCACCATTTGTCGCTATTTTATTTTATTTTTGTGTTGTCCGTTGTTAGATGCCATTCGCCAAAGCTGCATTGCCCGATGTGTACGACCAATCACCGTACACTTTCATTAATTATCGAGCCATTCGAATAAATGAATAATCAAGACTGACAAGCTGCCTTTCAAACCTGAAAGTGGCAATAGAAAAGAATATGCGTGCTTCATGATGAGTAACTAGCGTGCACGAGGGGCCCACACGGTCCTAACTACCTGAAGCCACTGTCGCGAATACCAGCTGCAGGGTATTGCTGGTGGCTTGTGTGTGTGTGTGTGTGTGTGTGTTAACATTGCATGATGCACGTCCATGTCTTCGTCCGTGACTCTAATTGACTGAACGCCCGGCTGCACTTTAACAGTCGGAGATCTGTTTTGGTGAGACTTGGCCATTAGTTGGAAAATGAACGTTTTGAACAGAGGAATTCCTGGAAGAACGCCGTGGACCCGGGTTCTTGGTGAAGGCCGCGTTGGGCTGCACCAACAGCTTCCGGGGCTCTGCTCGAGCCACACATTGTCATTAATAATCAAGGTGCTTTAATAATGTAATGATCTATTCATTATTATTACCGGCACAGCACCGCATTTGTCTATTGATGTGTGTGTGTGTCTTGATCAAGATCAAATGTGGGCTGAGGGCTCGTCATTTGAAGATAAATCCACTTCATCTCACACACACACACACACACACACACACACAGACGAACAGGCACGGACCATTAATTCGATACATCTTGACCTTTGAGAAACTGTCTTTTAAGACGTGTACGTCTGTCGGCGCCACATGAAACCCCTCCCCCGTTCCCCCCTCAGCTCTCCGTCTATCACTCTGTCCGTTACACATTCACACAAACACACCTCAGGAAGGCCCGCCCCCTCTGCTGGATTAGTGTTGCAAAGGCTTTGATGCCCAAATTCGATTGCAGCCAACTAAAGAGGTTTTTCTAAGCTGTCGTCACAGGTGCGACGTTGTGTCTGTCCGCTCAAATTCCAGTTTGCAAGATTCAGATTTTTTGTTTTTGTTCTATAAATGTGTTGTGTGTCTGGCTTCTGGTGTCACCAGAGCCAACAGGAGAGAAGCACCCTTCAGATCTCTATTGCAGCATTTTGAGATTCTGCAGTCGAAAGGCCACAAGGTATTTTCAAATCAAAATTCCCATTATATATACATTCATGTTCGCTTAAGAGGATTTGAATGACTGTAGTGATCCCTGCAACCGGCAATCAGAGGCACACAAGCAATGCATCTTCAAGAGCGTATATTTTGTAATGTTGGGGGCCTCTCAGCTGCATACAAATAGACCTCTGTTAAGTTCTAATAGATTAGTGAGCTTGATATTGCCTGTACATGTGTAATAAAGGATTGTTTAAGTGTACATTACAATGCATAAAAAGGATATGATAAATAATGAAGGGCATTATGAAGGATATGTAATTGTATGTATTAAGAAAGACACTGTATGTCATATTGTTTAATGTTTAAGTGTGAATGGGTTTTTATATATAATGATTCTATAGGAGTTAGGAATGTGGGACTGTTTCTTTAAGAAGAAGTAGTTCCTTCATATGTTGCTGGGCGGAGTGGCGGAGTGAGACACTGAGACATTTGGGACCGGGAGGACGCGCGCATGGATACTTGGAAGATGGACGATTCCTTTGTCTCTAGGGGATGAAGAGCCTCCGCCTTCTCCGAAAGCAAATGGACCTATGGACAATCGGGATGTTAAGAATAAGGGAAGGGAACTAACCAATGAGAGGGCCTTAAGCTCCGTGGCTGAAAAGTATTTAAACTAACAGCGCGAAACGAAACGGTCTATTTTCCTGACTGTAGAGGCGGCAGCTAACTGGACCAGTCTGTGAATCTACAAGAAGGAGGTGGCCTCGGGTCGAGTAATGTATAACTGTTTTGTCATCATCTTTTATTAAATCTTTTAATTGCACTCATTTGCATACTGAGCATTTCTCCCACGAACTGGCCGGAATAACGAACAGAATCTTTCACCTCATTCACAGCCTTTGGCAGTTGTGTGTACATGCTGTTGCATCCTGTAGTTATGGGATTCTCTTTCTACACAGAATTTGTTCCGATTTCCGAAGTAATGATTTCACCTCAGAGGTGGATGTTTTCATAGGGATGGCAGCCGTCCTGTATGGAGCGCTCATATATAATTACAATGTCCTTTAAAAACAACATTGCTATGCACGATGCCTATGTGGATTTTAATGATGTAATCATTAAATTGTATGTTAACCTTTATCTTGTTATGGCACACTGATTAACAAGAACATTTAAAAATGGCGCTTCGTGTCAAATTAATGAATATGATCAGCGATTTGTTTAGTCGCATTTTCATAGTCTCCAAAAATATTGCTTTTCGATAGTTTTAATATATATATATATATATATATATATATATATATATATATATATATAAAATGTGCGCACATCCAATAAAACTTGGAAGTCATAGAAACATAAATATTGCAAAAACAAATTGTTTTCGGATAAGATTTTGTATTCCAGTCACACATGTAGAAAGACAAAAGTATTTAAATGCATTGTTATGACTTTAAGTGACACATTTCTAGCACAAGGTGTATTTAATGGAACAATTTTTAAATGCTTTCAGTTTTCACTGACATTTTCCAAAAAGTGGTCCTTCTGCTGTGATTTGTTTTTATTGTTGAAAGTAACATCCGTTTTCCTCCAAATTAATTTGTTCTACTTTAACTATTTCAGTTAACAGATAATTTGAAGAGCAGAACTAACCTTTATTGAACGTGTGATTCTCTGCTTTATATGTGCCACATATAATATATGTATTATATATATAAATGCTTTATAATATATGCCACATATATAACTGTGAAAACTAAGTTGGGATTGTGCAGAATGTAAATGAAGCCCGGGGAGCCGATGTGCTTCCCCTCATCTGGATATTCATGCATTCATAAGATCATAAGACACAGCACTGCCTCATTCATTCACTCATTCACTCGTCTCTTTTTTCAACATCTATACTCGAGGTCCATATGCGAGGTCTGAGAGCTTCCTACATCTCTATTTACGCTGGATTGGAGGATTACTGTGTATAGCTCACAGGCTCAACACTGCGGGGAAGCCTTGACTTTGTGTGTGTGTGTGTGTGTCAAGTCTGGTGATAACTCTTTAAAGCAGCGGAGCACAAACAACAGCTTTTTATCAGCCCTCCCTCAGCCATGCCTTCCTTTTCGTTTGAGTGATATACGCCCATACGCCTCCCTCTGTCCTTCCTCCTCCTTTCCTTCGTCTCCCTCATCAACCTAATTTCCACTCAAGGTGTGATTGGATGAAACCAAACCCATCCCTGTGGAAGGATTTCAATAATTAAATCACTGAACTGAGAGGTGATCTTTCCGTCCGTACTTCATTAGCAGCATTTGATATTAAAAGACGCATTGTCGCCATCATGAGGTTCACTTTGACAGGTAATTGTCTACCAAAGCTACGGGTTACTGTGTCGTTTTCCTCCAATTCTGTATCACAATTTTATGTAATTCTGCAGTCCAACAATCAGCTTAAGTCATGTCGTTATCAGGTTTTCGTACCGGTCTCTTCATTAGAAAATAATTGTGGTAAATTGGGGAAACAAATAGGAACATAGCTCAAATATTAAAGGCGAGACAGAAGCAAGTGTGTTGTGGGAATTATTTCAGATTTTTCTTTGGCTCAGAAGAAACCCCCCTCTATCACCCTGTAATAAATGGATATAAATAGGAGGGAAAGAAATAGAAAAATGAAGCAAAACATCTACAAAACACGTTTTACACGTACTGCACAGCAAACACAATCTTACCAAACAGCTGCTCGTGTCCTTCTTTTATCTTTTATGTTTACGGGTGCATTGAACCCTGTAAACATGCCACAGGGACAATCTGCCCTTTTGTGGATCCACATGACTGCGAGCGGCTCTCGGTCCTGTGACTTACCCAGTATGGCCAGCACGGTGTTGTCCTTCAGGACCTCCATGGACCCCGAGCAGACGAAGTAGATGGCCTGCAGGGCGTCGCCCTGCCGGATGAGGAACTCGCCCGGCGCGCAGAAGGAGGTCTTGATGATGAGCGAGAGCGAGCGCAGGCAGCCCCGGCTGGCCGACTCGAACAGCGGCAGCTGCAGCAGCTCCTTGTTCAGGTGCATGGCGATGTCGGCCCGCAGCTCATCTGGGAAGTCCTTCAGCAGCTGTCGAGCAAGAGGCGCTTCACACTTAACAACGGGTGCTCGGAGACAGTAATTGCATACTTATTAATATTTATTTCGTCCACACAGAAAGTGTAAATGGACAAAAGCCACCGGAGACTTCAGCCACCAGCAGAGGAAACGAGTGAGGAATGTGTGTTGACCACATTTATTGACCCATAATCTAGTAAACTTTAATTTGTAAGTGTTCCTTTTAAAGTACATTTCATGTGTGAGCGAGAGATAGAACAAGACCTGCAGCTTTGTGAAATAAAACGTCTAATACTTTCCACCAGATTTGTCCATTTAAGTTTCAAGAGCAAGATTTAAGTGTCAAGCACAACCATTTATTATTAAAGAGTACTATAATCCTCTCTCGTTGCTTAGTTCCAGATAATATAATCAACAATCAACAACAATCAACTTCCTGTTTACACCGGCACCTGCACGCCCGTTGTGGGTGGATAGTCATGTGAATGTGATATTCGTTTACAGGCGCTCTTATATGGATGGAAACGATGCCCGTGTGGACGGAGGTGGTTTTGGTTTTACACCCAACTATATCGTGTGGATGTAGCCGGAGAATAAAAAGCAGGCTTCCACACAGCCTTTCATAAATCTGTAAGTACCCGAGACGTTCAGTAATTCCCCAACACGATGTGATGAATGAAAATGTGGAGCGGAATGAAAGTTAAATAAAGGATATTGAGGTTCAGGTTATCAAGATTAATTCTGAAAGAAAAAAAAATTATGTATAAAGTAAAGGGAAGTAAAACAGCTCAGTCAGATCCTAAATATGAAGAAGAAGCCCTCTAAACGTCTCTGTTCATGTTGTAGGAGAGCAAAGCGATAACTGGCATTCATTTGCACAACAGAAAGTGATAATAAAAAAAAAACTATACATCTTCTGTAGCCCTTTATCGTGCAAGTGACCATATATGGTAATTTCCCTCACTACCGCCTTCCTGCTTGAGCCACAGACCCCCAAACAGTCTGTGGATGAGACAGCTGGCAACCTGAGGCACTACATCCAAAACAAGCCACACCAGTGGGGCTTTAGGTTGTCTGCCTGGGTCTCTGAGGATGACTCCATCCATTGAATGTCAAAGTATTTCAAAGAGTGCCCTATAAAGGGTTAAAGGGGCAGTTCCCTAACAAAATAATATTCTCCTACTCCCTCCTTTTGGTCCTGGTTCCTCTATAGAGCGTGCTGACGCCTGAAAACAGTAAGCGCCGCAGTATATATATACGCCAGGGGAACGTAGGTCTGCTCGGTCCTCACCTCGTTGACGTCGATGCCGTTGTTGACCGACCAGGTGGTCTGGAAACACTCCAGCATGCGCTGCTCCAAGGCCTTGGGCAGCCGGTGGACCCGGATGAAGTCCTTCAGGTCCTTGGTGCGGGTGTGGTAGAGCGAGCGGCGCGAGTACATCCTCTGGATGATGGCCGTCACGTTACCGAACACCACCGCATGCATCAGCGCTGGAGGAGAGGGAAGGCTTTTTCAGTATGATACAGATTTAATTACAGACTTGTTTGATTGGCTTTTATCTCGAGGGCTCAGGAAAATCCTGTGAAGCTTCTGCACGGCAGGGAGCTTCATTGGACGTCTTCGTAAGCCCCGAGAAGTTAAAGAGCACGGGGCTTTAAAGGACTTAGCTGTTTTAAAACCACTGTACAGCACTGCCACAAGTGGATTATTGCTTTCACATAACGGGAATAGCGCACCAGTGAAATAAAAAGACTCCACGCGATGAATAAATCTTTTATTTCTAGTGAGAAAAAACACCGTGACCCCAAAACCCCAAACAGCTCTGAACCCAGTGTGAGAAATGACTCTCGGTTGTTGTATATTTTCTTAATTAACAGCTTTGAATGTGAACGCAGCTGACCAGCAGGTATCTTATAACGCACCTTTAGGACTGACCTGCAGAGCGGCTTCTTGCTGCTGAAACAGCGCTCGGGCCACAGGACACTTACACAGTCCAGTGAACCCCCGACTAATGACATTTTAGGATGGCTGCTCCCGCGGGCGGAGTGACCCACCTCACATTTAGCCGAGTTAAGACATATAAATATCTTTCAGTTAGAGCTTAAGGGCACACAGAACAGAACAATTCAGAGCGGTTAATGAAGCCATAGTCCCCAAATCTTGACTCGTTCTCTCTCTGTGTGTTTTAGTTAGCTCTGATAGAGGACGCATACTCATCTCTGTGGATGCAAGGTTATTAAAAATCAATGCAAAAAACAGCCACTCCAAAAAACCCAAATGTAATTAAAGGATGAGGACAGCTTTATTCAATGTTTTTCTTACTGTCAACACATCCCATAAAAAGACCAAACCAACAACCAACAACCGGGTTCATCTGTTCTTTCTTCACTTTCTGTTGACTGCACTGAGTTGTTTTGGTTTTTTTTCTAAGAAACAATGCTAAGAAAAGGTGCTTTGATGTTCGGGCCATTCTTTACAAAAGGACACTTCCTTGCGGCAGCAACATTTAAAGCAACGCAACGTTCAGCTGAAAACATCCTTCTTAGGGAGATTCTGTTTTGGACTGGAAGCCTCCCTTGAATTTTGAAGCACTGAGTTTGTACCTAAATACAATTAATACAATTAATTTAGGAAAGCGGTTGTCTTTTCCTAAGTCCTTATGAATTCTCCTTCCCATCTTTCCTTCACCTCATGCCGTTTTGGACATGTGGAGGAAAAGTAGTTAAGAAAAGACACAAAGAGGCTTGGTTTTGTTTTTAAACACCAAGAGTACTGCAGCTTTTAGCAGCAGGAAATAGCACATTTGTTGGAACTATGGATTTAATATATATATGATGCTCAACTAAGACAGTCTATGTGAAACTGAATTAAATAAAATGTGATGAATGCCAGCACAGCTAATTTTAGCTTTGTAACATGTAAAATGTAATCGGTTATGCCACACATTTTAATTAGCACCTTTCAAAGGAAAATAGCTGATTTTATTATTCTATCATCCAGTAAATGGCGCACACAGACATAAGTCATTGTGATTTGTTACCTAAACGCAGTGTGTGTGTGTGTGTGTGTGTGTGTGTGTGCCATGTATTCACTGTGGAAACGATCTTTTCATTGTCAAAGCAAGTTCAAATAATTGCATGGAGGAAGTTATGAATAAAGTTGTAGCCATCAAAGAATGACTGTAAGTTATAGACTTACATGTCCTCAAGGTAATAGTAAAAGTGTGTGTGTGGGCCTGTTTTACCCACCTTGTGGGGACCGCCTTCCTTTTGGGGACAAAGTGTGGACGATAATCACATCCCCATAATGTAAATCCTTATAGTTTATGGTGAAGACTTGGTTTAAGGTTTTGGTTAGTTTTAGGTTAAGGGTTAGTACTTCGTTAAGGTTAGGCTGCTAGAAGTTAGGATAAGTATCAAGGAAATTAATGTAAGTCAATGTTATGTCCCCAAAAGTCATGAAAACACAGCTGTGTGTGTGTGTTCACATTTACTGCCCATTCAATGTGCACCGGGGCCTGAGACATCCTCACACATCATTGTGTCCTCCGACCATAAATCTTGGCATTTCTCTCACCAAGTAACCTTTCCATTTATTTCTCATTTATTCTTTTATTGCTTTCTTCCAGAACATTCAGCTCTCGCCATTATGGATCAGCACAAAAAACATCAGAATTCATAACTCAAGCAGGTAGTACTGTGCTGTATCCGACACATATTTTATGTTTTAGTAAAGCAAGAACAGATATGGTATCTACATGACTCATTATTACTGCAACGTATTATTTCAGCTCACTGAAAATAAGTTTTAAAACTCCTTCAACAAACACATGTTGATTTTCAGGACAGTAAAGAGGATTTGTAAATATACTGTGATGATGTGTTTAAGGAACTCTTTTTTGGGGATTCATGACCCTCGTTGACATTTCACAGGGCGTCGCTCAAATGGCTTAGCTGAAAAATAATGTTTTTGTTTTTGTTTTATACGTTATTTATACTGAAGCAGCACTTCAGTATAAAAGCAAAGCAGCCGAGTGCTCTAGGTTTGTTTTAATAATAACAAAAAGTCGCTATTTAATATTAAGTAACAGTGATAGACAATCAATCTGTAGTCAGATTGATTTCAATACGTCCTGGTAACAAACGAACACGCACACAGTCGAACGTGTAATGAACCCCTCAATCAAGAAACAACGGACTAATGAGACGCTGAATGGATGGTTTTGCATACAAGAGTGTGTGTCGGTACGTCTATTGTACAAAATGTGCTCGGCTGAGTGTTAATGTCTCACTGGTGCCAGATAATGAGCTGAGTGAGTACTTAAGATTAAAGAGAAGAAGTGACATGCACACAGAGTAGGGATGCAGCGATACCGGGACGATACTGACTCAAATAAGATGGATTGGGTATCGCTGACAATGGGGCAGATCAATGCGATTCAATGTACTTTACAGAGGAGCATCCCCACTGGAAACATTAAAAAGTGGAATGATTGAATGTGCACGGCCCAGGACAGGAGGGCTCTGTAGGGGATGATTAAAAGCACCCGGACGTCATTGGCACCCATCTACCGGGCATCATTCATATTGGTGATGAGAGGTGCCTTCAAAGACCCAAAAGGATATTAGAAGACAAAAACCTCTGGAAAGAGATAGAGAAGTTTTTTGTGTTTTTTCTTTTTAAGCAAAGTATATATTATATTACGTATAACACAGGCGGCCTCTGTGTTTACATCAATGGTGCTCGATGCTCAAACATAGTCAAAGTTGATGGACAATGTTTTCCTGAGGGTTGAATGTTTAATGAGAAGACGTATTATTTACCCAGAGAATTGTTTTTGTACTGTTTACATTCCCTACGATGAAAATAATACAATAAAAAATGCACGACAGGAATGTCCTACTGTTTCTGTTTGTCATGTTTTTCTTGTGTTGCAAATTAACTACAACTGCCTAGTGCATCCCTGTTGACATTAAATAATCCTTGAACATTATACACTATCATTTTAATTCCTGTTTAATCTTTGATCAATTTGTTGCTTCATTAAAAAGGTTTACACTTGGGGATATTTTACAAAGTTGCTTGAGTAGGTTTCTGTATTTTACTCATAAATAAATACATGAATAAGTACATTTATATATTTGTATCTATTTGTTACATTTTGTTTTCCAATGTTAATAAAGCAACGTTTAAGTCGATGTTGCCTGACACATAAATGAACGATCCAAACAGCTCATGAGCTAAACACAGATATCGGTACTCGGTATCTGCCGTGACCCAAAGTCCTGGTTTCGGTACTGTGACTGAAAAAGTTGGATTCCTCAAATAGTGGAACTAAAACACAGGTTTCTCACCTCCTATGAGCATGGTGCAGATGGAGAAGATTTTCTCTGAGTCCGTGTTGGCCGACACATTTCCAAATCCCACACTGGTGAGGCTGCTCAGTGCAAAGTAGAGAGACGTCACGTAGCTGCTACGCATCGACGGGCCGCCGCCCAGCAGCCCAAAACTCTCGCCACCGGCGCCCGTCCCCGCCGCGACCTCGCCTCCAGACGTGTTTCCATAATATTGGCTGGAGTTCCAGGAGCCCTGCCCTCCGACCTCCGACCCCGACACGTTCCACTGGCTGCTGTTGGCCGGGAAGCTGCTGACCGTGACGGGGGCCGGCGTTGTCAGGTTGGGGAGGACGTAGGGGTTCCCCAGACGCTTGGCCAGCTCGTGGAGCCAACCTGGGAGGGAGAAATGCAATGGAAAAAAACTCAAAAAAAGGTACCGCAATTCAACACTGACCTGTTACCTGTGATACATGGAAATAATGTTATACTATTACAAGCACAATAATAGATCTCTCTGACTGTACTCTAAATGCTAAAGCTCCATTAGCGCTGACTATTTCCCAAACTGTTCACCTCTCAGTGATAGGCATTGATTGGTGGTACATTAACTCAAGTACTGTTCTTAACCCTAGAAAACTAACGTTCGGTGGTTTTTACCCAACGTTAGTAATAGACGGTAAAATAATGGATATTACCATTGCAGGGAGACCGTGCCTTCGGGTGGACAAAGAACAAGTTCATAGTTCATTATTTTTTATTTTTAATCATGTTTTATTTAGTGAAATTCACCTGATTTTGAACCTTTTTTTAGGTCCCCCCATGATACCTGTTTTTAGTTTTATGGGAAGTTCTATAGGGTAAAATAAAAGAAGAGGACTTAAATTTGCCTTGTATTGTTGTATTTTAATATATTTTGATGAGCAGTATTTTTTATCAGGTACAATATAGGTAAAATATACCCGACGTTAGTGATGGTGTGACTATTTGTAACGTTAGTGTTCTAAGGTTTAAGTACAATTTTAAAGCACTACAATTTATGAGACTATATTCTTCTACTCAATTACATCTCAGGGGATAAATATTGTACATTTTACGCCACCTAATTTATTTAACAGCTATAGCTATAACATTTAAAACATATACGATAAACCTGTGAAATATGACGCATAGTTAGAGATTAAAGAACCTGAATAACCACAAAGGTGTTTTTGCGGCTGATTAGAGCTGCTTATGTTAGATAAAGATTTACATAAAGTGGCAATTCATAATGATAATGCTGTAATGTGTCAAACGAGAATAATATTATCTTGTGCACATTAGATGTTTTGCAGGAAATACGTATGTACTTTTACTCAAGAGGAACATTGACCGCGATGTTGTTGTATTTACTTAATAAAACGATGTTAGCGTATTCCACCCTTAGGTCAGGGTCTGGTTCTGCTCGTCTGTATTGCCGATTTAAAGAACCCGGACATTAATTTACCCGGAACATGTACATCCATCTAAAGCGTATCTTACACAAATAACATTTAGTTTTTTGTTTCTTTTGTGAATCAAATGGACACCACATGACTTGATCCCAGTGTGCTACGTGAAGTAAAACATAACAAAACAAATATCAACATAACAATTCAGCTTCAGAGGAAATAAGGAAGAAAAGAAGACGGCCAAAGCAGGAATAACGAAGGCAGAAAATAAGAAGAGAGGAATGATGAATTATTGAAAAACAGTGTGTGTGTGAGTGGATGAGTGGTGAAACCCATCTGAGCCGCTGACAGTAGAATCAGAAAGACAGCAAGGGAGGGAATATGAATAATACAATATGGATGCATCCATTCATTGAACTCCGGCATCACACACTTCTACAAGCTGGAAGCGTTGACCTTGCGTGTGTGTGTGTGTGTGTGTGTGTGTGTGTGTGTGTGAGTTCTCAGACAGTGAGACCAGCCTGCCAGCATAAATAAGCAGAAGTGACAATCGAGCAGCGAGCAGAGTCCCAGCGAAGCAGCTAAACCAACAACATTAGAGGATTTAGCACCTGAGTAGTTTTCTAATTACTTTGTCATTAGCACACAACTTAACCTCCACCTTCCTGAGGAAATGTGGACCTGCTAAGCTGTTATATTGCAATCAGGCATGTCCGTGCCTGGAGATCAGAATATATATATATATATATATATATATATATAATAAAAAAAACTACAAAGAATTTATTTTATCTTGTATCAATCGGAGAACGTGAAGGGCATTGCTGATGTTACTGAAAGGGACGAGCTATAACAGAGCTTTGGAGATGGACGTTGAATTGAAGGCGTTTTTCTTTTTTTAATGATATTACTTTACATAAACGCATCGTGCTCAGCCTTCATGTGCTGCCGTCAGTGGCAGTTTCTAACAGAGCCATTGTAAATATTTAAATAAGCTATACTTTTTTTTTCTTAAGCCATCTGATGGATTGCATGTGTAAGTAAATCAAACACTTTATAAAAAAAGGATGCAAAAATACAAGCTGAAGTATCATTGATTCCTGCTGCTAACCGTTCAAATCAGATCATGAGTAGTTAAACCCCCATGGACCGGCGATTGATTTTACCTTCTTTTTTTCATTAAAGTGCTCAAGACTCAAGATATACTTTCTGCTCTCTGCCATCAGAGCATTCAGCGCAAAACATAAATAAATAAAAACAAGGTACACCAGCTAAAACTAATGCAGTCTAACACAACAGTCCTTTATCCCTCTAAATCCCTCTGGATTTGTTGAAACTGTTCAAGAGAGGAGTCTAAACTGTTGACGGTGTTTCTCCGCCTCTGTCCAAGGTGCTGATTTCTAGTCTCAAACTGACTGGACTCACATGTGAGCTGTCTGTGGTCCTGAACTCCTGTCGCACCAATATTTACCACACTCAAGTTACTGTCATGGAACCGCGGTGTTCAGGGGATTTCTGTCAACTCAAAAGTAAAGGTGGCCGAGCAATGGCTGGAGTCAATGAGACAAATGCCTCTCAGTTAGGAATATTCATGCACAATTCTTTTTTTATTAAAGACGGACAAGTTGTTTTCACAGGGTTTGTTGACAGATACAGTTCCTCTAAGGGGTGCTAGATGTGTTTTTTTTATGTTTAAAAAAAAAATGAAGATATAAAAAATGTAAGACATGTACTGAGTATTTGGGGTTGTTTGTCCTTGACTGACAGCAGTGCTAGTCGGCGCCTGCTTTCCCCTCTAAGGCTGACGAACGCTCTTGTTGAAATTCAGATTTTCTGGCTCTTAAAACATTGCAAGACCAACAATAAATCCAAAGGTCTCTTTAGAAACCCACAGTATGCATGACAACATGAACCATGTCCACTTCATGTCCATTTCTTTATCCTCGTTCATGCCCAGCTCAGTAGACTGCGTCCTGTGGGAAGTCTGCAGCTCACGACTTCGAGGACGGCCCCTCAATTACCGATATAGCCCTGCAGACAAAACTGTGCCAAGTGCGAGGCAATTGCGCCGTTAATCCGATGTCCATGCCGATAGCAGACCTTTATTGTGAATCTCAGTTAGTGTCACAGAAAGGTCAGACTGGTCTTTGCTGTCCCCTGGATTCCCCGTCTGCCCGAATAGTAAATCGAGGCCACGCTGACATGCATTGACTGCTGTGTTTCTGTCATTATGTGGTTTCGCTGAAAGGATAATGATAAGTGGGTTGGTACAAATCAATGTGAGAGAGAGATGGAGGGAGGGAGCGATGGAGAGAAAACGAGGAGGGGAACAGGCAGTGAAGTAAACATGTCGTTATGTGTCCCTGGGTTGAGTCCACAGCTTAGAAAACATGCTCATTGTGGTTTACTATTTGACTCGACACCATGTTGATGCTTGTGTTGATCTTTGCACCCTTACCCCCCCCCCCCCACCCCCCACCCCCATCTGTTTCTACAGTTTTATCAGATTGTACACCAGAGTCACCTGCAGGATTTGAGATTCTCCACCGAGATATGCTCGGGGAATATCAACAAAGCTTATCAAAAGGCTGTGCTGAAGACTCCAGACACTCGGGGGTGGAGCTTCTCCATAACTGCTGCTGCGCCTTTGTTGCTGATGCAAAATTACGGACATTATTCTGCTGAGGAGTTTAAGTGTCATCTCCGATCCGTCTTTTGCAACAAGTTGAGGGAGGTGAGTGTGCAAACGGTTTACGCCAAACTAGACAACGCTCCACCCTTCTCATCACACTGAAACCACAGAGAGGGGATGCAATAAGATAAGATCTCATTTAATCTGCATTCGGGAACACTCAAAATGTTTTCCCGGGGACAGGGCTTACAGTATAATTGAGAAGAGTGATGGAGTATCCAATCTTAGATTTGCTCAATTTGCCCAAAATTAAATTCTGGTTTCAGGCTCTGGGAGGGTATTTACTGTACAGGCACAGTAACAATTACAGACTTGAACACGAAAAGCTCTCTAGCCAGAGAAAATGGATGTTTTAACACACCACAGACACTAAATATAGAGCTGAGGAGTGCGAGTTTACTGTAAATACCAAATAGGAACATTTCATTTGGCCGTGACAATGTGGAAGTGGATATTATTGTAGTTGCTTAGTTTAGTAGTAGGTTAGAATAAGTTTTCACATTCAAGGAAATCGGTTTTGTGTATTAGTGCTTGTGACAGAAAATTACATTAAATAAATAAAGAATTATTACAAAAATCAAGAAATGTAAATAGTGAATAAAATAAAATTACAATAAATAATATGAAATAAATTCTGTAAAGCTGCTCACTGCCTCGCATGCAAAAAATGACATCACTTGATCATTGTATAGTATCAGTCATTGTATGAAATAGAAATGTAAAAATCTTGAGTTATGAACAAAAACATGTTTTGTGAGGTATCAAATTCTAATCAGATCATCCTCGAGTCCAAATGGATGTTTGTGCCAAACTTGAAGAAATTCTCTCCGAGCATTCCTGAGATATCGGCATGACCATCGCCGGCGCGGCGGCATTAAAACATGTTCAATATATCTGAATAAAAATGAAAGAGCGTGCAGTTTTTTTGTGCAGAAATGTGCAGAATTGGCCAATGTTACGAAAAAGGACAGAATATGCAATGTACAGAGATAATATCCTCAAAGATGTACGTTTTCATCACGCATGCATCATATTTAATATGAAACCACCAGTAAAGTAGATGTACCTCCCAACTTAAGTACACACTTCCTTGGGTGTGGGTGACAATGAGTGTGTACTGACCTATTTCCCAGGAGCCGGGACTTTCGATCTCCTTGCGGCCTATGAAGTACCAGACGCAGGCCATCCAGTGGGCCAGCAGGGCGAACATGGACATCAGCAGAGTGAGGACCACGGCGCTGTACTGGGAGTACCGCTCCAGCTTCTGCAGCAGCCGCAGCAGCCGCAGCAGCCGGACCGTCTTCAACAGGTGGACCCCGAAGTACTGCTCAGACAGATAGACACACACACACACACACACGCACACACACACAACCTCAGCCTCCAGTGTTTCTAAAAAGTCGATCATTTTGATGTAAATGATTGAGCATTCTTTATTTCATTCCTTTCATCATGTGCTGGGGGCGACTGTGGCTCAGTGGTTAGCAAGTCGGTCTTTCAATCAGAAGGTCGGTGGTTCGATCCCCGGCTCCGGCAGTCCGTGTCGTTGTGTCCTTGAGCAAGACACTTAACCCTCATTGCTCACCGTTGCTGTGTCTACGGTCTACTGTATATCATGTAAGTCGCTTTGGATAAAAGCGTCAGCTAAATGAAATGTAATGTAATGTAATGTGCTATTAACACTTTGTGAGGTGAAGGTTTTATTCAAAAGATAGATCTTATTCTTCATGTGCTATGCAGCAGTTTCCTCCTCCAAATTTAAATTTGAAAACCCATTTTGCATGCGTGTGAAGTAACCCAGGCCACAGTTTGAATCTTTTTCTCTTCAGGATTCTGAGCGTGGAAACAGAAATTAATGAGACCTGCACTGTGTGCACTAACACCAGATTGGCTCGGTCCCATTTGTGTGTCTGACGATCATCACTTCTGAGGAAATGTTGATCTAATAAATTCACTAGGAAGCCAACGGCATTAAGCATTAATTTTCCCTTTTATTTTCCTCCTAATTCGGCTCTCTGCCATGGGTGTGTCAGCGCCGAGAATGAATGCAGGAGACAGAGTGTGTCCACATTAAAGTGCTTTTCTTTCCAAGAAAAACAAAACTAACAGAACAAAAGGCGGATCAAGAGGCTTGACTTGCTGATGTGAACACACACACACACACACACACACACACACACAGAGGAGACTCACCACGCTGATGTTGAAAGCATACAGCAGGTCAAAGGGCAGGGCGGCAATGAGATCGACAAAGAGCCAGGTGGTGACGTAGTGGACGCAGATGGAGCGGGCGTCGTACACGACCTGACCCGACGTGCTCACAAAGGTAGTTCGAAAGTTCAGCAGAATGTCTGCAGAGGACGAGAAACACAGCAGAAACACGGCGGTGAAGGACGTACAGTGCAGAGCGACGGTTACTCAGTGAGTCACTGAGCGATGCTCAGCGATGTCAGCGACGCTCATGCACTTAAAGAACGTCGTGAGAGGTTCGGCGTGACTTTGTCTTCTAGTGTTGAACTGTACTCCGTTCAAGTCACGGAGGAAAAAGTATATATTTTGAAGTAGAAGGTTGGAGACATCCTGAGATCTTTTCGCAAACATTGTGACACTTTCACTTGTTCAGGTTTGAAAAGAAAAGCGATTATAGTTGGTGCATTTAAAGACACTGACATCTTAATTATAAGAGTTAGACGCAACGTATTGAACGTCTTTCTTCGCTGATTGTTAAATAGGGCTGGTTTTCTCACCACAGCGTTTAAATGCGACTTGTTTGACAGATTAAACATTCAAGGAATACTAAGTGATCATTTGTACATCACATTCCTTGAATTCTTGGAGAGAAAAAAAGCCACGTTTTCTTCAAGAATTTAAGGAAATTGATGTTAAAATTATCATTTTGTTGGTTAAGTATCCCTTTAATGTTTAATCTGTCAAACAAGTTGCATTTACAAGCTGTGGTGAGAAAATCAGCCCTAGTTTTGCTTCAATTAATCAAGACTTTACTCATGTTTTTGATTCTCCGTTCACCGGGGAGGGCATATAAGAAAAACAAAGTTATCCTAAATGATTAAAGGTAACACGGGGCGAGTAACCGATATACACAATTGTAATTTTGGGGGCTTAAAAGAAAGATGCAATGCAATTGGTCGTATAAAAGGGCTAAAACACGACAAAACCACACCCACCTGCTACCATGTCTCACTAGGAGTCTGCAGGGTGTAGTTAATTCATAAAAAGCATCCTATGAACAGAAATAATGGGAAGCTTGATGTCACATACAGTGGTCTGAGCGAACATATCGATAAAAACAGGCTTGGCCTATTAGTTCTAACAAACAGGATATCCGCTGGCTGTGGGTGGCTCGTATAATTTCATTGCCGAGGCTGATGCTCGGCTCGTGTTCACTCTTTTCCATTAAGGCAAATTGTCCTTTGAAGAGCACTCGCACAACTCTCCCACGGTCAGATGGACAATGCTGGGGACGGAGAGGCCTGTTGTTTTCTAGGAAATGTGTTGGCGATGAGACTTAATGATCTGTTGTTCACTGCTGTATACGCGTCATTAAAAACTCCAACTGAACTTTCTTCATGATTGATGAGCCTCTTAGAGACAGGCTGTTCCATTGGCTTCTCTTTCGGGAGGCGGTTGATGAATTGAAGAACAAATAGCCGATCGTCTCAGTTATTAAGTCTTGTTAGCTGTGCTTGATTAAAGAAAAGCGCTAAATCGAAACGAGCGTTAAGTGCTCAGGTGCGCGTCCTTTGCCATTAGAGTGACTTCATTCGGCTCGGACGCCTCACGAACCTAAAATGAACAGGATCTCCACGAGGATGTCGCTGACGCTGGGCGGGCTCCGCGGGGCGGTGCCGCTGCCTTCGTCCCGCCCGCCCACCACCGTGAAGCACACGTTGTACGGCACGGTGACGGCCACGTAGAAGGTCGCCAGCAGGATCAACCAATCCCAGCCGGCCTTGAAGGTCCCGTAGTGGAGCAGGATGAAGCGGGACTTCTGGATGGCTGCGACCTTGTACTCCGGGATCGGAGGCTTATCCCCGAACATGTTCTGGATTGGACGGCAGCGGGGGAGAGAGAGAGAGATGTCAGATACAAATGTTTTTTAAACCTTAAAGAGACATTAGGGAGAAAACATAGTTTTACGCTTGCACATACATTTTTTTTTCTATGACTTTTTTCATACTGTTAAGTTCAAACCTCGGGCGATCGCGTGAAGAGAATTCCAGGATTCAATTAGTTATAGTAAAAAAGTATTTAATAAAAAGGATGATGATGATGAACAGAATATAGTTCCCGGCCGGAGGTGTCTCGCTTCAGGCAGTCCACAGGCCACCTACAGTCGTGCTGTAAGCGGTTATCTGCGATTCACGAGAAGGAATATTCACCCTGTACAAATGTTTGCGTGAGTTGTTAAATACTCTCATTCACTGAGCCTCTCAGGCCTCTCCATTGGTTAGTTTCCCAGCATGCAAGATAACATAACAATAACATAGCATGCTAATGGCTAAACCCTTCACAGGGGCGGAGTCCTACTCAGGTAAACAGTCAAACCTCCTGCTAGCTTTCTCCGTATTCTTCCGCCCTCCTGCGCTTAAAGTCCCTTTTTTACGCCATGCTTGTTACAACCTCTCACCATGTGCAAACTCCATTTGTCTGTGCCCTCCATCTTTAATTTATTCCATTCACACCTGAACCATTTTACAGTAACATAAAACCCAGTGTCTTTCTACTATGCTACAATACACATATTCATAATCTTTGTTTAATATTCCATATTCATTATTATTATTATTATTATCCTTTATAAGTATTGTAATTCAAACATAGACATTATTTATATACATGTGCAAGTTAAAATAAACTATTAGAACTCAACAATACTTTTTTTGACAATCTATGACTTTTTTATACTTTTTTTGACAAATTATCTTTTTGACTTTTTTGACATACTATGACTTTTTTATACTTTTTTTGACAAATTATCTTTTTGACTTTTTTGACATACTATGACTTTTTATACTTTTTTTGACAAATTATTGTTTTGACTTTTTTGACATACTATGACTTTTTTATACTTTTTTTGACAAATTATCTTTTTGACTTTTTTGACATACTATGACTTTTTTTATACTTTTTTTGACAAATTATTGTTTTGACTTTTTTGACATACTATGACTTTTTATACTTTTTTTGACAAATTATCTTTTTGACTTTTTTGACATACTATAACTTTTTTGACATGCTATGACTTTTTTTATACTTTAAAAAAATATGGAAAATGGAAACTGCACAGGTCGGCATGTTGGTTGGTCAGCGAAAATGCAGTTCTTTTACCCCAAAGTCAAAGAGAAGTGAGCACACTCCAGATGCCCTTCACGCCGTCTGTCAGGGTGTGTGCTGCAGCAGATCTACAGACTACACTGCAGCTAGTTGTTAGGTTTAAGAAAACCCTGTCGCATCTTGGGAAACAATTAAACAAACTTCTTTTTATTGCAAAAGAAACTTTGTATTCCATCCGGATAAAAGAATCTTTGAAAAATCTGAATTCTTTGTTGTTCAACAACCTGCAGGGATTTTTAAAATTTGGCTTGCACTATATTTATTCTTACCTCTGCGACTTGAATGTAATCATTAGTGCAAAAGTCTCAAAAGTAAATTAAAAAAAAACATTATTTCATGCGAGTAAAGAACTCAGAAAAAATGAGCCGTTCTTCGAGCAATCTCACGCATCCCTTTAAGCCCACCTCCAAGCCCTCGGTCCAGCCTCGTTCTCATTCATGAACAGATGAAGGAAAATAACTAGGCTATTAGTGCATTATACAAATTTCAGGACCTAATGATTTAGATAACATATTCATGACTTGCTGATGTTTCTTTCTCTGATTTTAGGGCCAAGTTGCATCACGTGATGGATCTGGAAGTTATAATTCCACCTTTTGGCCACTATGCAAAATTGGCTTCAAAGCCCTGCACTCTCTGTCATCATTGAGATACATTTATTTAACACGTGCATTGATTTTTTTTTTAGCTTGGCTCATGTCACCTTAAAATGGAAAGGGGCGGGGTTTATGACCTCTACCGCAGCCAGCCACTAGGGGGCGATCGAGATGTTTCGGCTTCACTTCTTTCTATCCGGTCGATGCAGGAGACACTTACGTTGTTGAGCTTCAGTTTGCTCTTGTCTTGCTTCTGCAGGTGTCCCGACAGGTGATAGAGGACCGCTCTGCTGCGGCGCCGGTTGGTGTTGAAGCCCGGAGGGCGAGTCACCTGATGCACCTTCAGGCCCGTCTCCTCGTCTGTGGAGGAGAAGGGAACATGCTGAGCCACGAGCCAATTCACAATTTAAGCTCGAATTTAGCTCGAGCTCTGCGTCTCTGAGGAAGCTGTTGAAGCCTTAGAGATGGTGCTTCAACAGCTTTCTTTTAGAAGTCAGAATAAAACATCACCGGCACCGTCTAACCTTGTGAAAAGTCTGATGTACATGCTGCTCTCGTGTTTGTGTAAATATTTGATGCGATATCGACCTGCTGTCAGCCTTTGCGGCTCTTTATCGACCAAACACGGCGTTCTTTAGGTAAAATCCAACACTGGGCTCAGATCCAGTATCTGTATTTATCAAGTATTATCTTCAACACCTCATTCATGTCATCCTTCTTTGTCATTTATTGAATAATGGAAGAAACAATCAGGGTAATTAAAGAAGGGAAGGGACACAAGTAAGCCGAGCAGGTAGATTAAGGGAGTTGTTTTCTGTTAAGCTATCGCAGCGGAGGAAAATCTTTTCATTCGCTCTCCATTTCCACTTTACATTTCCTATTACGATTTCCCCTCCGTCTTGTCTACAATATGATGCCATGCTTGGCAACCCCTGTAACCAAATCATTTTCATATTCGGCCGGTAAATTTGATTTGTTCGTCGTGTCTAGGATGGATTTCAAACAGTTTAGCAGGCGCAGCACAGAGAAACTAACCGCCGTCGCTGGGACTCTTTTCTGTCTCTATGACTATTACTACGGCGCGACATGTGGCGTAAACACGGTGTGTATTTCCTTTTTGCCGCACAGCGCCTGAGCCTGCATCTGCTTTGCATACCGGTGAATAATAAGGGTGATGATCCCTGCAGAAGCTTTTAAACAGGAGAGAAAACTATGTATAAAAAGAGAACAGTTTGTATGCTGAACTACCTTAAAGTAAAAGGTTCTTGCTACTTTTCAAATGGGCTGGATTTAATGTCAGTGGAGGCGGATGGGATGACTTTTAAAATTGGTACAAGAGAATCCAGGTTGAATTTGCCAGCAGGTGTACTTCCTGGGAAACTTTCAGTGGGGAAGTCAATAAAGTCTGAAGAAATGTCCCCAAAATCCAGCTTGTCTGCCTGTATTATCATATCAACAACCCAGTCTCCAGAGAAAATGTTGGCGATATGTTTCTGCAAACCACAGGATCTGGTTTCATAAACATATTTCATATCAGCTTCGTATCTCGCCTGCAGAAATGCACATCGCCATGTGGTTAACATTGTGCGACAGCGGTTTAGGCAACACAACTACTTGGTTAAGGTCAGAAAAAAGATTGTGAATTATAGAAACAAGATATAACATCTTAATAAGTACACTAGCAGAATGCAACCAACTGGATACCCCTCTGCTCACTGAAGAGGACCTGCTTCTTACCATAGCTATAACATTCTTAGTTGTAGGTGACTATCCTCTAATGAAAACACAGTTTTTAATATTCTATGCTTTAGAAAATACACATCCTGCTGCACTAAGTGCAAAAAGTGGTCCGTTCATCCGACCAGAAGACTCCCCACTAAGGAGCAGAAGCAGGTAAATGGGATTGTTTTTGTCACATCTCAAATGTCAAAGCCTTTAGTTTCCTTCACTTTCTAGTTGTTGTCACTTTCTCCCCTCTTTCATTTTTTTTCTCACTTCAATTCTTAGTGTTAGGTGATTATAAACTCTTAGATCCACTAAAATAAATGCTACACACTGGCCCTTTAAGGGAATCACTGATTCTACCAGGAAAAAGCCACTTGTTCCACCTGTACCACTATCATTCTACTAAATCCATGTGTAGAGAATGGTATTGCCCATTTTCACATATGACTGCTGCACATACATTTGTTGTTGGCGTATAAGGGGATGCAGTATTTACACGCCACAGGGTACGTTCTCATTTTTGTGCAGTGATTACTGATAGTGCTGCTTTCCAGAATATACAGTACGTCCTCTGGGGGAGAATGCTTTTGCTAGAGGGGAAAATGGGCTGACTATACATTTTGAATTATTAACACAGTCAATTAACTGTGTGTGTGTGTGAGTTTTTGCACACACCGTTGTGTGTCTGTTCGTAAAAGAAGGTAGAATTTGTGAATCTCTCTTTCTTAGTTTTTTCCCCCCATTGCGAATGTGCCCCCCCCCCCCCCCCTTCCCCCATCCATCTCACCAGCTGATCCGATGCTTTAGAAAATACACTCCCCGCTGCACTAAGTGCCGACAGTGAGCCGTTCATCCGGCCAGAAGACTCCCACTAAGGAGCAGAAGCGGGTAAATGGGATTGTTTGTGTCACATCGTAAATGTCGACGCCTTTACTCACCCTCGTTCTCTTGTTGTTTGTCACTTTTCTCCCCTCTTTCAATTCGTTCTCACATCAAGATGTGCTTAATTTAGCAGAAACCATAAAGTTATGATAATGGTTATAGTCGTCTCAGTGATGATGCAGAAAGAGAAGTTAAATCCCCCCCCCCCCTCTCTCTCTCTCTCTCTCTCTCTCTCTCTCTCTCTCTCCTTTCCGTCTGTTTTGCTGTTTGTCCTCGTCCCCTGTGGTGTGTACTGCACTCCAAATCTGGTAGCTTGAATTTAAAATGTAATAACTCATGCAGTCTGCAAAACACAGCCAGAGTGTATGAAAGCAGCCTTCAATCATTTCGGCATTGAGATATTCTGCCAAATGAGCGAGCCATGTGCAGGTGGGGGGAAAATTGGTGAAGTGATTTCAAGCCGGTGTTCTTTCCCACCAGGAAGCACTATAGACTGCAGCTCTGAAAGCCAATCACTAACATGTTAAACGCTTCATCTTTAGAGTTTTGATTACTCTGCTTCTCTCGCCGTCTCCCTGCAGTGAACTCAGCTGGCAACAGGATTTGCAAGTTTAAAAGTAAGAGTTTAATTACTGTACTAACTGTGCATTCAGTGTTTTCAGCCAAAACGTCTGGAGACTTACAGAATACTGAATGCAGAGTTTTTCCAACATGGCGATTCTCTAAAATCGGCTCCTACAGCTTTGCATGCTGGGATTTCTCTCTCTGTTTTCACAGGGGTACAAAGAAACAGCCTGAACGTCTCTGGGCAAGAACTGATGGAGGTTTAATCAATAATGTGGGCTCCAAGAAAAATACAACCAAGCAACCAGCACTGTTGTAACTATACTTTGTTGGTAAGATGCTATGTCTGGAAGGTGAACTGACTTTCAGGTCATGGGGGAAAAACTAATAGCAGAGAGAACCTGACCTGGATGAAGCTTACTTCATAAATCTCACAGGTTCAGTATCCTCATGAATTATATTATATATTCCAGCCCTGCAGGTTAAAAGCTGAGCTTTCAAAGTGTTCAAAATTCAATTTAATGATGTAAATGAAACTGAGATCAAGTTCTCCAAATTAAAGAAAATAAAAAGATCTTCCATACCTACAAAAAAAGCGTTTTCTGATGCCCCCATGTGATGGCAGCTACCTCTCAAAACATTACATGTTACATTTTAAAAATCCATGTTATATATATATATAGATTTATTTTATAATAGATTTATTTGAAACATAACTTTTGAACTTAAGTAACGTCCCTTTCATAGTTATTTTATCTCAAACAATCTTTTCCTAAACCTAACAAAGTATTTGACGATCTTTTCCTAAACCTAAGTATTTGACGATCTTTTCCTAAACCTAACTAAGTATTTTACGATCTTTTCCTAAACCTAACTAAGTATTTGATGATCTTTTCCTGAACCTAACTAAGTATTTTACGACCTTTTCCTGAACCTAACTAAGTATTTTCAATATTTTTCTGAACCTAACGGAGTATTTGACGATCTTTTCCTAAACCTAAGTATTTTACGATCTTTTCCTAACTAAAAGATCGGCAAATACAAATTAGTTTTGTTGCCTAAACTTAACCGAGTTATTTCCTGTCAAGATTATTTTGTTAGTTTGATTTTCTGCACCTAACATGCAGAAATTGACACATGTTGCTGGACTTTCGGAGGAAAGCTTACATGAAGAATAACGTTTTTCGTAAGATATACCGTACACACCGTTGTATGAGGATGCGTTGTCATGGATAAATCCTTTGCAACATGTATTTTTATTTCCGAAAGATGTCAGGGGAATTTGCATGTTCCTCTAGTTACCTAATTAACTGTTTATGGCTCACCATGTGTATTTTCTTTGGAGGCAGTCATTAATATTAGTGGATTATTCAAATTGACACAGTTATCTAATCATGGTGAGATTTACACTGATGAAAATTGTTAATTGATGCTTGATTGTTGTTTGCTTGAAATTACAATAACTGCAGGGGCACTTAAATAGCTGCAAGGCAAAACGGTCTGCATGACATTTACTCAAGGTGTGAGGATCCGCAAGGCACCACCGCCAGGGGGTGCCAAAGCAACCCTGGGTGCGGCCAGGGTGTGTGTGTGCAGGTAGAGGAGGGGCAGTGTGAGGAGAGCGCTCCGCAGCTGCAACTCATCCCGGCTCATCAGCGGCGGGTTAAAGCCAGCTTCCTCCCGGACTCCCGTTGTCGGGTGATTACGGAAAGTGCCCCTGTCCAGAGGGTTTCACGCCACGAGCTACGCCTGGAGCTACGCTACGCTACGCTACGCTACGCTACGCCACGAGCTACGCCTGGAGCTACGCTACGCCACGAGCTACGCCTGGAGCTACGCTACGCCACGAGCTACGCCTGGAGCTACGCTACGCCACGAGCTACGCCTGGAGCTACGCTACGCCACGAGCTACGCCTGGAGCTACGCTACGCCACGAGCTACGCCTGGAGCTACGCTACGCCACGAGCTACGCCTGGAGCTACGCTACGCCACAAGCTACGTGTGGATGAGTATTGCCTGCGGCCCTGAGGACTTAAGTTTGCATTGAGGGACATTGCATTTACGTTTTGTGGAGTTTGGCCTGAAGGCCTGAGTTTTTGTGTTTTTTTGAGTTGCTTAAGAGACAATAAATACACCTTTTTGTTATACCTTACCTGCTGTGCCGAGTTTGCTTTTGGGTCCGGAACACAACCCTGACAGAATAACCCGACCATATACAAGGACCCAGCAAACCACGTTTTTTGTTTCTTTTTTGTTTTTTTGTGTCCCCCGGGCTTATGTGGAACTCCAGTCCGGAGGCGCGGTTCCTGGCGGAACACTTTCCCCGGCTGGCGTTTGGTGGGCCCCGGGACTACGTGCGGGATCCCGGATACAAGGATCCCAATGTGGTTGAGCAGCCCACCCGGTTCTACCTTCGTGATGGCTTTGGTTACGTCGACTACGTGCGGGATCCCAGATACAAGGATCCCAATGTGGATGAGGATCCCGAACCGGATCCCTGGGCAGGTGCCCGGCTGGCGTTTGGTGGGCCCCGGTGCCTCCAACGGGCTAGGGGTTCTGACCCGGAGGCCAGAGCCTCGGGCCGTCGTCGCCGGCGGAGGGGGCCCCCAGCGCAGGCTGCGGCTGTGGGGAAGCCGGTCACGCCCGCTCCCTGTATCCCGTTGACGCCGTCACCGACTCCTGCTCCACGTGTCCTGTTGACGCCTTCACCGACTCCTGCTCCTCGGGTCCTGTCGGCGCCACGGCCGACTCCAGCTCCACGTGTCCTGTCGGCTCCCCGGCCGACTCCTGCTCCACGTGTCCTGTCGGCTCCCCGGCCGACTCCTGCTCCACGTGTCCTGTCGGCTCCCCGGCCGACTCCTGCTCCACGTGTCCTGTCGGCTCCCCGGCCGACTCCTGCTCCACGTGTCCTGTTGGCGCCCCGGCCGACTCCTGCTCCACGTGTCCTGTCGGCGTCCCGGCCGACTCCAGCTCCCAGAGTTTACGTCACCGTGCCTTTGCTAGTCCCGGTCCCAGTTCCTGTGCCGCTGCCAGCCCCGAGCCCAGTTTTTGCCACCGTGTCGCGTTCAGCCCCGGTCCCAGTTTCTGTCCCTGTGCCGCTGCCAGCCCCGAGCCCAGTTTCTGCCACCGTGTCGCGTTCATCCCCGGTCTCGTGTCCCGCCACGGTGCTAGTCCCGGTCCCAGCTTCCCCAACAGTCCCATCGGCGGTCCGGCCGACACCTGTCTCGTCGGTGGTCCGGCCGACAACTGTCCCTCGAACCCCATCGGCGGTCCGGCCGACACCTGTCTCGTCGGTGGCCCGGCCGATCCTAGTCCCAAGAGTTTCATCGGCGGTCCGGCCGACACCTGTCTCGTCGGTGGTCCGGCCGACCCTTGTTCCCCGAACCCCATCGGCGGTCCGGCCGACACCTGTCTCGTCGGTGGTCCGGCCGACCCTTGTTCCCCGAACCCCATCGGCGGTCCGGCCGACACCTGTCTCGTCGGTGGCCCGGCCGATCTTAGTCTCAAGAGTCTCATCGGCGGTCCGGCCGACACCTGTCTCGTCGGTGGTCCGGCCGACCCTTGTTCCCCGAACCCCATCGGCGGTCCGGCCGACACCTGTCTCGTCGGTGGCCCGGCCGCTCCTAGTCCCAAGAGTCTCATCGGCGGTCCGGCCGACACCTGTCTCGTCGGTGGTCCGGCCGACCCTTGTTCCCCGAACCCCATCGGCGGTCCGGCCGACACCTGTCTCGTCGGTGGCCCGGCCGATCCTAGTCCCAAGAGTCCCGTCAGCGGTCCGGCCGACACCTGTCTCGTCGGTGGTCCGGTCGACCCTTGTTCCCCGAGTCCCGCCGGTGGTCCGGCCGACACCTGTCTCGTCGGTGGTCCGGCCGCCACCTGTTCCCCAAGCCCTGCCGGCAGTCCGGCCCGGCTTGTATCCTGTGATTCTTGTCGGCGGTCCGGCCGACACATGTCCCTCGAGTTCCGTCGGCGGTCCGGCCGACACATGTCCCTCGAGTCCCGTCGGCGGTCCGGCCGACACATGTCCCACGAGTCCCGTCGAGGTTCGGGCAATATCCGGTCCTCCGGGTCCGGTCAAGTCCCGTCCCCAGTCCCGTCCGGTCAAGTCCCGTCCCCAGTCCCGTCCCCAGTCCCGTCCCAAGCCCCGTCCGGTTAAGTCCCGTCCCAAGTTCCGTCCGGTTGAGTCCCGTCCCAAGTTCCGTCCGGTTGAGTCCCGTCCGGTTAAGTCCCATCCCGAGTTCCGTCCGGTTAAGTCCCGTCCCGAGTTCCGTCCGGTTAAGTCCCGTCCCAAGTCCCGTCCCGAGGTCCGTCCGGTTAAGTCCCGTCCCGAGGTCCGTCCGGTTAAGTCCCGTCCCAAGTTCCGTCCGGTTAAGTCCCGTCCGGTTAAGTCCCGTCACGAGTCCTGTCCGGTCCAGTCCCGTCCCGAGTCTAGGGTTGGTTGGTCCCGTCCGCCGGCACGTCCTCCTGAGTCTCCGTCTGGTGGCCGTCCTCCGGCCCGTCCTCCTGAGTCTCCGCCTGGTGGCCGTCCTCCTGAGTCTCCGCCTGGTGGCCGTCCTCCGGCCCGTCCTCCTGAGTCTCCGCCTGGTGGCCGTCCTCCGGCCCGTCCTCCTGAGTCTCCGCCTGGGGGCCGTCCTCCGGCCCGGCCTCCCGAGTCTCCGCCTGGGGCCCGTTCCCCTGAGCTCGGTGGTCCAGTGACTTTTTTCCTGTGTTCCAGGTCTCTCTCCGCGAGCCGGTGGTCGTCAGGAGTGTTGTGGCCCTCCTACCGGACCCCCATCCACCCACCCTGGTCCGGTGGTGCCATGGACGCCTGGAGGCGTCCGTTGAGGGGGGGGTACTGTGAGGATCCGCAAGGCACCACCGCCAGGGGGTGCCAAAGCAACCCTGGGTGCGGCCAGGGTGTGTGTGTGCAGGTAGAGGAGGGGCAGTGTGAGGAGAGCGCTCCGCAGCTGCAACTCATCCCGGCTCATCAGCGGCGGGTTAAAGCCAGCTTCCTCCCGGACTCCCGTTGTCGGGTGATTACGGAAAGTGCCCCTGTCCAGAGGGTTTCACGCCACGAGCTACGCCTGGAGCTACGCTACGCTACGCTACGCTACGCTACGCCACGAGCTACGCCTGGAGCTACGCCTGGAGCTACGCTACGCCACGAGCTACGCCTGGAGCTACGCTACGCCACGAGCTACGCCTGGAGCTACGCTACGCCACGAGCTACGCCTGGAGCTACGCTACGCCACGAGCTACGCCTGGAGCTACGCTACGCCACGAGCTACGCCTGGAGCTACGCTACGCCACGAGCTACGCCTGGAGCTACGCTACGCCACGAGCTACGCCTGGAGCTACGCTACGCCACAAGCTACGTGTGGATGAGTATTGCCTGCGGCCCTGAGGACTTAAGTTTGCATTGAGGGACATTGCATTTACGTTTTGTGGAGTTTGGCCTGAAGGCCTGAGTTTTTGTGTTTTTTTTGAGTTGCTTAAGAGACAATAAATACACCTTTTTGTTATACCTTACCTGCTGTGCCGAGTTTGCTTTTGGGTCCGGAACACAACCCTGACACAAGGTCTATTTACTGCACGAGCAGTTTATCAAGCTTTTCGGTCTTCTGCACACATTGAGTCGGATCGGTCGCCATCCAAAGTGAAACTTCGACCACGGCGGGCCGCAGGAGATAAGACTCAAAGATGCAGTTGAAAGCGAACTACCCGAACTAGAAGCAGGCGCTGTTCATGTAAACTCACCCGTGTCCGGTCCATGCTCGGGATCCTGGTCCTTCTTCTTGTCGGTGATGTCTTTGTGGGACACGAGAAACATAACCACCTCGCATTTTTCATTCTTAATGGGCACGATGTCCAGAAGACACCAGAACTGTGTTCCTGGAGAGAGAGAACACAAAACACACACAATCAGTGTCTTTTCCACCCAAATGTACATTAAACCTCGTACAATAACAATTAATTATCAGCATAACCTCTTTGTCCTTCACCTCACCTCTATATTAATGACATGACAAATAATATTTAGAGCTATTCTTTTTGCTTACTGTCATGTACATTCACAACTGCAACAAGATAATAATAATAATAAATTGAATTTATATAGCGCTTTTCATGGACTCAAAGTCGCTTTACAGGGAGCAAGATTAGAAGGTAAAGCAAAACTGGACGATACAAGACAAAATAAAACAAAGCAAAAGAAAACAGGACAAAGCAGAACATGATACAGTCAATAGGGGGCTACTGATAGGCAGAGGTGAAGAGATGGGTCTTGAGGCGGGACTGGAAGACGGTGAGGGACTCAGAGGTGCGGATCTCTTGGGGGAGGGAGTTCCAGAGCCTGGGAGCTGCCCTGGAGAAGGCTCTGTCCCCAAAACTGCGGAGTTTGGATTTGTGGATGCAGAGGAGACCGGCTGAGGTGGATCTGAGGGACCGTGAGGGTTGGTAGGGGGACAGGAGGTCAGTGAGGTATGAGGGGGCCAGATGGTGGATGGCTTTGTAGGTGAGGACCAGGATTTTGTAGGTGATCCGGTGGGGGATAGGAAGCCAGTGAAGTTGTTTTAGGACTGGAGTGATGTGGTGCCAAGATTTGGAGCGGGTGATGAGTCGGGCAGCTGCGTTCTGGACCAGTTGGAGGCGGTTGATATTGGTAGAGCTGAAGATGGTATGCACTTACTTAGAAACAATATAATAAATAGATATAACCTTTCATCCAGAATGAAATCTCTTTATAAGGTCTAATAAGGTTAATTACCTTAATGTGCGGTTGTGAGCACAATAACTCACCATGTATTGGATGGAGTTCCCATCAAACTGTGTTCAGGCATTTGTGTTCATCTCAGAATTAATTATAACAATGTCGGAGGTCCTACAATATTGTATTAGTTGTTGACAAAATACTTTTATCAAACACCTCTACTGCCATTTAGCGAATGTTTGCATGCTGACACGCTGCACCACGATGGAGGACATTGTAAACAACTACCTGCTTAATATTAGCATCACAGCATCTCCACAGTGAGTATGTTAGCGTGCCAAAGTACCAGCCAAATGTTAGGCATTACAGTGAAGTGGTCAGCTCATGCAGCCGCGTGGATAAAGTGTGTGGGTTGGAAACTCCACCAACTGGTGTGTGCGCTTGTGTCTGTCACCTTGTGTACCGGGAGCTCACTTAATGTTCCTCTAGTCACGATGATGTGAAGCGGACCACACAATGCAACACCCACCTGGAGGATCAGCTGTTTGTGGACCATTCATTTCGGGGGTTTTATACATATACCCAATAACTAGCAAAAGGAAGTTAGATTTGATAATTGTCCAACTGATGAACTCTTAAATAATAAACTTATTACAGTCATTTTTATTTGTCAGAGCATTTGGTTTATTGACGGGTGTCTTTATGATAACTTGAACACATCAAAACATGTATGAATGCAATCTGTCCTTCACTTCACTGTCCGGCATTACATTATTTTTTACTTGAGTAAAAGTTCAAAGAAACATCAAAACACACACACACACACATTTTAAGAATAGAACGTAATAATATTTCTGGATTCTAATAATCGATGCATTCATGTGTTCATCATTTTATTAATACTGCAGCTGGTGACGCCGCAGCTCATTAGCAGTACTTTATATACTGCTGGGTAGCCCGTGAATTCCCCCCTGGGATTAATAAAGTATAATCATAAATAATACAGCACCATTTATTTGTTGAGTCACTCACTCAAGTTATCAAATAAATGTAGTGAAGTACAATATCAGCCTCTGAGATGTAGTGGAGTATATGTATAAAGTAGCGGATCATTTTATGAAATACCCAAGTACAAGTACAAGTACCTGAACATTCTACACAAGAGTACATTTTCTTTAAACACCAATTGTGAGCGTTACCATGTTGAGAATAAAAGCCTGTACGGAAGGTATATGTGAGTAACAGGGGTGACTGTGGCTCAGTGGTTAGCTGGTCTGTCTTTCAGAGGTTCGGTGGTTCGATCCCTGGCTCCGCTAGTCCATGTCGATGTGTCCTTGAGCAAGACACTTAACCCTAATTGCTCACTGTTGCTGTGTCTACGGTCTACTTAAAGTTATAAGGAAATCAGGCAGAGCTCTTATGTATAACTCCCTGCAATTTAAAAATAAATAAAGTACACTGCTGCTTTAGTTTTGTTTGTCATGTTAATTACTTTTGTATCAAATAGGCTCCAAATTCACGTCATCGTGAAACCAATCGTTGACCTTGAATCCTTGGATTTGCTGCATGACGAAGCACGGAAAAGAAATGTGAGGATGTGTCGGCATCCCTCTCGACAGCCTACGGTTTGGACACCTTTCTCGAGCAGAAGTGATTTTCCTTGACCGGTGTGACGAGATGTTCATTACCTTCAGGGGTACCTTGCACCTGCAGCTGTAATGAGACACCAGTCCACAGAGGCCCCTAAGCCTGCATGAAAAGCTTCTTTATTTATTTATTTTCCCTTGTTCCATCTATACCCTCAGCATTCCCCTATGGGAGTCGGTGCGGCGGGAGAGCGAGATTGCAGGAAGTGTAGATTTCCTTTAAGTCCGTGCCTCAACTTTAAATCAGAATACGGATATGAGTCTTCTGACTCGCTTCAGAGGGAGCTTTTGGGCTCTGATTACATTTGCTACCACCCCAGAACATGCATCATTTAAGCCATCTGGCTTTGTGATGGTATTACTAAGAGGAGTCCGGCAGACATTTGGAATCTGAATGAGTTGGTAAAAAGATGTGATACACAAAGCGTTTTGCTGCCCTCTGTGGCTGAACGCAGTGCTGCGAAGTACAATTTTGAGGTACTTGTACCTTACTTGAGCGTTGCCATTGTATGTTACTTCATACTTTCACTTCGCTACATTTATTTTGTCAGCTTTAGTTACAAATTGATACGTTGCGGAGATTCCTGATACAACATTTGAATAAATTAATAAACTATGTGTGATTTTAATGGATTACGCCGCCTGGTTTAAATAAACGGCACTATTCCCAGCTGCAATGTTAGGGATGTAATTGAATGCATGCAACACTAATTAAAATAATCCAATAATATAATTATATGTAGGATATAAGTTTTAGTTTGGGGACTTTTTTGTACTTAAATGCTAATACTTTTGTATCTTTAAGTTGTTGCACCTGGAAACCCCACCAACAGTGAGGTCAATAGGGTCACCAAGTAAAACCACTGGAGGTTAAGCTACTCTTCAAGCTTTACAAACTAGAAACCACATCCACTGTAATAAAAATAAAAAAACATATCATTGAAAACATTTTCACACCTAAAGTTCTCTCTTTGTCTTCTGAAGATGTAAATCTAAAAGAAATATGGTCACAAATATATAGAATACGAATAAAATAGAAAAATACTTGGTCTATATCTTTCATGCAAACAAAGAAATACATTAAAACACGAAATATTACATCCAGATAGGCCACATTAAAGCAGAATCCGAATCAAATAAATATAAAAAATAAAATGCTGTGTGCTGAGGTAGCAATCTGCACATGGGACTCTGTGTCTTTGCCCCGAGGGCAGTAGCTGATAATGGTGATTTAATGGATACCATGGTCGTCTTATATTTTGCCCCCTAAGCGTTGGACTGCTTTGCAGTGGTAGAAAGCCAGTGGGGTTGTCTGCAGCCTGTAATTGGACTGCCCAGTCTAACTACTTTGGAAAGCTCTGGCTTACTTTTGACACTTCGGAAGGTTTAAAGTGAGAATACCTTCAATCTGTAATTGGTTTACTCTGTTTAAAGTGCATTGGCTGTCAATGCAAGATTTTAATAGAGATTTTAGAAAACGTTACAAATTGCATTTGTCAGGGACCATTTTCAGCCACGTAGTAGTACACGTTTGATGAACACGTGAGGACAAAGTATGTGGGATTACGTCTAGTGTGTGTGTGTGTGTGTGTGTGTGTGTGCATGGTAACCATGAACTGTGTGTAAGAAGTGACCATGACTGCAGAGGATTGACGTAGACGGCCATCTCCTGCTTTATGGTCTGTTTGACTCTAAATGACCATAATTTCCTCAACAAACATTGTGCTGTATTGAAGAAGACTTTAAACTAGAGCTTGAGACATAAACTCATGTTTACAATGTTTACTGAGGGAATACATCAAGAGAGAAGTAGAGTCATTTATATAGACTTCTATACAACCAGGGGAGTCGCCCCCTGGTGGTCAGGAGAGACAATGCAGCTTTAACACATGAAGCATAGACTTCTATACAACCAGAGGAGTCGCCCCATGGTGGTCAGGAGAGAGAATGCAGCTTTAACACATGAAGCATAGACTTCTATACAACCAGAGGAGTCGCCCCCTGGTGGTCAGTGGAGAGAATGCAGCTTTAACACATGAAGCATAGACTTCTATACAACTAGAGGAGTCACCCCCTGGTGGTCAGGAGAGAGAATGCAGCTTTAACACATGAAGCATAGACTTCTATACAACCAGAGGAGTCGCCCCCTGGTGGTCAGGAGAGAGAATGCAGCTTTAACACATGAAGCATGGACTTCTATACAACCAGAGGAGTCACCCCCTGGTGGTCAGTGGAGATAATGCAGCTTTAACACATGAAGCATAGACTTCTATACAACCAGAGGAGTCACCCCCTGGTGGTCAGTGGAGATAATGCAGCTTTAACACATGAAGCATAGACTTCTATACAACCAGAGGAGTCACCCCCTGGTGGTCAGTGGAGATAATGCAGCTTTAACACATGAAGCATAGACTTATATACAGCCAGAGGACATCCTTGGTTTGTTTTTAATCAATTAATTGCTGGTTTTGGTGTTTTCATGGGATTTGTTGACATTCGGGGGAAAAAAAACGACGAAAGTTGCCGGCCTTATCCTTTGAATGCGATAAGTAACCCCCTGGATACTTGGCTGGCTGGATGAATGCATGAACTCCGGCTAAGACAAGCTGCTCTGGGTTTTCAGTTACGCACCTGTCATCTCTGACCCGTGTCCTCTGGGGCAACATGTGGCACACTGCATACGGTGTCCTGCAACTACGAGACTAATACCCTCCAGGGGATCATGCACGTTAATAATGCATTGAAACGAGCGAGACGACCGCCTCAATAAAAACATCAGCCATATTGAGGCGGGATTTGTCCCCATTTGACTGGAACATGGCGGTAAACTATAGCGTTCATGACATCGCATGCACTGTCCTCGCCATGCATAACTATAAGCAAGATATAAAGATAAAGAATGAAAGGCTGTCTTTAATATATATTTATATCGGTCATCGGAGTATTATTATAGCTATGTTTACGGTTACGATACCTGCTCTTAAAGGGACAGTCACCTGTATCCTAAGCCATCCCACTAGTCCTGTGAAATATAATTATATAACAGCATTATTACTTTGAAAAAGTTATATCAGGGATTTAGTGAAGCTAATTTGTGATGTGCTTGTCATTCATTGGTTAATGCCTTTTTCTTATCTATCGCTTTATTTTGTATATCTCGTTCATACACTCACAAATATGAGCAGCACCATCATTGGGTCTTTTTTTTTTTATTTCCCCGCAACTGTTTTAATTTGTAATTTGTTTTAATTTTTATTCCCAGTCGTCCCTTTCTTCCGTAATTTATTGGCCTTTAAATCGTGTTAGTATGAATATGTTATGAGTATGTGCTCCGTGGATAAAATGCAATTTTAAAATAGTGCCCCAGGCTTTGATCTGAGACAGGGAACTGGATATGTATGTTTATTCTCTCCTTTGCTACCCTGGGGAATGGCTTAAATGCTAATGTGAGCTCATAGAGAGATGATAACGAGAATGAAACACTTCTAATTTGTCATTTGTGTGTGTGTGTGTGTGTGTGTGTGTGTGTGTGTGTGTGTGTGTGTGTGTGTGTGTGTGTGTGTGTGTTTGGGAGAAACAAGCTTTTATAACCTCTTTGTTACATGCTTATATCTCAGAGGAGGAAATGTGTCCACGTCTCCCTCTTTTTATTTATCATTGATTATAATAAAGATGCTGATGCTCTTCTTTCACAAACCTCTTCTCTCGCAAGACTTTTAATTTTTCTTTCTTGCTGTCGCTCCTTTTCTCTTTTTTAAAATCGAGCGTCGGAGTGGATTATTTGGTGGTGAAACCATTTCCAAAGCTCTTTTGATATGTAATATATGCATGACTCAGTGATTCACACATTCATTCCTTCAGTTGACGCATATGGAATCTGGCATATCATTCAATTTACATCATATACTATTTTTATTGCAGGGTTTCTTAAAGTCATACAGGATCTATTGGAATCTATTAATTTATCAGATAAATCTATGACGCCAATGTTAATGCCTTACAGATACCCATGATGCCTTAGGGTTATAGCACTTTATACATAACTATATATGCTTCATAACGATACTCATTTCATAATGGCTAAGGTCCAGGACAGAAATGCTTCATAATTGCTGGTCACAGCCGGACCTGCCTCACAAGCACATGAGTCCATATGTTGTTCTGCATGTAAAATAAAACAACACATTTGGTATTGAAACGTGCTTTCACCTGATGGAGAGAGATGATGGATGGATGGATAGATGGATGGATGGATGGATGGATGGATGGATGGATGGATGGATGGATAGAGGTGATGGATTTATGGATTGATGGATTGATGGATTGATGGATTGATGGATTGATGGATTGATGGATTGATGGATTGATGGATTGATGGATTGATGGATTGTTGGATTAATGGATAGAGGTGAAGGATGGTAGGATGGATGGTTGGTTGGATGGATGGATAGATAGATAGATGGATGGATGGATGGATGGATAGAGGTGATGGATTGATGGATGATGGATTGATGGATTGATGGATTGATGGATACAGGTGAAGGATGGTAGGATGGATGGTTGGTTGGATGTATGGATGTATGCATGTATG
Organism: Cottus gobio; assembly: GCA_023566465.1. NCBI lineage: Eukaryota > Metazoa > Chordata > Actinopteri > Perciformes > Cottidae > Cottus > Cottus gobio. The sequence continues at coordinate 5,275,100 of CM042227.1, read as the reverse complement.
GATGGTTGGTTGGATGGATGGATGTATGCATGTATGGATGGTTGGATGGATGGATGGATGGATGGATGGATGGATGGATGGATGGATGGATGGAGGTGATGGATTGATGGATTGATGGATTGAGGTGAAGGATGGTAGGATGGATGGTTGGTTGGATGTATGGATGTATGCATGTATGGATGAATGGATGGATGGATAGAGGTGATGTATGGATGGATGGACTGATAGATGGATGATGGATGGATAGAGGTAATGGCTGGATGGATGGATGGATGGATAGAGCACTAATGGACGCAGTAAGTTGAAAAGCACACATCACGCATCCCGTTTCATTCCCGCCGCCTCACCTTCCTTCTTGTAGAACACCAGCTCGGTCTTGAACTCCCGCCTCTCGTCCAGCGCTCCTTGGATCTGCGCTGTTAGCCGGTCGCTGGTCTCCGTGCCGTACAGGAAGTGGCACGCGCAGCTCTTCTGCATGAGCTCGGCGCGGGCGTAGCCGGTGAGCTCGCAGAAGCCGTCGGAGCAGTAGACGATGGGGTAGAGCGACTGCACCTGGGCGTTCCCCAGGACGAAGTTGCTGTCTGGGAAGAGAGAAGAGAGGAAGGAGGAGCGCGATCAATACGGGTGCAGAAGGCCAATAGTGACTTGAATTCACTCGAGACTTCAGGCAACTTGTGCTGCACCTCCAAGAGTGGACGTTCAGCGCGACATCTGATGTTTTAGATCACACATGCATGTGCAAATACTGTTTTTATTGTGTTATTTTGACTTGAAGTTTCTTGTATTTTCATTGTTTTTATAGTTTTCTTTTTACCACGGTGTTAATAAGACTTTTATAGTCCTGTCAAGTGTAAACGTCAACTGGGAAAACAGAGAAAACTTCAAAAGATATTTTTGTTGAAAGCATTGAATCCCCCCCAGAAAACCTCCAATCCCAATCTTTAAACACTCAAAGTAAGACTCACACACCGTGTGTGTGCACCACATTGCTCAAAGAAACCACTGCGTTGGGTTTCCATCAAAATACTCAAACATGAAAGCGGCCTCGGTGTGAGAGGGCAGACGGACCGCTGGCGGCAGGCGTCTCCAGAGCGAGGAAGCCCGACGGATTAGTAAATATATATTGATCGGGGGAGGTAAACACTGCCCAGAGTCATCACAAAAACCTTACGAGGTTTCATTATTTGATGCAGCAAATAGCACATCCTCCTCCCTCAAGCAACAATCTTGTGTACAAGCAGGAACCCAGCTGTGGTCATCTGTTTACTCCTGTGTGTGTGTGTGTGTGTGTGTGTGTGTGTGTGTGTGTGTCTGTAAATAACAACTGGGACATTTTGCCAGTACATATCCAGTTAATGGCCCCGGGCATGTAGATGTGTGAACTTTTTGAAATGGACTATTTATTACTCTGTGCTCAGGCGTTCTCGTTGATCCATCAATTCTGAAGGCCTTTGAGACCCCCTTATTGAATATTTTATGGCCTGACGCCGGTGTGTGAGGTGTGTGTGCGTTTGTGTGTGCGTTTGTGTGTGCATGGGTTGCCTAAGAGCTCATTTGAGAGACCGCTCAGCACGGTGTGGCGAGGGACTTATCGAATCAGAGAAAGGAAACAGGAGGAGGGAAGGATGCACGTTTTCCTGCACTATATCAACATAAAAGAGACTGCAGGTTTCATGTAGTACTGCAGAGTATTTCTCAAAGCAATCCATCTCATTAGTTAATTACTTCCATGTCTGACGTGTGCACGCTTCCTCCCTTTTTATGCTCTCCTGGGGGGACGGCAGAGATATCCGGTGATGCCGGAAAAACACCCACCAAATAACAGAAGGGAAGACCACCTTCCATTAGAGTCCCCGCTGCCCGCCCACGCTTCATGCCTCCCGTGGGAATCGACCCTGATGTCATCCGGTGCCCTGTGCTTGGATTCGAACCCCCCGCACGAGACGTGAGGCTCAGAGGCCAAAGCTCGATTAGCAACAGAGGTGATGCACGATTCACGTACTGCATATTTTGGGCAAACTTTACCCATGAGCTGTTTGGACACTTTGCTATTCTTTATTTCGATGTTGGGTTTATTCCCCCCAAACTAAAATGTAGCAAAATGTTCGAGCTTGTTCACAACTCACAATACATCTGTGTCAGTTTTAATGTAAAAGTTGAACTTAAAAAAGTTGAAAATAACCACACGAACACTGAGTCACATCCCATTTTCTCAGATTTGATAGTTTTCAACCCTGCTCTGGGTCCATATTGATCCAGTGACTTTTACTGCAGGTTCACATTCCAAAAAGTCCAAAAACAAACTGTGTGCTGTAGCTTTAAACAAGCAAATAGCCGATAGAGACTATTTGTGAGCTGCAGATTAAAGTGCATATGTATACCAGCAGGACGGTGCATTTGGGGTTCACCCATGGACAACATATGTTTTTATTTTTGGACGACAAATCCCTTTTTTGGGACCGGAGAATAACAAATTAGGCGTTCAGGCCTCACATCTATTGTTGACAAGATGAAAAAACTTGTTTCATAAGACAATGTAATTGTTCAGAAGAAGGGAAGTGTTGCAGACCGAAGAGGAGGGCTCAGTTAGATCAGTGGAACAACAGAAGTCAGACGCCTTCATGGCACGAACACGCTCTAACTGGGGTTTCCAAAACGATCAAGCAGTCATTATTAGCTCTTCTAGTCTTCCCGGGCTGAGTTTCTGTTGCCAGGAAACAGTTTTCATGTACAGCTTCCTCTAATGACTGCCCCGATCCGTGTCTCTTTCTCTACCTTACTGTCACTGTCACTCCGCTGCTCCCGCTCTCATTTGTTAAATAGAAGTTCAACTCCATCCTCTGTGATTGTTCTTGTCAGTCCCTGCTCGGTCTTGCTCGGCTGCCTCCCTCCCCGTCTCCTTCCTGGCCTCAAATCTGAATCCAGAGTTGGTTTTAATGAACGTCTCGCTGTCACTTTTCTGTGAGGGCAGACGGGGCTGTCTGCGACTCAAATTACAAATGAGGGGGCGCTGGACCTGACCTCCTGAGCAAGAAGTACTGGGAGTTAGTGCTGCAGCATTGGGGTCAAATTAATAAGCACAATAACCTGTTTTCAGATCACAATTACGTACCGTGATGCAAAATCCTTGTGTTGTACTTTCACATTTAAATTAACAGAACACTGCTTTTCACATTCTGCTACAATTCCGTTGATATTCTTGTTTTTGCATTAAAAAAAAAAGACTAATTCACCTGAATACGGTGCATTTAATAAACAGCACATCACTCTTCTGCTCTGGACTTCCGCCGCAACACCCAGGAAAGTTTTTCGCAGGCTGCATGCATTGGCCGCGTGCATTGGCCGCGTGCATTGGCCGCGTGCATTGGCCGCGTGCATTGGCCGCGTGCATTGGCCGCGTGCATTGGCCGCATGCATTGGCCGCATGCATTGGCCGCATGCATTGGCACGACAGCGCCACCAAAAATGAAGCCGAAGCGTCCCGATCACCCCACATGTTGCTGGCTGTTATTTCAGGAAGCGCTTGATTTGATATGCAGCAGACCTTTCTACGCGTTAAAGCATGCATTTTTTAAACATTGTGATCTCGCTCAATATCCAATTAAATGCGCCGTATATGAGTGTTTTTTTTTTTTTGCACCTTTGTTTCTTTTTTGCTCAAATGTGTCTGACACTTCTGCAACTGAATTCAAAAAATTCTCTGCTGACTATAAAATGTTTTAATGCATGATGCGTGATGCGTGATGCGTGATGCGTGATGCATGATGCGTGATGCATGATGCATGATGCATGATGCATGATGCATGATGCATGATGCACGATGCGTCTCCGGGCCTCACGTAGCTTGTGGCCACTATTCATCTGGCGAAGACATCACAGCCCCCAGAATGCGGTCTACAGAGCTCCTGGACCGATTCAATGCAAGCCATGCTGCCAAAGCAACAAACACCGGATGCGATAGTTGCAGCCAGAGGCTGATTTTTAATCAACCACCAAGATTTCCCACCGTTGGCTTGTGAGATTTTCATTTCTTTCTTCTTTCGGCTTTTTGACCCCGATTGATTTGGGTTCAGTACGTCAGAGCTGGAGTGGCTCGTGGGGAGGATTAAACTGAGGTCAGAGAGAACAGTCGAGCATCGGAAATACACAAAAAGGTGAGTACATTTGCTGCCATTGATTTTTGTCTCCTTAGCAACTACAAGAGTCTGAGCCTGAGCTAGCGTCAGTGCATCGAGATCCCTGTGACTCACTGTGCACGTCATACGTATCGCAACTACGTCTGAACTGGAGCTGAACATCACTGAACGTAGTCAGGAAGCACACAGCAAACTATATACAAGGTTACTGAGTACTTTATGCTATGTATGCTATGTATCTGTATGCATGTTTGTTGTTTTTTTTGTAAAGAATGGGGTATTGGAGTATAAATATAGTGTAATGCATTTAATAATGTATAAATAATCATACAATATAAGTGCATATTCACATGACAAAGGATATTTCATAGGGCAAATCACACATTGACAACTTATAAAAGTATGTTTTCATATGTGTAATATCATACAATAAATGTCTGTAGGCCTATGTGTGCCTGTGCACTTTCCCTGTATATTGAGCAATATAATATATGTAATATAATAGTTACATGCACCTTTGAAGTGCGGCCTCAGGCACCGCCAAACCCAGACAAATGACGGCGCTGCAGCCATGACTGGACATCAATGTGTGCTTCTGAGTCTCCAATCTCATCACTCTGTCAGCAGAGTGATCCACGTCTCTCTCTGGGCGACACCTGACAGGCGGCGGCAACAAAATCATAATCATGTTGGAACACGTCCCCGGTGAGGCCTATTGTCCGGCCATGTTGTCCATGGCCACTCGTGTTCACAGCCGGTGTTGTGTGCTGTTGTTTGTCCTTTGTGCGGTATGTCTTTGTCAAGAAATGCAAGAAAAATCAAGGAATTAAACTGTTTTCTTCCCCTTATGTCCTCTGAAGTCCTTGCATGCCACATATTCTTCAGCTAAGATGCCGATAAAGTTTTTGAAGTTCTTTCTATTTACTTGTTTTGAAGAGGAGAGGAGAGACGAAAAGAAAGAGGTGCTCACGGTAGTGAACTCCAGGTCAATGCAAAGTGGTCTGGATGTCAAACTGGTCAACCTTAGTAAAAAAATGAAACCCCCTGGGCGATAATTATATCAAGAATAAAAGTACAAGTTCAAAATTGTGTGTTAATCACTGGAGGAAGGAAACACACTTTAATTAGCTTTGAAATTAATGTTCAGTCATGATGAAAATGTGATGAAGCCAATGCAAACATCTTTCATCTTCAAGATGCTTATAACCGGCTGTTCTGTCCTTCTGGATTATGCCATCATGTGACACACGGCATGTGCATCCCCGCAAATGACTGACCCGACTTTCATGTGTTCATGTGTTCATGTGTACACCATCTGAATGGGATGCAGTTGGTTAGGATAAGGGTAAGGTCTGATAGCTGTGTGTACTGTCACAGCGCGTGTGTGTGTGTGTGTGTGTGTGAGAGACTGAGTGCGATGGGATTAAAAGTCAACCCTTAAGCAAGAGTTTAACCACGCAGCTCTTCTCGGGTTTGTACTCACTGACTACCACATAATAAACTGCCCTCTGGCACTCACACACACACACTCACTCACACACACACACACTCACACACACACACTCACACACAGTTGTTGTGAAGTGCTTTGATAAATGGTTCCACTGCACTTCAAAGGCCGGTCTGGACCCCCATCACTTGGCGTCCCCTACCAACAGCTCCACAGAGTTCAGCATCCCTACTGCCCTCCACTCAGCCCTCACTCACCGTGGAAATAACAAAACCTACATTAGAAAGGTGTTGGTAGATATCATCTCAGTATTCTACACAATCACACCCCTGAAACTACTCAAACCACACGACACACTACCATCAGGTGGATGGAAAACATCAGCGGGGCTTCATAGCTGGAGGAAATCAGAAGATTTCGACCGAGAACGATCCATTGCTCAACGTCAGGAGGTGAGGATGATGAGTCAAGATGGAGAAGTAGTGCCGGCGTATGTAAACGTTAGTGTGTAAAATCAGTGGTAAGTTAAAAACCCATCCACTTATTATCTTCCGTTCTCTGGAGGCGGGGCAGCAAGCTTAGCATTATTATTATTATTATTATTATTCCTGACGTCCCTCTCCAAAGCAATGCTTTAGAGATAGATATATAGATATATGTATATATGTATAAATCACAATAATGTTTAATTTTTTTATTTAGTTCCATATATATTGAAGTAGCCAACAGTTGAATCAGCGCTTGTAGGTAGTTTGACAATCAAACTACAAATCAATCAAAAGAAAGTTCATTTGAATAATATCGATATTTATCTGGATGAAATGGATGAATTATAAATAATAAACAATCTAATAATAAATCAATGTTCTTCCCTCGATTCAAGTAAAATAAGGGATGCATTTAGGAAAAAATGACATAACAGAAAGCTTTTGAAAAATGTGCATCTCCTAAAATAAAGTACTTCATTTTAGAAAATGGTATTTAACTGAACTGGAGCTTTAAATTCAGTTCATTCAGGGGGAAGTGATGCATCCCATTAAAAGAAAACATGATAATATATTCTTGTCATCTTTTGAAAAGATTAATTGTTGTGCAGGGACTTTATCGGCGGGTAATGAAACCACATGTTTCAGGTCTGCTTCCCTCTCTGTAAACATAATTGTCGGTCAGTGAATTAATGTCTTAAAATTCTGATCATGTTGGGCTCTCATTGTTTATGATCTGTGGGAACGCTCGCTCAAAGGAGCTGTGCTTTGTCTTCACATCGCCTCTTTTAACATTATGCTCCCCACCAATTTTTCAGCCAAAATTGCAGATGCTTTTTATCTCACATTAAATCCTGATTATCTCCTCATTCACAAGGTATATTTGAAAAATGTAAAAAGCTATAATATACAGAAAACCCGTGTGAAGATAGATAATAAGGCCATATATGTGTTAGTGGTATATTGGTTTATGATAGTACACATAAAAAAAAAAAAAATCCGAAGACAAAAGGTTAAAAGTTAATTTCTATTACCTTACACATATAGATGAACACTTATTAAAATACTATAAAATAGCTCAATGTTGTAGGAGTATCTGTGCGACGTTTGGCGTTGATTGAGGGAAGGTAAGTATTTTTAATTATTATTTTAGTTCAGATATTTCGAGAACTCATGTTAACTCCGCTCAAGCATGAAAGTTCCCACAGTCCTCGGTGGTCCCTGAACGGGGCGCGTTTCATGGCAGCAGGGTGCTCCGTGGCCTTAGAGTAGGGAACAGGAAGGCCTGGAATATTCATATTTCAGCCATAAGTAAGTAAATTTTCATATTTTTTGCTGGACATAAATTACATTCTTGTGCATATCTTTGCGATGCTAGTTGGTATTGGCGGACTCTGTAGGCTCTAATGATTCCAAAACCGTTGAGTTTAGCCTTCTAGCTAGTCCTAACTTTTTTAATCAGCATTTTTTCAAAACTCTGGGTGCATTTTTAGTCGGTTTTGAGTCACTTTAAGTCATGCTTATGGTTTATGTTTATAATTATTGTGTAATAGTGTTATAAACATGACACAATTAACTTATATTGACTTGTGAGGCAGGGATTTTACATTTTTGCGGTACGAATGAACATTTAAGATTCGGCCCATTCTTGGTTAAATGTTCCGGTTATGTTTTAGACATTTCTCTTTTTGGAGAACCCCATGTGAAAGAACTTCTCTGACTCACGTCCTTCTCCCGTTTGGTCTCTGAGTTGTGACGCTAATCAGAATACACATATTTGATTGGCTGAGTCGCATCACGTGAGATGACATACGACGCGTGTGATTGGTCGGTGTGTTTCCTAGACCGACGAGCGAGAGCCGCAAAGGCTGGAAAAGCTGAACCGGTTCAAATAGGACCGCTGTGTCCAAATGAAATAATTCTTAAGGACACATCGACATGGACTACCGGAGCCTGGGATCGAACCACCGATCCCTCTGATTGAAAGACGGACCTGCTAACCACTGACCCACCGCCGCTGCTTCTCTGTCACTTTTCTTTTTTTCTTGTTTCTTTGGCCGCCGATTGATTTCTCACTGTGGTGCAGCAGAGAGAGAAAAAAATAAAATAAAATCCCCAAGCAGCAAAACATCTTTATCACCCTACGACATATTCTGCTCCCTCCTGTTGGTGAAGATCATCTTTAATTGAAAATATGTCCTTCAGATTCCCAGCGTCACAATAATGTCTCAGAAGCACGACTGACGAGCTTCATGTTTGGAGAGTTTTCTCTAAATAAAGCACGTCTTTCAAACTTTAAAATGCATGTCTAACTGTTTTTATTTTTAACATTAAAGCATGTATGTTCTTGCAGAAATGCAAAATATAAGTATAAAACTGAAAATTACCCATTTATGTTCCCTTCAGAGCAGTTGATTTATGGATGCCAAGTCCACATGCAAACAATTAACGTGTGCACAAAAATGAATAATACCAAATTAATTCCTATTCAAGGCACAAATAAAGGAAATAAGTAACCTGAAAAGCTTCAGGTCTCTGCAGAGGCAAAGAAAATAACCATTTGTACAGATTGTAAAGGGCCTCGAGACAAATGAGTGATTTCAGGCTGTATAAATAAATTAACTCGGCTTGACTTGAGATTGCAGCAGCAGCGTAATAAAATAACAACTTTTGATTTGAGAAACACTTTGACAGAATGTCAACCTCTTAAATGGCCAATCACACTTCAGTCAAACGGTGGAGAAACAGATTCCCTAAACCTTCGAACACCAACGTTACAAACAGTAACACCATCACTAACGTTGGGTATATTTTACCCGATATAATGCACCTGATAAAATATACTTCTCATCAAAATATATTAAAATACAACCATACAAGGCAAATTGAAGTACTCTTCTTTTATTTTACCCTATAGAACTTCTCATGAAACTAAAAACAGGTATCATGGGTGGACCCTGAAAAAAGGCTCAAAATCGGGTGAAAAATTAGGGAATGGTCAATAAAACCTGATTAAAAATATAAATAATGGAGCTATGAAGTTGTTCTCTGGTCCACATGTTCCTGGGACATGTGAGCCTTGTCCTGTGAAGGAAAAGTCTCCTTCAATGGGAAAACCATCCGGAATGTTTTCACCCTCTATCACTAACGTAACACGTGAAGGTTGAAACAACCAGGGATTGGAGCAGAGAGACACGCCCACCTTCAATAAAGATACGCCCGCCTTCAATAAAGACACGCCCATCTTCAATAAAGACACACCCACCTTCAATAAAGACATGCCCACCTTCAATAAAGATACGCCCACCTTCAATAAAGACACACCCACATCCAATAGAGACACGCCCACATTCAATAAAGGCACGCCCACCTTCAATAGAGACACGCCCACCTTCAATAAAGATACGCACACCTTCAATAAAGACATGCACACCTTCAATAAAGACATGCACACCTTCCATAAAGACACGCACACCTCCAATAACGTCAGTGAGCAGCATGAAGCTACACAAGGACTCACACAACTCAGACAAAAGCAACACAATAAAAATAACAACGTTAGTGTTGTAGGGTTTAAGATGCATCCAAGTTAAGTAATGACGTGGGACCAACTGCAGGGCTTTTTAGCAGAAAGTCTCATTATTTAGCTAATTACTAGCTTCCAGGGGGTATTTGCTCGGCGATGGATGGTGTGTGTTGGTGCTGAAGCAGAGGCCCAGATGGACAGGCTGCGGATTCAGCCCTGCAACCATGCCTGAAGGGGCAGCAGGCGTACAGCCTTGATGAATAATCAAACACACTTGCCTGGCAACAACTTGAGGTGATTGCGGTCCTGGACAGTGTGCGCCTGCATGTGTGTATGACAGAGAGAGATATGCGAGTTCACTAATGCTGCTTGTATTGATCGTTGAGCTACTCTGTTATTGGATTACCGGGGATTGTGTGATTAGATAATTCTTCCACGCCCCTCGCTTGTGATTGGATTACAAAGCATCTGGAAGGCTTGAGGTGAGACAGAAAGTGCACATGCGAACAAAAACCTAACAAGCTTACAGACCAGATGTGCACATGTGGGGCTGTCAGTAGGGACGTGTCAAACCAGTCGGCCTTTAATTGATCCAATATCGGTCCAAATCGTTTTAAATCTCAACTCGCTTCGTGGTATACCAGCTGTCAAAAAAACACCCCATTTGCACTCCATCGAGACGCTGCATCTCGACTCCTACTGTGTTGTGAGGAAGTGAAGTGAGCGGCCCACGCAACTGAATACGATGTGACAGCATGTGTCAAGGAGCAGCTCAGGTCCCCGACCTTTGTGAGCACCCGTGCTGCGAGCGCCGTGGACCAGAACAGCGAGCTGGAGGTGCATTAGATGCACAGTTGGTGTCATAATCTCGGTGGGATTAGCAGTACTGGCAAACACTTCCCTTTGCAGCCAAAGTGTTTATGTGAAAATACCGACATCTTAATGAAGGTAAAGCCTCTACATCTCCATCTATAAATCTTTCTCGTTGGTTATTCTTGTCAACATCTGAGAGGAAGAAAAAAAATGTGCCCTTCGTATTCTCTCAGAAATATAAATTCCTACCTATCAAACGTTGTGTGTGTGTGTGTGTGTGTGTAGCGGCAAAATCCACACTCTCACAATGCCGAGTGTTTTTTTTGATGTGCGCGGGGAACAAGGCTGGAGATAGACATCCTGTCAAGACAGACAAAGATGGATTGACAGCAAGAGAAAGAGGCGGAGAAGACACATGCGGATAAGAGCAGAGAGAAACGAGCGAACGATAAAAGACGGAGAGCTGAGTGATATAAACTGCTCCCTCACCCTTCCTTTCATCAGCAGCGGCTAGCTCATTAGGCTAAAGTTAGCCCCATGGAATTAGTTGAATTTTGAAACTATTACTGAATTGGTTCGTCAACCAGCTTTTAAAAATTGTTTTATTAGACGAGACAATTACGAGGCGGCCCCGCCGTCATCAGACTGTTATAGACGGTCGATATAGGACTCGAGCTACCTTATTGACTTAAGTTAACAATGACAACAAAAGGGCTTAAGAGAAGGAAACAGACTGAAATGTTCAATACAATCTGATGACGAAAAAAAAAAGACCGACATGGTGTCGGTTTTCATCAACTAAAGGGGAAATGTAAATGACACACCCGGCTGATGAGCTTTGATTGGACAATCGCTGATCAAGGGAGGGGTGTCAATCAAAACCCGACCTCTCCCACGACCTCTCTGACAATTAAGAGATGAGCAAACCAAATCAAAGCCCTGAACCGAGAGCAAGCTCAGCGTTTAATCCCTCCCAACTGCACACCTGCAGCGTGTGCACCTGAAACTCATTAAGATGGCTCCCGTGACGGCTCCACTCGCCCGGCTCTCTTCAGTCTTTGTATATCAACACGACTGCCGCTCCGATATGTAAATGGAGTGTTTTTTTTAAATTTGAATGGAGAGGCACTCTGTTAAACTGCACTTTGATTAAAACGCTCCATCTGTGGATGACCTCTGACCTCTCTGAGGAGGTCCAAAAAGAGGGCGTGTCTCTTTGGAAATCCATCGTGACTCACAGACCCCAGCACGAGGCCGGCCTCAGATCCAGAGGATCCGTACGTCGCCTGTTGACCGCCACCGCGCATCAAACAGGTGGTCCGATGCAGCGCCCGCCAGCAGCAGTGGCTCACACCGGCTAATCCATCACTAACTACACACAGACACACACTTCTCTCTTGTATTATCTTCCCTTGACGCTCCTCTCAAGTGTTTCATCTCTCTGTCCCTTTTCTTCTTTTTTTTTCCGCTAATCTGCAGAGCGCTACAGGAGAGCCGTCTCATTCGTAACACTCATCAGGATCATCTGGAACATGATACGGAGGTGTGAAAAGGATCTGTGACCCGGGAGCGGATCGGGCTTTCACTACTGACCGGTTCAACAAGTGCTCGTGTGCTAAGCTTGAGCATTAAAATGCTCCCTGTGAGATACAAGGAGGAATCGCTGTGCAGAATCAAACCTACGTAGACAAATAAATACAGCCGGTAACACAATAAAGGTAACGGGAAGAGCTCTTATTGTGAAAGGACCGGGCTCCTCTCAGAGCTGCAGGGGTGTAGGAGTCGGAGTGGGAAAAAACATATTTTTTAAATTCATACAAAGTCTGAGTTTTGTTGCGGAAGATTTCACTGAGTCACGGGGGGCAGAGGCAGAAGAGTTGAGAATTGAGGCTTGTACAAAACAAATGTACTTAACAGACAATAAAATCTCGTTGGCGCACAAATTGTAAAGCGAGTGCTTTTATTTCTTCATTTGCAAATGGGAGCAGTTCACACACTACGTATCAAGTAGCAATGGGAAGGACTCTCTCAACTTAGGTTTTGCATGCTGTATTTGTACACACAGATGAAACAGAAAAGGGAGTAAAACTGATCCCGCCAACCAGAGTTTGACCTTTGTGCGTACAGGTGGCCAATTTCAGCTCATTATAAGCTAGAAGATGTTTTTGAAGTTTGAGTTTCTATAGGTTGTTGTGAGCTAGATTCACTCCCCCCGAAACTTGGAGACTGACACAAGGTTGCCCAGTACGATAAGCTGGGTTAACTAGATTCACTCCCTAACTTAAAGACTGGACAGTAGAAAAACAAAGACATACGACTATGGCATAGTTATTTTACCATTACAGTTTCCTTACACGTGTGTGTTTGGAGGATTGTAGCTCGATGCTAGTTGCAGGCTGTCTGGTAATCAGGTTCCCTTCAAAGGCACTTTGAAAGGACCCTGGGCAGCTGCTTTGAAAGGTGGAAATGGTGGAGGCTGTGTGTGTGTGTGTGTGATGCCCTTTTGGGGCTGGATTACTGTATATCTCCACCTTTGTTTACCACTGTGGCAGATTACGGAGACGTAATGATGAGCATTGTGTCTGTAAATAGTCGGAGGGTTAACGTCGGGTTGCGAGCAGCTGCGTCTCGATGGCACCTGATTCAACAGATTTGAGGAGCAGCAGAGAGAATATCAGCCCCCGTGTGGGATCAATGCAGGATTAAAAACACACGGGACTTTGTGTTTATAGAACCGAGGGAGTGCATGCTGGGAAAAAAAGATGAGACAGGGAGCAGCGTATTCAGAGACACTGTAAAGTGAGGGAGCACAGACGTATAAATGGTGGCAGAGGAGGCCGGGAAATATGAGAGTCAAGGGAGAGGGATGGAGTGCGGAAATATAATTGAAAAACAAAGTGGGGCTGCTCTCGTGCAGAGACCCAAATCACTTCACTTCTGGCTCCGTGGTTTCTGTGTTTCTAGTGCGACTGTCCTCCACTCCATCATGCGTCCAGATAAAAGGGCACATACGTTTAGGACGGAGAAACCTGGCCGTGGCGTTGAGGGTGCTCGAGGTTTCTGAGGGAGGCACTTTTGTGTGTGTGTGTGTGTGTGTGTTGTCGTCGTTCAACACCGCGAGCGCCGCCTTCACTCTACGACCGTTCACGACAACGAAGAGGAATCTGCTTCATAATGCACGTGCCGGTGCATTTGTCAGTAGAGTGGCGAGAGTGGTTCGTAATGAAATGAGGGGAGAGTAACTCTATGATGTCGGGGTGGAGAGGGGGGGGGCTGCTGCACATACCGGATTAACAATATATATATTTATATGGCATATCTCCTGCTGCCTGCACTTTACACTCACACACACGTTATGGATGAGCAATCAAATAGGACACACCGTCTAATGTACACACTGCTGCGAAGGACTGATTGTCAGGCTGTTACATGCAGTTAAACAATTCCATTTCATTTTTTAAGGCCTAGCTAAAAATCTTTTTTCCCCAACCTGACCCCCGGGGGGCCTTTGCAGACTTTAAGAATACTGATTTCATTCACTTCATGCCTACTACACATCTATGGTGCTCTATAGGTGAGAAGAGCAGCGCCTCCACCTCCAATTATGATCCGCTGCCAGAGATGATGAACAGGAAGTGCTGGAACTAGTTCACTTTGCGAAGTGAATCAGGAAAAAAACACAATTTTGAGCCTTAAAATGAGAAAATCAACCAAAATAGTGAAATGTTCACCCACGGTATGAGCTTCAAAATGAATGGTGGAGCTGTTATTGTTCCACTGGTACTTTCATCTGTCTAATTGGGAGAGATGATCTTCTCCAACACATGTCCGTCCACAAGCATTAACGTGTACACACTGTTCACTCGCAGCTTTCAACTTTTATTGTTTCTCCAAACTAATCACTGAAAAAAAAAAAAAGATGTATCTGTGCACAGATGCTTCACATGAAACATAATTCAGCAGCTCAGAGAACATACTCCTCACTTTGTTCCTGGCAGACTGTTAGTGTAAAAGATCTGAATCCAACCCTTCTCAATGTGATTTACGGTTTTATTCGAGAAGGTGTTTCAAAATCTTAAAAAAAAAAATAGAGCTTTTGTTGGATGAAAAAGGTATAAAAGTAAATCAGTCCATCAGCGGCTCTACTGCAGGTTCACCCAGCCATGTGATGGAGGTCTACAGGTCAACCCGTTGCATCTGTTATGTGTGAGCGTGCATATGGGAGGATGAGGGTGATGGTGTCGTGTCTCCAGGGACAGATGACACCCGGCAGAACTATCTGACCTCAAGCTGACCCCGTCCTCGAGCTCATGGTTCACTTCTCTGGTTGACACTGGCTATCTGTGGGATTGTGTGTGTGTGTGTGTGTGTGTGTGTGTGTAGATAAATCACGTGTGCCCATGGCATATGCTAATGGTTGCGGTTAGACTAATTATCTACTTTAGGGGTGCTAAATGCAAGATTAGTACCATTTCTATTGCTTCTAATAGCTCTCAACATGGCGGCGGTTGAGCCGGCGGCTAGATGCTAACGACTAACGGCTAACACTACAGACAGAGCTAACGGGACGGCAGCTGTAACTGCACTGAATTTAATTTTAAAGACCACTTCGGAGGGATCAGTGGTTAAAGGGAAAGTATATATATATATATATATATATATATATACAGTCAGGTCCATACATATTTGGACATTGACACATTTTTCATTATTTTGGCTCTGTACACCACAACAATGGAGTTGAAATGAAAAACATCAAGATGTGCTTTAAGTGCAGACTTTCAGCTTTAATTTGAGGGTATTTACATCCAAATCAGGTGAACGGTGTAGGAATTACAACAAATTCAAATGTGGCCACCCTCTTTTTAAGGGACCAAAAGTAATTGGACAAATTAATATAATCATAAATCTAATTGTCACTTTTAATACTTTGTTGAAAATCCTTTGCAGTCAATGACAGCCTGAAGTCTGGATTCCATAGACATCACCAGACGCTGGGTTTCGTCCCTGGTGATGCTCTGCCAGGCCTCTACTGCAACCGTCTTCAGTTCCTGCTGGTTCTTGGGGCATTTTCCCTTCAGTTTTGTCTTCAGCAAGTGAAATGCATGCTCAATTGGATTCAGGTCAGGTGATTGACTTGGCCATTGCAGAACATTCCACTTCTTTGCCTTAAAAAACTCCTTGGTTGCTTTCGCAGTATGCTTCGGGTCATTGTCCATCTGCACTGTGAAGCGCCGTCCAATGAGTTCTGAAGCATTTGGCTGAATATGAGCAGATAATATTGCCCGAAACACTTCCGAATTCATCCTGCTACTTTTGTCAGCAGTCACATCATCAATAAATACGAGGGAACCAGTTCCATTGGCAGCCATACATGCCCACGCCATAACACTACCTCCACCATGCTTCACTGATGAGGTGGTATGCTTTGGATCATGAGCAGTTCCTTTCCTTCTCCATACTCTTCTCTTCCCATCATTCTGGTACAAGTTTATCTTCGTCTCATCTGTCCATAGGATGTTCTTCCAGAACTGTACAGGCTCTTTTAGATGTTTTTTGGCAAACTCTAATCTGGTCTTCCTGTTTTTGAGGCTCACCAATGGTTTACATCTTGTGGTGAACCCTCTGTATTTACTCTGGTGAAGTCTTCACTTGATTTTCGACTTTGACACAGATACACCTACCTCCTGGAGAGTGTTCTTGATCTGGCCAACTGTTGTGAAGGGGTTTTTCTTCACCAGGGAAATGATTCTTCTGTCATCCACCACAGTTGTCTTCTGTGGTCTTCCAGGTCTTTTGGTGCTGCTGAGCTCACCAGTGCGTTCTTTCTTCTTAAGAATGTACCAAACAGTTGATTTGGCCACACCTAATGTGTCTGCTATCTCTCTGATGGTTTTGTTTTGATTTTTCAGCCTAATGATGGCTTGCTTCACTGATAGTGACAGCTCTTTGGACTTCATATTGAAAGTTGACCGCAACAGATTCCAAACACAAATACCACACCTGAAATGAACCCAAGACCCTTTTATCTACTCATTGTAAATGAAATATCGAGGGAATTACACACACCTGACCTTGAAACAGCTGATCAGCCAATTGTCCAATTACTTTTGGTCCCTTAAAAAGAGGGTGGCCACATTTGAATTTGTTGTAATTCCTACACCGTTCACCTGATTTGGATGTAAATGCCCTCAAATTAAAGCTGAAAGTCTGCACTTAAAGCACATCTTGATTTTTTCATTACAACTCCATTGTTGTGGTGTACAGAGCCAAAATAATGAAAAATGTGTCAATGTCCAAATATTTATGGACCTGACTGTATATATATATATATATATGTATATATTGCACATATTGTCTACACAGATACAAACACACCTACACGAGGACAACGTGTTGTCCAATCAGCCTTCGTCGCATCATCCTCCTCCTCCAGTGGGAGTGTGTGATGCGACAAATATAGAAAACTAAATACGTCGCTGTCACAGCCGTCTCCCTCTAGCAGAATGTGTGAGAATGTGAGAGTGTGTGCATGTGTGTGTGTGTGTGTGTGTGTGTGTGTGTGTGTGTGTGTGTGTCTAATCAGGCTGCCTAAAAACCAGTTCCCTAAACCGGTTCATGGAAGGGAGGGGGTGTGGGATCCATCTTCACGCCTCCCTAAGTACTGTTAATCTGTAAAAACTATGTCAGCCGTCATTTTATTTCCGCTTTATTCTACATATTTTTTTGAATTTTGTTTCTTTTTTTAAACCTTTTTCTATAATTTTTGTACTTTTATCTTTAATTTAATTTGCTCTTACTGTGTTCATCATATTATATTGATGCAAAACACTGTTTTATCCCAGAACGGAAAATACAAAAGCTTTTAAATATCGCTTTATAAACTGTTTTTTGTTAGAGAAAAATCATTTAATACAAGCTCTGCAATATGTTGCCTTATGGATGGCATTTATTTCCGCCCTTGCAGACCTTTTGGGAATCCCACGTCATCACGTTTAGTTTGATATTTCGACTCATTTTCAGGCTCCACAAAGCCGGCTGTCGCATTTCTGTGGCGCGAACTCTACGTTTGAACTCTACGTTTGAACTCTACGTTTGAACTCTACGTTTGAACTCTACGTTATCGCGCGACGCAGAATGTAAACACGGATGTACAACACGATAAGAAATGTGCATCGGCCTCGACGCACAATCGAACTCGATGTGTGTGTTTGTTCTTCAAAAGTGCAGAAGGGCTCTGCAGCTGGAAAGGCTGCGCAGAGAAATGTGAAACCAGCCACCTCTGTGACAGCTGACAACTGTGTGTGTGTGTGTGCGCGTTTTTGTGTGTGTGTGTGTGTGTGTGTGTGTCTATTCTCTCCAAGCAGCTCTGTGTCCCAAAGATACCGTGCAATGTTGCCAGGCGACAGGTACCAATTGTGTTGCGTTTCCGTGGAGACAGAGGGGAGGGTGGGGCTTTGATGAGAAGAACACAGTGTTTCTGACTCCCTCACATGTTTACACACGCACACACACACACACACACACACACACACAGCGTGTTAAACAGTAATGAACTACATTAGACGGCTTGCAGCAGTAGATCTGAATGGAGCCCAATGTCTCCACTAACATTGTAACGCCTGCTCACATAACTGATAACAGCTGACATGGAAGGAACACACACACACACACACACACACACACAAAAGGAATCGCTCAAATCATCGGCCCTGGAGAATAACTCCTCGGAGAGCTCGAGCTCGGTGTTGCAGTGACCTGTGAGGGAGCGCTTCTACTTTTAACCGCTAATATGAATCAATAACAGGCTGAAAAAAAAAGATGGTCCTCTCCAGACCATCAGGCGACTCCTGCGTTCAGCTCTGCTCTTTCATTCCTTCCATTCCAGCGCTTGGTTTACTCATCGTCGGCCTCTTTGTGGAGGAAAAGCTTCCCGTGCATTTCCCTGTAAAGACCCAAGAAGATGTTTCTTTAACTTTGCTTAGTCATCCTTCATTACAACATTCCACCGCTGCTGGTTTTTATTGGCGTAACACAGAAGCTTTTAATGCAGTGAACTCCGTGTAGTCGTCTCTGAGGTGACATGGATCATTCAGAAAACTAGTTCTTTTAGTTGGTGGATCAGTTTTTAATCTTGCAGCCAGTAATGAGTCAGGCTGCACAGCCGACTCCTGTTGAGGGGAAACCTACTGGTGCATGTTGCATTGAAAAAAAAGGGCTGATTATTGACTGGCTTCTTTATTAAAACTATGTGAGGAGGGCTGCCTCGAATCCCCACTAATGACGACTCATTTATGGAATAATCTTCCTATTCATTTTCTGCCTAATTGATTCGTTGTTTTATCCATAAACTGGCGGGAAACTGATTGAAAATGATTTTTGGCGTTTAGAATACGGATCGACTTAAAGGGACAGTGTGCAGGACCAGCTGAGTGCCCTACTGGAGCGGCCTTCCATACCATAATAATCACTCCTTTAGGAGCACAGTGGCACAAGCGTGTCGGAGAACTACGGTGGCCTTCGGGGGTCAAATAGAAACCTGGAAGGTTCTCTTGAGAGCCCGTGTTTGATTTGTCCGTTCTGGGCCACCGTAGAAACACGGTGCTGCAACATGGCGGACTCCGCCATGAAGTAAACACAGTTATGAATATTATATTCCATATTTGCTCCTTTGCTGTATATCTTTGACAAAGTAGCTGCTCAATTTTTTTGGTCGTCTGAAACCCCCATCTGCCGTTGCCACGGTAACCACAAGGGTTTGCCAAATTTTAGGGATCATAACAATAAGGAAGTGAAAATTATTATTTTATTGATTCATTCATTACTTTAAGCGAATCATCAGGCAGTAAACGGTAGTAAACAGACGGCAGACGATGATCACCTTTGAAGCTCTGTTTACCGTGACGACACACACACACACACACACACACATTAGCAGAGGCGGAGTCTAATGTGGAATATTTAATTGTACTGTGACTGTCAAATTGTCTTTTCTTTTTTTTCTCATTACAGCGAGCACATTGTCTATTGGCTATTTAAATGAAGAGGAAGTAATCATATTAATATTAACTGTGACTTTTTCTTTAATCATAGAATTAGAGCACACAATGTTCCCCGCAGAGGGAGCAGAGCAGGATTAGAGGGATTTGTCACAGGTCTCGTAGTTTGTTTTACAGTAACGACAAACAAGGAACACACAATGTGTGTGTCTGCTTTTGTGTTGAACTTCATGCTTTCCAACAAGACTTCACCAAGCGGCTTTTATCCTTTTTCCAGTTCATGTCTGCATGAGGACGAGGAACACATGTGCAACGCATTTCAAACGTTGAGTTTATATGATGCAATATAATTGAAGCCAACCCATGGGGTACTTTAAATTTAAAAAATATATATGTAAAATTAGCGTAAATTAAAAAAATCCTTTAAAAATAGTTATATTATTATAATAGTTATGAATATTAAATAATATAAGTGTAAGTTCATAAAAAAGACGAAGGCCTCGCTGGAGTCTGAGCTGAAGGAGTTTTGGATATTGACTGCACTGATGACAAGCATGAAGATTAATTATGATGAAATCTTCTTGCTGATGGTCTTGTTATGTGGGTCAACATAAACATAATAACAAATAACAAACAAATAACTTTAAAGACCATTTGACAGGGATCAGATATGGGGAAAGAATATATATAAACATATATATATATATATATATATATATATATATAAAGGTTCCTCACTCTAACTCTTTTAACCCAAACCTCAATCTTTTCCTTAAACCTAATCAAGTCGCAATCAAAAACATAAAACCATCATAAATATATATATTCTCAGTATTTATATTCAGCATATGGTGTCAATCATGACACCGAACATCGGAAGCATTTGGTGTTCATCACAAAAAGGATCCGCCCCCTCGCTGCCACGCCCCCTCGCTGTCACGCCCCCTCGCTGCCACGCCCCCTCAGCCCACTGCAGCGTTTCAAAATCAGATCATTACACTTTGAATATTTCACCTTTGTTTGAGCGGAGCGATATTATCAGCTTCACTGAAAATCGCTCGCCTTCCAGACGACTCCCTCGCTCTCCGCGGTGAGGAAATAGGGACGAGCAACAATTATCAGAAAGAGACCTGCGGTGAAGTGGGAATCATTTTTCAGTGAATATATTACCAAATATTTAATGAGTTCAGTCTGGTAGAATCCAGCAGCAAATACATACTCCAGTTCAACTTAAAAGACCCCCGGCAGCATGGAGAAATGCACCAAATCTGATTACAGAGAAACTGGAAGAGGGCAGAGAGCACGCACGCACACACACACACACACACACACACACACACACACACACACACACACACTAATCAGCGCGTCTTGCCAAACTTCTTTAATCATGAATCTTGGAATAGAACTAACAATCAAGCTCTCTTTCCTCTGAAGCCCGAGACACTGGCTATTACTGGCTGTATGTTTAATGTGTGTGTATCTGTGAGTGCACGGGTCAGTTTGAGTGTGTGTGTGTGTGTGTGTGTGTGTGTGTGAGCCACATGCTAGCTCAAATACATGGCAATATGAGTATGAGAATAATTAGACCACGAGAGAGGCACAGCAAACACTTTCCACATCCAGCCTCCTCTTTGCATCCCTTAGCCGTGACCCAATCGCAGTGTTAATGGCTCGTTAGGAAGTAGTCGAGCCGTAAAAGGAAGTTGATCATTAACCCCCCAAGTGCTGCGTCCCGCTACCTGTCGCCATAGCTACATAGGCCGAGCGGGGGCAAAGGTCAAGCTCCTGTGTTGCCAAAGCGTCGGAAAAAAAAGGGCCCAATATTGTTCCAGGATCTCACTACATTAAATTACACGCGTTAAATGTTGCTCTAAGAGGCTGTTTACGCCATAAATCACACTTTCTCTTGCACACCGCAATCTCACAACGCACACACATCCCGGGCCATAAAGCAACGTGTAGTGCAGGATCGCGGGCATTCATTTTACAGACCTCCATATCATCCCTTCTTCTGTTTCTTCTCTCGGTGTCCAAACGTCTGACAGCCAAGCGCAGCAGCTTGGTTTCCTCTGTACAAATGTACAGCGATGTCTCGCAATAATGTTCGTGTGTGCGACTTCCAGCCAGGTCGACACACTTTTGTGCGCTCCGTCGTCTGTAATTTCACTTAGTGGCCAAACGGTGGAATTACAATTCCCGGGCTCGTCACTTGATGCCATTGGAGCCCGAAAATGCTTCGTCCCATAGATTTAACTTGAGAGAGACGCCAGTAACTTGAGTGGATTATTATTTATTTCTTTAGGTAAATCAATAGTATGAACATGCACCGCTGAGGAACCGCCATCAGAACGAATGAGGCCTCCGCCGCTGTCTCCAGCTCTCTCCACCCTGTCCGCTGTTGCAGTATTTCATGAAACAAACACAGACCGGGTTTCAATGGAGCGATCTCTGGAGGCACGCACACATGGACCGCTGTCCAAGTCTGCATCATCCAAAGTGAAGAAAGAAAACAGAAGAGCCGAGAGGTTAACGCCGTTATTCCTCAGACAGGAAAAGGAAGCTTTCCAAAATCTCAATTTAAGCGAAATCTGTGATGTCGAGGGAACGTGGATTCAGCTCACAGAGCGGGGATGGAAACTATAAACCCAACTGATACAAACCTCTATCATCTGATGGTCATCTCCCTTCCCAAAGAGCAGTTGTATATATTTTTGTTTTTTTCGGGAGCTGTGGAAGGAGATGAAACGGAGGAGACACGGGGAAGTGAAAAGAAGATCAGAGAGCGGAGCCGAGAGAAAAGGGAGGACGTCTGAGAGGAGGAGACGGCCGAGCATCCTCTCGGTCGGAGGAGATCTAACGAAATGCAACCGGAGGTCAGGATAGTAAGAGCTGTGGTTAAGATGCATCACCGCCTCTTCAGAACGGAGAGACCGTGACATGTGGACGAGATTACAATCCTGCAGTTTTGAAGGATAATATACACGAGAAAGTATGAGTGTGCATATTGGAGAGTGTGTGGGAGAGTTTAGTGGTGAACAACTCTTGAATAACCTCTTAAATCAAGGAGCTTTATTTCTTTATTTTCACCCGCAACACAAGTCGTGGGTAAATAATGAATGTATTTAAGTTAATTTTTTTCTTGGTCGCCGTTTGTTGGAAGCTTGGTGAGCATTTATGACCATACCAGACTGTAACTCCTCCCCCTACTGAGGACCCTGGAAGCAGAGCCACGGAGCCACATCGGGGTTTTTTGTATTTGCTTTAAAAAGCAGGAATAAACTCACAATAAGCTCACAATAAAACCGACAGGCGAGTTATTGTGCAGATTCCCTCCACTGAAATATTGATGCCGCTCGGCGCTTCTGCAGCGCTCGCTGATTGGCTCGTCGGGGGCGTCTTGCATGCCTCAACCTCACCAGCCGGCTCCCTGGAGCAACATCCGGTAGCCGGAGCGATAAGCGGCGCGGCGCCGGAGGGCCCGGAGCGGGGACGCCGAACTGTGACGGACTCCCCGAGACCCGCCTGGTGTTTTCCTTGCTGTAATTCTCTGATGAAAAACACAATTAGGGAAATTGCTTGTGGGGCGGCGCCGAGGGGGAACTCGGATGAGGCCATAAAACGGAGAAAAAAAAAAACGCACACGGGAGGGATGGGACGATGCAGTTCCTGTATCTCAAAGTCAGCCATGTGTGTCGTCCACTAGCAACGTCGCCTTCCCTTCTGGTTGTGCGTCGGTGTCGTGGTTGTGTTCACACCAAGACACGTCACTCGAAACACGTCGCCCGAAAACCACATGGCGCCCTGCAGAGTGCCTCTTTTGCATCTTTTGGCTCGTCTGTTTTATATCACTCAAAACATTCAAGACATCTTAGGACGTAACACGGAGCTCTAGGAAACTGAGATTTCAAACATTTTATTATTATTATTATTTATATGACTTGTTTTGTCTCTTGTGTACCCTGTTTGCTGCTGTAATCCTGAAATGTCCCCACTACGTGACTAATAAAGGAATATCTAATATAATCTAAAACAAGTCATTGATTCATCCAGAAAAAGAATATCAGCAGATAAATAATTGTGTATTACTATAGTATATATACTGTGTGTGTGTGCATATATCGAGTCATCCGGAGGTTTCATCTGTCCATCCACCTGTCTTATAGCGAAGTGGCAAACAGAGAGAAACCCGATCATTTCTCATTGGCAGCTTCCCAAAGGAGCTCTCTGGGAATGGAGATGTGAGGAATGTGTTCAAATCCCCCCGCTGGGTTTTTCTTTTCCTTTTCTGGGGCTAAGCTGAGCAATCACTGCCGGCCTGCAGAGTCCAGCCCTGTTCAGGCAGCAGAGACGAGGGCTTTGTGTAAATCAAGACCCTTTTTTTTTACGCCTCGCTCTCTGATCTGAGTCATTCATCGGGGGCTTTCATCATATTACACATCTGACAATACGGCTATCAGTTGCTTTTTAACCTGAACTCAACTTTTATATTGTTTCCACTTCCTCTGCTACATTTACAGCATGCATGAGACCAGCGCTCAATAATGTAGACACTCAAAAACTCCCTTTTCAGTGGTTGAAAACACTGTTTAAGCCGGCTGTAGGGTGGTTCTTTGCAGAACAGTGGATGAGGAGTTCGTTTTTTTTTTTTTTTTGTGATACGTCGACGAGGTGTGTTAAGATTGAGAACCTTAAAGCCTTTCGCTGTGTCGGTGGATGTTCAAAGAAAGGTCACGCTATGGCAGAGGAAGAGAAGAAAAAAAAAAAAAAAACCTCCTCTGACCTTTGCATCAATGTCTGCGGATGATTGTGGTCCGCTGAGGGAGCCACAGATAAAATAGCAGCCGGTCCTGCAGACACACTGTCACACAGCGGATGGACTTTGAGATCTATAATGAAAGTGCACGAGGATGATCTCCTGTCGGCGTCAGTGGGGGCGGAGTTATGGAGGCCGGTAGCTGCTGGGGAGAAGGCTCTCCTGTGGCCCTGTGGTGGTCTCGTTATTCAAGGGGCTCTGATGTACAAAAAGTACTCGTAATATAACATCGTCAGACTCGCAACGGGGCAGTTAAAAAAAAAGAAAGAAAGTATCAAAATCAATGGAGCAGAACCAGAGATGACGTCTTTAAAAAAACCTGGCGCGCACATTACCCACAATGCCACTTGTTTGTTCGGAGATTGCAGTGTTTTAATGCCGGTGGTGCTAATAATGGAGCCCGGAGCCTGGAAGCCCGGAGCAAAGACATAAAACCTCCGGATCTGTTGTAGTTTCATATTTGTAGTCACCGGCTGAAATCTAAAATTTAAAAAAAGTATCAAAATCGATGGAGCAGAACCAGAGATGACGTCTTTATTGATGCACACATTCGTCTTCCTTGTCGAAACCTGGCGCGCACATTACCCACAATGCCACTTGTTTGTTCGGAGATTGCAGTGTTTTAATGCCGGTGGTGCTTATAATGTAGCCCGGAGACATTAAACCTCCGGATCTGTTGCAGTTTCACATTTGTAGTCACAACCGCCGCTGACTCGGGTGACACCGCTCGAGGCGATGTATCCGTTTTGCCGCAGCAAAAACTCTTCAAGCGACTTCTTCTTCTTCTTCTTCTTCTTCTTCTTCACATTAACGACAGCAGTCCCCGTGACCCGTAAACAGACTTTGATCAGTATCGCTTTCATCCACAGTACCATGCAGGAGGTCAGAGGCGCCCGTCCTCCCCGCCTCCTCCTGCTGCTGCAGCTGATGCTCGTTGGCCCCCGAACAGGAAACACTGGACACCAGATATAGATCCTCCACGGCGTGATGCCGCAGACACAGACTCAGTCATACGCACATCTGGCTCGTCTACAATTGGCAGCTGACGCAGCCGACGGGTGGCGGTGGAGTTCACGGCCTCTCCTACGCCGTCTCCAACCTTCTCCAGTGTCCTCTATCGGTTTACTTTCATCTCTGAGTCACTCCCCCGGGGCTCGAAACCACCTTCGGCGACCTCCCAGAACAATCCCGGCTCATGTCTTATAAGAGGACGGAGAAGAGGACGTGGAAGTCGACGCTTGGACTTTCTACGTTTAAAACAAAAGGACTAGGTTCGTGTGTGAAAAGCACTGGACCGGGTTTTTATTACACGAGGAGCAGGGAAAACAAGGGGTAATTGCTACTGTAATCAGTAGTGAGGCGAAAAATAACACTTAAAATCAATGACCCGCGTGGGCAATGTTAAAATCAGCCCATCTCCCTGGAGGGACATCATTTCCATCTGAATGGGCCTTTAGATTAGGCAGGTCTCCATTTTGTGTAATTGTAAATGAAGGTCCAGAAGAAGGATTATCTGTTTCTGATCTCTCAATGTGACACACTCAGAAACACATTGAACCACTTCCTGTCTGTCTTGGTTTCAGGGGATTTTTTTTCAGGGAATTATTCTCCGTTATTTGACCTTTAACTGCCTTTTTACACCCAAAATAAAAGTTGTGCCGCCTCCATTAGCCCCATTCTCCTCCCCTGACCCATTGAAAGTGGCACCTTTTGTTTGCTGACATTCTTCACCATCGGACCGATCTTTACAAATGGAGAGGAACAACTGCCCTTATCTCCCCCCCTCCAGACTGACGGAGCCTGTCGCTCACATTCAAGGTATAACATGAAAAGAACAAATATCTATCAGAACAACTGGATGCATGTAAAAAAAAAAAGAAAGAAAAGAGAAATGGTGTTTTATACAACGAAGTTCAGGAGCGAAGGCCACGCCCCCGAACTGAGCCGATCATCCGAGCCCTACGAACTTAAACGCATCAAACCCTCATCCCTCCACCCCAACCTCGTTCTTCTCTTCTTACGCCTCTCTCTCTCCCTCTCTCTCTTTCTCTCCCACAGGACTAGTGGTCTAACGGGGGACTCTGCATAGCCAGAAGAGATACCCCCCCCCCCACTCACGAGTCTCCACCCCCGTCGTTCCCGCTAGCCAATCTCATCGCAACCCTGCAACCCTCCTCACGACCCCTTCTACCCTTCTACAATCATCCCTTCATCGTCCGGTTCCTTAACCCGACCCTCTCTTCCATCTCGCAATAAAAGATCTGTAAACTCGTATTTCTAACTCATATTGGTCGTGGTCTGTGTTAGTGAAATAAAGGCCTCCCAACACTGAACGGTAATCGGACCACATGCAACACTTTTTTTCCTGCTCAGGTTAAAGAAATGTCCTCTGCACAGCCTCTCGTTCACCCACGCACACTCTCACAGAGCGGCGATGCAAAAGCATCGTTAAGGACAATTTGGGGCGTTCAGTCTCGGCCACCAGAAAGCAAACA
Organism: Cottus gobio; assembly: GCA_023566465.1. Lineage (NCBI taxonomy): Eukaryota > Metazoa > Chordata > Actinopteri > Perciformes > Cottidae > Cottus > Cottus gobio. Next base: position 5,248,380 of record CM042227.1, on the reverse strand, counting down.
AACGCAGGGCGAGAGCAGCGACTTCCCCTCCTCCCAGCTCGAGTGAAAAACAAACGTCTGCCTCATAACAGGATGAAAAACGAGCGGTACACGGAGGGGAGAAGGAAAGGTTGAAAAGGAAGGAGCGTCCTTCAGCCGCGGCATGAAGATCTGACTCTATTTCAGGGTGGAGTGGATTTTCTTGAGCTGCCAGCTGAGACCGTTGTCACAGCACGAGGTGATCCCTCTTCAGTCCCACAGCTCATAAAACAGTCGCATCACATTGATATCATATTGATATCATATTGATATAGGAGGTGGAGGTTTGTCTGATTGGTAGACACTGGAAGACAACATGCTTTCTGCCAAATCAAAGCAGCTTTTTAAAAACATTTTACAGAAGTTACTTCTACTACTACTTTGGTGTTTTTGAGAATATCCAGTTGAAAAATATACATATATTATTTATAATGTTAAGTTTGATTGGGTTTTATCATAATAATGTGCACAAATATAAACCAAACAAATATAGAAATACGTTTAAAATCAATCAAACCGGCTTTAATATAGGAAGGATCATTATTTGGTTACAATAATATAGTGGGCATTAGTGCATGACAGATATTACATAACACTAAACATATGCACTGATTTAAAAATTCAAACTTAAGCATGAAATTGTAATGATGACTTAAACCCTGGTGTTGGAAATTATCTTTGGTATACACGCATACAGTACTTGTCCCTTTAAATGAACAAATAAATAAAATATCCTGATCCATCTTTCATGCAATAATTGCTGCAGCTAAATATAATCCCAACAGAGGAGCGTGTCGTGTGCATGCTCATACTGCATTGTGAAAAATTACATCATCAGGTACATTTATTGCTAAGAATACACAAACTAAATGATGAATTTATTGTTTTTATGCTTAGCATGTTTATGACGTACAACTCTTCCATTGTGATGGAGTGTGCAGCCTCTTAGGCACAATTATATCCGTACTGATAAAACCCGGCCTTGGCTTTGTATTCCAAACAAATTGCACATTTAAAAGGTCATAAAACTTTCAAATGAGGCCAAATTGAAGATTTGGAGGTTACAAAGGCTCCACACACCTGTGTGAATATCACGATTGCCTCCGGCTGCTAATAGGCTAGCGCATGGATGAGACGGCGATGAGGAAGCGTTAATGCAACGCTAATAGCAAATCGGCTGATGCGAGCAGATCATAACAATGGTATAATTGAACTAATGCTCCATTAACTGCGTTTCAACGTTGGTGGAGAGCAGAGAGACACGAAGAGGGGAGGCAGAGGCCACATTGAGTTTAGTAAAGATAGAGAACGTAATAAGGGAAAACACGGAGGAATCAAATATCCAGCGTGGGTGGAGCGAGGGCTCATGGGAAGGGAAGGAGGCAGGAAACAGCAACGCCACATGCACTGCATTCACGAGGCTTTAGTCTCGGCTAATAGGGTTGTGGGTTGTTGGGGCGGCCTGCTGGTTGGTACAGTACCATAAGATGACACATGCCACTGAAACGCACTAAAAGCAATGTGGCCACGAGGGCATTTATGGCTCTTTGTGTCCGTCCCTCGCTCAGGCCACGGCCACGCTTACACAGCATTTCAGGTTGTTTTTTTTGTAAAGATTTGTATCCACACAAAACATGCAGCAAAAACAAATATATTTTTCTTCTGGATCTGTCATTGTTCCTCCTCTTTTTGGGTGGCAAACAAAAACACCATGTGATCCGGAGTGGGTCGGATGGTCTGTTTGAATAAATCACATTCTAGTTGTGTTCAATTTCAGGTATTGCAGGTTTTGAAGTGTTATGCATGTAACGGAACTTCCATATTTATAATATAATGTATAAACGTTGACTTATATGTCACGAAACTTGCTTTTTTAAATTCACAAAAAAAGTCTCTTCTTAACACTGAACAGAACCATCAGCGAGAAGTTCGGCTATATTGATATAATTATATGTAATGCTCGTGCCGTGAAACACTGGGACTGCCAGATTTGCTATCCATCGTACAAAGTTATCTTAACCCAAACATTGACTTCTTTGTCACATATGATCCGTACTTGCAGTTATTTTAGCCCAAACCACAATCATAATAATAATAATAATAATAATACATTTAATTTATATAGCGCTTTTCATGATACTCAAAGACACTTTACACAGCATTATAAAATCATCCTATAAGCTAAACAATAAATACAATAAAATACATACAAACATACAGAGTGCCCACAGTCACACATTAAAAGCTGAAGAGCTGGGTTTTGATTTGTGATATGAATATGGAAAGGTCAGTCCTGTCTCTGATGAGTTTGGGGAGAGAGTTTCCCAAACCGCACCAGGTTTATTAGTTAATAAGGAAAGGGCTTGCGTAGGCGCACTGAGCGCTCGTGTTGCTGGACATTTGTCGGGAAAACGCAGCATAAAATAACCTTTTGTAAGACACCATACGAACAGGTGTACGAGAATACGTTAAAAGATCCTGGTGTGAAAAATGCCAGCATCGTGTGGATGTGAGGCCAAAACAGAGAAAAACTAAATGTTGCCGGGTAAGTGCACACTCTCACTCACACACACACACACACACACACACACACACACACACACACACTCACAAGAGAAGTAAAATAGAGCCAAAAGAGAAAGGAGAGGAATGATATGCGAGTGAGAAATTAAGAAGACCACGCCGGGGTAACCGAGCTCCGAAAGGCAGATGGGGAGCGAGGGATAAGGAAAGTGAAGGGTTTAGGGTTTCATGCTACTGTGCACGGATCAGCATGATCCATGCATGATGGGTAATTCAATTATAGGGCGGGAGAGTTTGGCGAGAGGAGGAAGACGTAACACGCAAGAAGGACAAGATGAAAGATGAGGGAGCAAGGGGAGGAGAAGGGAGCACTATCTGGAGATTATGGGGGAGAAAGAGAAAGAGATGATGAAACGCGATAGAAGCACTTTGAAAGCCTCCAAGAAGAGAACGAAAGAGACAGCGTCAGAAAATCTCTTGAAAATAAGGTAAAAACCGGAAAACTGTTATTCTCTCGTGTCTCCCCCGCTCCAACTCTCACTCCCTTCCTGTCCGTCTCTCACCCTCTCCCGCTCCATCCCTGCCTGTGCCAGCATTACAGTTTTTTTCAGGCGCTACCAAGCGTTTGTCCAAACAGTGGTCACATTTTCAAAACTCTAAACACAATTAGCACAGCATCGGTCTTTTGTGGCCATACCATTCACACATTTCATGTCGTTTTCAAACAATATGCAGTCAGTGAACACATTTCCACAATGCTTACATTTTCTTAACAGACAAGCTATACCTCCCAACAACATTATGGATTGTTTTTGTATTATTTACGAATGTTAACACACAACATCCCACAATGGCAAAAACAATATTCCAAACCTTAGATACAGTCTAAAAACCTCTTCTGCAATGATATCAGTTCTAAAACAATATATCTCAGCTGATAATAAACAAACAATTGAATAATTGACACACAGCTGATTTATGTTGGGTAAATTGGGCAAACCACAGCTGATTCCAGTCTGGCTTAGACTCAGTGGCATTACTTATACAGTAAAAGGAGGACTTTGAGGAGTGATGTCCCCCCCTTTTTATTTGAGCTTTATGCCGTTGTTTTTTTGTTCAGAATGCTCTTGTGTGTTTCATGGATATTTTGTTCACTGTAAGCAATACTGTAAAACTCTTTCTGTTTTCTGTATTTATACTGTACCTCCAGTAGTAAACAGTAAAGGGGAAAAAAACTGATTTGGTTTTTACTGGAATGCTTTTGAATGTGAACATTGCATGTGGACATACAGTTCCCAACCAAGACATTTTGTGTAAAAACAGTGGATTGCATGTTTTGCAAGCAAATACCTGTAAAACTGAAACATAAAAGTCTATGCAGTTTTTGTAATGTCAGCATTAGCCAGTATTTTGAAACCTGGTGTACTTTGATGGACTGGAAGGACCTTGTGAAGTGAAAACAAGAGTTATTCTTTGACAGAATCATTTCATTTTGAGTCAGATTTCCAGTGTTTTGGTAAAGTTAGTGTGTGCAGAGAAAGATGTGTTCTATTTTGAAATGAAGAGTTAGTATATATTTAACAAAATGCATGCGTGCACAGCACATCTTGCCAGTTCACAAGCGTGCATAAGCGTTCACAAGCATTCACAAGCATTCACAAGCGTTCACAAGCATTCACAAGCATTCACAAGCGTTCACAAGCGTTCACAAGCATTCACAAGCGTTCACAAGCGTTCACAAGCATTCACAAGCATTCACAAGCATTCACAAGCATTCACAAGCGTGCATAAGCGTTCACAAGCATTCATAAGCATTCACAAGCATTCACAAGCATTCATAAGCATTCACAAGCGTTCACAAGCGTTCACAAGCATTCACAAGCATTCATAAGCATTCACAAGCATTCACAAGCATTCACAAGCATTCACAAGCATTCACAAGCGTGCATAAGCGTTCACAAGCATTCATAAGCATTCACAAGCATTCACAAGCATTCATAAGCATTCACAAGCATTCACAAGCGTTCACAAGCGTTCACAAGCGTTCACAAGCGTGCATAAGCGTTCACAAGCATTCACAAGCGTTCACAAGCGTTCACAAGCGTTCACAAGCGTGCAAATGCGGCGCAGTGAGTATTTCTCCGTAGTGAGTTATTTCTAGGACTGTGCATGAAGAGAAAAGAGGAGAGGAGGAAAATCCTCAAGTCGTTCTGTAACGAGGAGCTTTTAAACACACAAGCAAACAGCAACTGATGAGCCATGAAGCATCCTATGGTATTGGAAACGCCGGCCATTCCAGCCAGTGAACCATATATATGTACGTATATCCATGTGATAAAGCACCCTGCATGACATTAGGGAAATCACCCTACTCATCATTCATAGAGGCTTCATCATGGCAGTGTCTGCTGGAGGCCGGGCCTGGCTGATGTATCGGCCTGTCTAGGCTTTGGCTCTGGCTGCACGAGTCCCGTGGACCGGCTCCATGCGACTTATTTACTCATCTTCGTCTAAACTCAGGCAGTAATTGCAGCGATGAAATGGCTCAACAGCCTGCTGTTTCCTCAACAAAGCTCTCTCCATAGCTATATGGGGAGCGGCCATCAAGCACTTTGTTTTCATAGTCTTAGTTTTTTTTTTAAAGGATTTTATTCAATTTGAGGCCGTTGTAAAAGTATGTAATGTAAAAAGTTTCAAATGAAACAGTAACACTAAAAAGGTCCATCATTCTGTTTCACTGGCGGTAAATTGTGACGAGACGACAACTGTGACATATATTTTACTGCAAAGCTGCTGATACCTGTGGGAATCCCAGGCGTAGCTGTAAGAATGACGTTACAAGAGTTACGTGTCGATATCATCACCACAGAAACTGCTCGGATCGGTAGATGTTGAAGAACTCTTCTTAAGTACTTAGAGTGATAATCTGAGATGTGATTGCCTGAGAAGTGTTGTAACAGGACACTAATGTACTAATGTGTCCAGTTCAGGTTCAAGTTTAGTTAATTTGTTTTTTTTAAAACACCCGGAAGTAGTGATTCCACTTTAGGATGAAAATGTTATAATATTGGCAACACTTTCTCCGAGACGACGCAGCACGGAAGGGTAATTTACCACCAGGCTGAAAAGCAGGATTCCACTGCCGTGTCAAATTAAAATGGCAATTAGAACGCCTTCATCTCCAATAACGTGATGTGAAACTGAATATGTGAGCAGGGTATAAGTTATGAGATAGTTTACATTCAAATTCTTCAGGTTTGATTAGATCACTCAAACGTTTGTGTAGCTCTGAGAATACACTGAGCGAGGACTGTGTTTCTTTAACAGCTCTCATACACAGACCAGTCGCAAGGAAAGAAAAGAACATTTCTGCAAACCCCGGTTACTTTGTACAGTATGTGGCTGGTCAGAGCACTGACTGTTATGGAAAGTAACGTGGTGTGAAAGTATAACAAGTAACAGAAGTCTACGGGTTGTGAGGAGCAGTGGTAGATGATGGGTCACGCAAACACAGGACTTTAACCCAGGAGACTGCTGTTCGTGTCCCTTGTGGAATCAAAACGTTGATGTAATACTTGTTAGATAACATTGTTTTACGTGTTATTTACATAGAAAAGACTGCTGGCTAGGAGTGGTGTTGTCTATTTACGGTAGTTCCGTTACATTGTTTCATCTTGCTGCGTTCTGTTGTTCCGTTCTGTTATTCCGTTCAGAATCAGAATCAGAACCATTTATTGCCATGTATGTTTACACATACAAGGAATTTGTCCTGGCGGGAAGGTGCATACATTTAACATTTAACAATACACATTTAACAGTTAGACCGAATTAAAAACAAAAACAATACAAAACAACGAGCACCGACGCACCGAGGCAGCCATCAGCGGCGCCATCTTAACATTAATTAGCCTGCTGTTCTGTTGTTCCGTTCTGTTGTTCCGTTCTGTTGTTCTGTTCTGTTGTTCCGTTCCATTGTTCCGTTCCGTTGTTACGTTACGTTGTTACGTTCTGTTGTTACGTTACGTTATTCCATTCCGTTGTTCCGTTTTGTTGTTCCATTCTGTTGTTTTGTTGTTACGTCCTATTGTTCCGTTGTTCCATTCCGTTGTTCCGTTTTGTTGTTCCATTCTGTTGTTCCGTTGTTCCATGTTTCAGTTGTTCATTTCTGTTTTTCTGTTCTGTTGTTCCGTTCCGTTATTCTGTTCTGTTGTTCCGTTATTCCGTTCTGTTGTTCCGTTCCGTTATTCCGTTCTGTTGTTCCGTTCTGTTGTTCCGTTCCGTTGTTCCGTTCAGTTATTCCGTTCTGTTGTTCCGTTCTGTTGTTCCATTGTTCCATGTTTCCATTGTTCCGTTCTGTTGTTCTGTTGTTCCATTGTTCCATGTTTCATTTGTTCATTTCTGTTGTTCCATTCCGTTGTTCCGTTCTGTTGTGATCTTTTTTCTAACTAACCCAGACGTTCTGTTGCTTAAACCTTAATCGCTTCATAACCTTTGCCTCATGGCTTTGCTACACGCTGCTTACGACTCACTTTATGCAGAGAAACCGGATTGGATCTTTGAATATTTACGTTTCTTTATATAAAGACACCAGTCACTTTGTTTAAACACCCCTTATTCTGTAGATATTTTTTGGTTTGCCGTCCTGTCCCTCTGAGCGGCTGCACTCAGACACCAAACACAAAACAACGGGAACTTGGCAACGCCGACTTGAAACGGCCACGGTTAACTCAGCCCATCTGTCTGCTTAATTTATCAAATATTACCACTGTTTGAGACTTTTTGTAGCTCTCAAGCTAATGGAAACCCCGAGCCTGGAGACGAATAATTCAGCGAGATTGACTGCTATAAATATTTTTCATTAAAAAAGTGGCACCTAACTTCCTCGACCTAGTGCACTTTTAACATCCTCAGAAACGTCAACATGAATGAGTCAACACGTTGCATATGAGAGACGTTTTCCAGGACCTCTTGTTGCTCCTGTTGACATTAAGATGACAAACAATTCCCCATTTGGTCTGCCGGCCGAGCGCCACGACGATCTGAGATCATGTTTACTGGATGTAGTGAAAGAAAGGATGATGCTAGGCTAAGCTTACACTTAAATAGATCCCTCCTGTGGTCGCAGTCAGCCGATAAAAAGTGCACTCGGTCCACCCTCCTCCCAAAGGTATGATCATTACATCCAATACGTCCAGTGGCTCTGCAGAGGTTCAATAACCAGGAGCTGAGAACTGGAACAATTTTCCCACCACTCTGAGTAAAAGCCCAGAAAAACAGACTCAACGCTCGTGGCTAATGACTATAATTATTAAGGCAATTTGCTCGTGCCTCAATATCAAACTATTTGCCCAAACCAAAAAAAAAACAGGAAAAAATGACCGGAAAATTACAATTCAACTCAGAGAGAAAAGCAGCAACTTTGTAAACCAGAAAAAAATAACTGAGCCAATTAACACCCCTGACAATACAACATGACAATCTGTAGCTGTTCAGGAGGCAGGCATCTGCTACACACAGCAGGATGAGCTGCCTAATAAACTCATACAGGATCTGTTGCAGTGGAAGGCATTGGAGTCTCCGCCGCTAGCTCGGCCGCCAGCTGAGCTAACGGCTTGAAATGCAACTAGGAGATCCAACGAGCCCCAGCAGTAACACATATAATCAGAGAGCATGTGAGGCGCAAGATGTCATAAAGTCCAGTAAAGTCACCCCCCAAAAAGATCTTTAAAACCAGTCTTCGACCACCAGGTGCTGCTTGTTCCCACGCTCTGCTCCCACATCTGCGTCTTGTTTCATGAACAGCGAGCGCAGGCTGAGAACACGATGCACAGCCTCACCGGGGAGGTACAAAGCAAATGAGGCAAACCCGAAACCGTGCATGGCATCTCTGCTCCCCCATGAATACAGTATGTTACTAAACATTAAACACAATGCTGGTAGATTAGTCCTCTGTTGTAACAATGCTTCTCGCCAATAGATGTTATACCGTTGGAAAGCCTTTTAAACGGTACCTGTTTAAAGGAACATGTATTTCTGGGATGAGGCACACGGGTGGGTGTGTTAATTGAGGCAATTCAAGATTTGCCAAATCTTCTATGCCAAAGTCAAACAGCTGATTCCCAGCATGAGGAGGAGGAGCCATCTCACAGCAGTGTTCACCAGATTGGTGACCAGCATGAGGAGGAGGAGCCATCTCACAGCAGTGTTCACCAGATTGGTGACCAGCATGAGGAGGAGGAGCCATCTCACAGCAGTGTTCACCAGGCTGGTGACCAGCATGAGGAGGAGGAGCCATCTCACAGCAGTGTTAACCAGACTGGTGACCAGCATGAGGAGGAGGAGCCATCCAACAGCAGTGTTCACCAGATTGGTGACCAGCATGAGGAGGAGGAGCCATCTCACAGCAGTGTTAACCAGACTGGTGACCAGCATGAGGAGGAGGAGCCATCCAACAGCAGTGTTCACCAGATTGGTGACCAGCATGAGGAGGAGGGGCCATCTCACAGCAGTGTTCACCAGGCTGGTGACCAGCATGAAGAGGAGGAGCCATCCAACAGCAGTGTTCACCAGACTGGTGACCAGCATGAGGAGGAGGAGCCATCTCACAGCAGTGTTCACCAGACTGGTGACCAGCATGAGGAGGAGGAGCCATCCAACAGCAGTGTTCACCAGACTGGTGACCAGCATGAGGAGGAGGAGCCATCTCACAGCAGTGTTCACCAGACTGGTGACCAGCATGAGGAGGAGGAGCCATCTCACAGCAGTGTTCACCAGATTGGTGACCAGCATGAGGAGGAGGAGCCAGGCTGTTGTGGCTGTGGATGGTTCTTCCTCACGTTACTGAGGCTCCAGACTGTTTGTTAAATGAATACATTGTAAAATTGCCAATACGTCTGGTTTATTCCTTACTGATAGACTTCAGTCAGCAGAATCAGCTGTTCGGCATTGGCAGAAAAGATTTGGCCAATTTTTCATGGGCGCAACCCACGTACACAGCTGCTCATATCACAAATGCACCGTTTAAAAGTGTAATAAACAGGCTTTCCAAAGGTATACAAATGTATTTCCAAGAATTATTTTTACAATAAGGAAATAATCTACCAAACACTTATTATTTGGCCACAATTTGCAAATTACAACATAAGATAAGGCATAATTGGAGAGGTAGGTGCATGGTCTTGATGGACAAAAGCACTGGTCTTAGTGGCGAATATTAATGAGGGGCCCCTTCAATGTATGCATGGAACTACAGGCAGCTAATAGGAATTCAACAAAAGAAGGTGACTGGCTTTCTAACGAGAGAGAGATAGAGAGAGAGAGAGAGAGAGAGAGTTGCATAAAGCCGACGATACAGAGGTGACAGACAGAGATAAGCAGAATATTTGCAAAGGATGAGGAAGACGTTAAGAGGCCGAAGAGAGAGGGTAAAAGAGGGCAAGGGTGAGGAAAGGAAGGACTGGAGGAAAGTGGATAAGAAAAGGGGGATGGAGGGGAAGGATGGGAATTAGGCCAATTTGGGGATTTACAGCAGATTGCAGCTCTGTAAGCTTTCCCTCCGCTCTCCATCGCTCCGATGGAGAGCGGAGGGAAATCTGTGTGATGGAAAAGATGGACAGAATTCTTGGACAAATAAAGACTTGCACACACACACATATAATATCTTGATATATATAGATACATATATGTGTATTTTAATAGCCATCACACAGACACTGGCTGGAGCTATAGCATCTAGACTGGGTTTTCTATCCTCCACGTCTCCATGAGGATAGAGGCGGTGCAGCTGTGCTGTGCAGAAAGGGGGTGGAGAAGGAGAGGAAATCGGGATGAAAGAGGAAAAGACGAGGGGTTGAGGTGAATGAAAGCAATCAGTGATGGAAGAGAACAATTAAATCAAAGTGAGGATGGCGCAAATGGACAGGAAAAAGAGAAGCAGAGGTGGAGAGATAGCCACAAGCGGTGAAATGTTGAGAAAGAATTAGTCTGGAAGCCAAATGGAAGGGGGATTAAAAAAAAAAAAAAAAAAGAGTGAGCTGTGTTTTGCTCCACTAAATGATCCATATTGAGACATTACATTCTGCTGAGAGGGCAGAAGTACGTCCCAGTGGAGACAATGAAGTGTGGCCGAGCGGCTGTGGCTCATCAAAGCGCTGACGTCAGCACAAGTGGAAGCTCGGGAGGCCACATTAGAAACCCCTGCTTCATCCAAGCGATGGGTGGGATGGATGACGGAGGGACCGGGCAGTTTGAACGGGAGAGGAGCGCTTGATGAGATCGCCTCGATCGTCAAACAGAGAGAGACGTTTTTCTAAACCCCACAATCTGACAATCTAGCTGCTTTTGTTCCCGATCATTATAATAACTGGCCACTCGCCACGCCACTACTTCAGCAGATCCATGGATGATCGCTTTAAAACACTATTTACATACGGTGTCCTGTGATCACATTCAAATCCAGCGCTGTCTGAAACTCATAGTGCTTTAGATGCACGCTGAACTAAACTCTAAATCACTGTGTTGTGCTGCATTGAAAATACATTACGTAAACAAAATAACAAGAAGCTTCATATACCATCGTATGTTTCTGCAAACCACGGTCTGTGTTGAATGCCGACGATTCTGACCCAAAAGGAAGCTCATAAATATGATTAATACCGAACGTGCCACGTGGTGAAACGATTGGTAAGATTTAGACAACAAAATGACTTGATTAAGTTCAGAATAATGGTTTGTGTTAAAATAATGACGTATGTAACGTTGCTTATGTAACGTTACGTAACAAGCTTAGAAACAGCATTTACTTTTGTTATCACACGGGACAAGAACAGCAGGCTCCCGGGTGAAAGTCCTGTGTTTGTTAGACACATCATCCACTACCCATAATGCACTTTCTTGCTTATACTCGTTATTATACAACACCACTTTCAATAACGGTCGCTTGCAACATCCTTTAAGGCAACTGGGGAACCTGGGTATACAAAGATGTCTCAATGTCTAATTTGAGATTGTCAATAAAGCTTCAGTTTTTTTTAGGGAAAAGTTGCAAACCCAGCAATATGGAGAAAACGCTAGTTCAGTAGCACTCAGTCTTGGTCAATTTTTAAAGATCTTTTTATGGGGATGTGGATCTTTTGGATCAGTTTGAGGAGTGCGTCTGGTTCACATGATCCTGCAGTGAGGGATCACCCTGATCTGGTCCTAGTCTTGGCTCAGTCCCGACCCCTCAAAGTCCGAGTCTTGTCTCGGCCTCCATACACTCTGGACTTGGTCGTGGCTCGGTATTGATTTTGCTTTTCTTGACACCAACAATTACCTGAGGAAATGCCTTAAATGTCACCATCAAGATGTTATTAGCCAACCCCATCGTTTATTACTGCTCCTGGTAGAGTTATCTGTTTGGATCTACAGGTTTTATTTGGCTATATATCACCAACTGTGTTGCCTGGGAAATAAAGCATTTTTACCACCTTACCTCTCAAATCCTTAAAAATCAAGCCTTCCCCTCGGTAGTTCTTCGTTCTAGTCTGTGTAGCTGGAGTTGTTGCCTTATAAATAATTCTCTGTAAGTCTGCACCAGAGTCAGCCGGTTTATTCTGTGGCAGGGCTCCACACTATTTCTCCAGAGAGGCCTTGAGAGAGCTCCTCGTTGCACTGTGGATGTCGGCTCGGTGGGAGGATGCTTTTAGTTTTTGCAGCCCGTGAAGCTGTAGTGGACGGAGAGGACAGCGCCCTTGTTTGGGCACCACGCTGACAAAAGTAAGTAGCCGATCATACACAAGGCCCGCGGTGGTAAGTGATTGCTTGTTGGTGGAAGTGGTTCAAAGAGCAGCTGAGCCATGTTTCACAAACACGAGGAGTGAACCTGCTGTAATATGAGCCGGAGAGCCACAACAACAGCTCCTCTAAATATCCTGCAAATATGCTCCATGAAACAAAAAAGCAGGAGTATATCCATCGGATTTCTCAGCACCAAACTAGACGAAATGAGACAGCGTCTTCTTCATTTAGCCGGAGAAAGGAAACACCAGAGATAAGTGCGAGCCTTTAATTGCTTCATTAAGCGGAATAATAGAACCCACTTCTTTATGTGGCTCGACAAAGACATTATGAAAGTGTTGGCATCTTGCAGGGATGTGTGCATGCATTTGGTGTCTGCGGAGAAGCCGGTTAATCTCTTAAACTCAGGGGTCGATCTGTGTCAGATCCTGTTGACTGAACCTTGTGAAGGCCGCTGCCGATCACTCACTCCACTTGATTACTTCGGGTAAAGTGGAAATCCATAAGGGATGAAGGCAGTGCGGACAGTGCAAAAAAGATTGTGTGGATGCCTGTCTTAAATATAAGACAGTCATCTATGGGGATTTTCTTGCATCAAACACACAAATCAAATAAGCAGGAAATACATTTGTATTCCTGTATTATTTGCTGCTTAGAGCTAACATTGGGCATTAAAAAAGGTCATAATCACGCTAATAAACACGTTAATCAATAACTCAGCAGAATGAATATGCATAATGTATGGCTACGTGACGTCGTCTGCGTGCTCGTAGCTTGTAGATCAGGCGATCAGGTGAAACAGAGACTGAACGACTGAAGTGTTTCAGAAGTGCAACTCTGCATTTCTCTTGCCCTTTTATCATCTGCTGGTTATGTCAGCAACAACAGAGGCTTACAAATCAATGAGAAACACTGCTGGGTCCACTGGACGTGCACAGAAAACACGATGAACACGAAAGCTGCATGTATATGTGTGTGTGTGTGTAGGTGTGCAGTTATGTATTTGCAACCATGCAAGAGTGTGCGTGCCTTTTTATGTGGCCTTTCTCGCACACCTCCAGAAAGCAGTAGTAGATCAATAGCAATTCCTTTTCGCCCCTAGCTTTTCCTAGAATGACCCACAGCTCCCACAATGCCCTTGAGAAAATGAAGCGCATTGTTGCGGAGGACGGGCACCTTTCACACCCGCGAGAGGAGGTCAGCGAGGAGCTCTGATCCCCCTCCGCTTACGCTACAGGTGGTGGAGAGAGGAGAGGGGCTGAAATGGAAATGATGTAAGAACCCATTACCCTTGTAGCATGCTCTGACAAACACACACACACACACACACACATACACACATGTGCCATTATGCACCAAAACACCGCCAACCACAGCAAGTCACACACAGAATAACGATTACTTGCTTTTCCACGGGGAGAGCTGCAAGAAGGGGAAGAAAGACCTCTCGGTATTAATGCACAGCTTTGAGGACAGTTCCTGGTTGCAGGTGCTTCATGGTGTGTAAATGTAGCGAATATAGAAGTGGTGTCCGATAATGTGGCTTAAATAAGGTGGAAACTGAACACCTGAACCCAAAGAAGTTGAGGGAGAGAAAGTTTGACATTTTCTGTGAGGCACGCTCATTAACTCTCATGGATGAGGAGATCGAAACCACGGTTTGTTCAATATACTGCAAGGCTAGAGTCTGCAGCCAGTTAGCTTAGCTTAGCATAAAGACTGGAAGCAGGGACGGCTAGCTTAGCTCTGAGCGAAGTCTACATATTAATGCTTGTTTGTTTAATCCGTGCACTTTGTTGACTGAAACAAAAAAGATATAAAATGTTTTCAAGGTGAGCTGTGTCCCTCCTGGTTCCAGTCTTTGTGCTAAGCTAACCGTTTGCTAGCTTTATCCAGATGTTTTTAACAGATTTGAGTGTGGCATCAATCTCTGCAACAAGCCACAAATGTAAAACTATTCCTTATAAGATGAATAGAAAATAACCCTATTTCGCCTTGTGATGGGTCCGTTCGTGAAGGTTTTTAGTACTTATTATGAGTAATCTTTTCTGATTGATTCGGATCTGTTTTTGCAGTTGGAGTCATTTCAAATGGGTCTGTTTTTGGCAATAGAACTGACGATAATCTCTCTTAGTCCCATTGTGTTGAAACATTGAATTATTGTAACTGCCCTTGGGGCTTAATAAGCTGCAGGCAGTGTCACATGTGTCCACTTTAAAGATCTTTACGAGTCCATTGTTGAGTGCCTGGAAACAAATGGTCAATACCTAAGAATATAAATCCAGACGGGAAAGTGGAGGCTCGGCCAATGGAGTATTGAGCGAGCCGGTGGACCACACTGGGAAGCAACCAAATGGGCTTCAGGGCTCTTAGTTTGCAGTTGCATGCTGGGACAGCAACAAAGGAAGCCCCGCTGTTTGCTCAAACCGGCACCCGAATCTCAAAGAGGGCTTAAAACCTATACCTACATTCACAATTCTGTCCTTGAATACTCATCCACCAATTCAGCTGTCATGGAAGAAAAAAAAAGAGAAAGCTGCAGTCTCTCGACCTTTCACATTCCCAAACACACACACACACACACTCACACACACAGACGATGCACCTAAGGGAAAACAAAACAGTTCTGGAGGGTACAGGGCAGAACAAGACAGCCAGTCATGAGAATAAAAGAGGGGCGATCCAAACCGATGACAGTGACTCACTTCTAAGCAAAGCCTGCAGCGAGAACTATCTAAATCTGTGTTTTTCAAGCTTTTTTGAGCACATTTTCTACAATAAGAAAATCCAACAACCAAAAAAGTTACAAAACGTCACATTGTAGCATAATAAAGCATATATGCTAGGTAATTATTACGCTACCCACTGGCATGGAAGAGTATTTAATTACTAGACCAGCCACTATATTGCAGGCTCAGACACTCAACAATGAAAAATGATTAGCGGCAACTAAATCATATTTCTTTTGGACCGATTAAGTGAAATTGGACATTTTCCCACGACACACCTGACGACCTCGGCTAACGTGGAGGGGGCGGGGTTCATGACCTATGCTGCAGCCAGCCACCAGGGGGCGACCGCGATGTTAAGTCGTCCATCTTTATATACCGTCGATGCTCCCGTCCTTCATAAGTGTCTCAGAGGTCCCGCTGTGAAACTCTCTATTTCAGCCAGACATCAGTCAAAATGCTTCAAAGCGAGTTCTGCTCCTCCCCGTCCTCCTCTGTTAAATCTCAATCCCTAAAGAAGTGAGGCAAATGAAAGGGCTTTGGCAATATTTTTATTTTTATTTGGAAGAGTCCATTGCGGAGTGTGCCACTTTTCCATGTACAATCAGTTAATAAATGTATAGATTCATATAAATTATGCACAAAAGCTATTTTCAAAGTAAATGTGAATAATTATATTTCCTTATTCTTATCTCGGGAGGCTTTAAAAGTTGCATTTGATAATCAATGACCAGTCAGAGCTCCTGCGGCTCTGTGGGTTGGACTTCATTACAGCAGGCCCTCTATGATCAAAGGACCATGAACCTCACACTGCAGGTTAAAGCAAAAGATGAATTAGTTAGTAAAGAGAAATATGAGAAGACATAAGAGGAAATATGAACCACTTAGGAGTATTATGTAGTATTATGATTCAATTAGAAAGACACAAAATTATCAGTTTATAATAGCTTGTTAAAATTGGACATTCTCTAAAAAAATTAAGATTTATCATTGAAATAAATTAAATTGATTACACACTCTATAGCCCACCACCATACTTTCAAATAAAAACCTGATAAACCTTTCAACCTGATAAAAATACATTTCTATATATTAAACCGATCATTTCAGTTTTTCAAACCATACAACGCGGTTTTGTATTTGTCCTGCATGTTTGTCCAAAAAATAAAAGTTCTTAACCAATGCAAAGCTCCCACCAGTGGGATGTGTGTGTTATTGACCAGTACACATGATGATCCCACCCCCAATGGAGACGGTCTCCATACCGATCCATACAAACCCTCCAGAAGCTTAGGACACACACACAAAACGCGCGCGCGCACACGCACAAAGACAAATGTATGCTTTGCTCTCATGCCATGCAACACCATCCACCCACAGCAATCTGTAACACATTATAACAGAACAGAAAGAGAGAGAGAGAGAGAGAGAGAGAGAGAGTATAAGGAAAGCAGACAAGATCAGGTAGAGTGAGGATGACGAGCTCCATATGTCTCACTACGTTCAAACACAACCCTCTCAGTTCAAAACGCTGCACAGAACATAGACTACTTGGATCTTCAGGAATGTGGGCCTCAATCCGAACAAACCCGGCCAGCTCTGTACCTGCTCCATGGCGTGCATGCTTCATGGTGTGCATGCTGCATGGTGTGCATGCTGCATGGCGTGCATGCTGCATGGCGTGCATGCTGCATGGCGTGTATGCTGCATGGCGTGCATGCGTCGGAGTCTGATCTCGTGCATGGCTGGAAAGATAATAGCGTGACGAAGACAGTTTAGCAAAACATGCGGGTGACCTAACGATGACCTGCCTCTGGGACTACAGTTGAAATTAGCTTGCAAGCTAATTCTTGAGTTCTGTTCTGCCTCAATTTCCATTGAGGCAGAAACTGAAATGTTGATTAATCTGCACTGTCCCTTGGAAATAAATTAATAAATAGATTTTTATATATATATATATATATATATATATATATATATATATATATATATTTTACATTAATCCTTCCAACGTCTTTCTTTTATTTTTTTCGCCCTCGCATCCGCCATGCTCCTCTTAGCTGAGGTCTTTTCCTCACGTGACAATCTCGCTCGCTGCCACGAGGGGGCGACAAAGGTTCAGCTCTCCGGCTTTAAAAGTTTATACGTCGGCGTTCCATTCAACTCGTTTCCGCTGCCCCCAAAAGTTGCAAAACATAATAACTTATTGCAAGTTTATGTTCACCCTGATTCAGCGACTGGTGCAGTGTTGTGTTCGTGGTCGTGGTGCTGACGGATTTAACGCCTCTGGCTGTTGCATCGTTCTACTGAGTGATTTCTCAGACAAAGTTTTAATATTTATGACCAAAATATATCTGAAAAAGCATAAACCTATATTGTGAAATGTGTCAACTCAGTGTGTGCGTGTGTGTGTGTGTGTGTGTACTCTCAGCTTGGGCAGCATATTTCTGTCCAAACCCGACCCGAGAGAGTAGTAACGGAGCCCGACTTGAACCAGACAGTTTTCTTTTTTTTCATGTCCATTATAAGAAATTGTGTGTGTTTTTTATGTAGTGTTATGTCCTCACCGACTGTAGCCCGACACAGTTAATGTGAGCTGAAGCACCGGGTTTGTGGAGTCGGAGCGCTGTTGGAATGTTAACTGTACTGTTTCAGAGCCCCGGTGGGGTCCGCCGGCATTAAAAGGTTTGAATAATGTTCCTGTTAGAGTGAGAGGACCCGGTGAGAGGATTCATATTCATACGAGACACTTGTTCAGATCACATCGGAGGTAATGGCGTTCACAGAGGTGTGTGTGCTCCAAACCACGGACACAAGTGTAATAAATATAAACAGAGTAGGCTGAAAGGGGTTTTATTGTATCCAGATTCCAGATTGCATCGCTACAATAAATATTCATTTCCATCGTGCCTTCGGCAAAATTTGTTTGTTTCTCGTGTCGGAGATTTATGTAATTATTAATGATTTATGTAATCCATCGTCCGTCACCATCATCTCGTAAATCGCCAAATGAAGTAATTAATTTAGCATTAAACCAATTAACCAATTACAATTTCTTGTGCATCCCATCTAAAGGACAAACACATGAGTAGCACCGGGACGCGTTCGGCCCCGGTACAGACTCCGGTCGCTCAACTGAAGGGTATCTGCTGATGCTGAGTACCGATCCCATCCGATCCCATCTTTAAATTAGGATCATGTGGATGCTGCCCACCACGTCTGAATCAATGTAACTCACAATTAAATAAGAGAATACTGCAATGAAATTGACAAATAGATTGTATTTCCTGCGGGCCGGTCACATTACAGGTGACCCGCAATGCGCTTAATAAGGTCAGAGGCCGGTATCGATCCGCGAGAGGCCGAGTCGTTACTGGACACTTACAGGGCGGTGACATAATGCGTCTCCTCGGGCCAACAAAAGCTTTTGTCAGCTGCCCTTTGCGTTTCATCTATTTATTGTTTTTTTTATGGCAGAGCAGAGGCACGTAATGCCGCG
The DNA here is from genome assembly GCA_023566465.1 of Cottus gobio. Classification (NCBI taxonomy): domain Eukaryota; kingdom Metazoa; phylum Chordata; class Actinopteri; order Perciformes; family Cottidae; genus Cottus; species Cottus gobio. The sequence goes on along the minus strand of CM042227.1, from coordinate 5,229,834 downwards.
CACGCCGCCGCGAGTAAACACAGAGAAGCAGGAGCAGGGCCGTAACATTACCGGAGATTAGCCTTTATTGCATATTCTGTCTGATAAGATTATATTTGAACTACGTTTAAAATAAGGGTGCCATGGGTCGACTAATCTGTGGTTTTGTCCTTTAATTGACTAGGATTTATTTAGTTGATTAGAGTCCTTTTTTCATGTTAAGTGACTTATTTCTAAGAAAGCTATGAGCACGTCTTTAGTAAACAAAAAATGAAATGTAATAAACACGATATTCAAAGTGGTGCTTTTGTGTGATTCTTTGTGGAGGAACCCAGTTTTAAAGATTAGAATAAAATCAATCAGTCAGGCGACTTTGAATGTCTTTGGGTCGAGGACAGCCCTAGAATAAGACATAATATAATAAGAAAACACACACACACACACACACACACATCACGAGTCATGGTCGTCCTACTGTGTTTGTCCCTTTGAGAGCTCGGAGAAACCCCCCTGCTGTTACATCACAACCTCCACATGCACAAAAGGAGCCGAAGGAGTGGCAATAATTGGAGAGGAGGAGGAAGAGGAAGAGGAGGAGAAGGCAATGAGGGTGCACAATAGAGGGATGAAGGGGAAACAGGGGAACGGAGAGCTACGTTCTCCTCCTGTGTGGGCGACGCGCAGCGAGAGCCACTCGGTTCTCCGGGTTGTCATCTCGGTTCCACGACACACAATCCTCTTCCCCTCTTCACTTTGGATCAGCTTCAAAGCTCCTCCACCCCCAACTATCTCACACACACACACACACACGTGTGCACACGCTCCTCCTGTTGCTCCGAGGTATACGCATCATCTTTAGCATTTATGTCTTTACATCACCCCCCTGTTCCCTCGGAGTATCATCCAATTTACAGTGACATGCGTTTATCCCGGCATGTCTCCCTTCGACGACTGGGATTAAACTCAAAGCTGCACCTGCTGTTCCAGCGCTGCAGGCACTCGCGGCAAAACGCACTAAATTATCTGCGACACCGCTGATTAGATGCCTGCAAAACTTTTGGGGGGAATGATGCACTCCACTTCCACTTTGTTTTTCTGTTTTTAACACATAGTCGGATGGAGCCGAGGCTGCAGCATCCTCTGCATGCACCGGCCTTTAATCTGGACCTCGATGCGCCTCGAGACACACAGTGATACAGGAGTTTTATAAAGAAATGGCAAAAAAAAAATGTTTTAAATCACGCCACAATGCATATCTGCAGCAAAATATGTAAAGAAAACACACAAAAACGTTTTAATGACTAACAGATAAAACCCCAAACATCCGTGACCTAGTGGCACTGCGGATTCTTCTGATTAGTCCTCAGAGTGTTTCTGAAGGAGTCAATCAGCACAAAATGCTCTGATTTGATGCTTCTGTCTTGCCGTTGTTTTGCTGCAACGCGAGCCTCCGTCTCTCAGACGTTTCCTCCATCCGCTAAGCCGTAGGATCCTTTGAGTAACGCAATGACAGGTATGAGATGCTGCTCCGCGCATATGAAGCATCTCTCTCCAGGAGACGGTTGCCACTGCAAGAAGTTATGCAAATGTGCTAAACCCCATGCCGAGCCCCTGCAGGAGCGTTCACACTTACGGGGCTTTCCCTCCCTTTAAGGCGGCGCTCGCCCGGTCCTCAAAGTCCACGAGAATTAAAATCCAATCAGAACAATAATACCGTGTCCAGACTCATGCATAAAGGTGACCATTTTGATTATGGAGGTCGGTATGGGGCGCTGCATATGGGAGGTTAGCTGGAATGAGCGGGAAGAGCCGTCTGCTGTTAGCTGCTGGGTCGGAGGCACGCCTTGTTTTGTTGTTGTTGTTGTTGTTGTTGAAAACAGTTAGCTGATACAGCGGGAGAAAAGTATTGATCAGCCTTAAAGAAATCTCTTTATTCTCAGCAGCAAACAAAAGTCAGATCCTCATGGGGCTGACTTACAAAGACATTTGTCTTTTTCTTTATTTATTTTTTGTATCTTGATTTTCAGATTTTTTTTGTATACGTCCCATTGTTCCACCACTTGCATGCGTGCTGGCTTGATCAATGTAGAGCCAGAGTCAGGGTGAGAGAACGTGCATGTCTCTTGTGTACATGATAAGAAATTCTGTGTGTAAAAGCGTGTGTGTGTGTGTGTGTGTGTGTGTGTGTGTGTGCGGTAGAGAGAATATAATAGAGGCTTCCTTTAAAAGCCTGTTGCATCTTTCCAGCTGAACACCGGTATCTGTAGACCTAATGTCTCGCTTCTCCTCTCTCCTCCTGGTCCCTCCCAGATTTCTCCTCTTTTAACCTTTGCCTCCCCCCCTCCTCTCCCTCCATCTCCCTCCATCTCCCTCGGCACTAGTAGCCAGGAAGCTTCCAGCCTCATTAATATCACAGTGACTATAGACGCCGGGTCTTTAATTAGCTTGGCCTCTCCTGAAGGAATTAACTTCACATTTGTGTCTTCGGGCTAGAGAACAGCAGGTTTAACGGCTGGCTAAACAAATCGTCCCACGGCATCCACTTCAGCCGGTGTTGCAACAACAGGCGGCGCTTAGTGGTTAACCCGATGCATCTCATTTCATTAATAATGGGCTACTCACGGGGGTTAAACCTCCCTCATTAAGGGCATAGTCTTGGCGTGCAGCAACACAGTGGAGGTGTTTCAGATGAGGTTATCGTGGCAGACGATTAGCGAGATATATTCAATATTTACACACAGTTTCTAGCCATAAACGCGCCACTGAGAGTCGCTTTTGCCCTCCGACTGACAACCCCGGAGTGAATGGATGAAAGTGGACTGAAGGAGGGTCCGTGGTTAACACGAGCCTATGATGTTTAAGTCTAAGTCAGTAAATACCCCGCTCGTGAATTTTAAAGCTAAGCGACAAATCCGTGCTGAAATTGGCAGGCGGAGAGCTAGTTCACGTGAGCTGGTAATTTCTGAAGAGAAACATGAATAAATATGGTTGTTTAAAGGAGCGTTTGATGTTTTCACAGCAAAGTTTAAAAGATATTAAAGGGGGGATTCAACACTCACTCAAAGTGTTCATTGATCTGTTTTAGGCTTTTACCGTGGCATCAAATTGGGTATCGATGATCGTGGAATTTCACCGGTATTCGTATCGACCCCTTCATTTCTGGCATCACCACATCCCCGCTTCTAGGGATTGAATTTAAGCTTTACAAATCATAAAAGTGGTTTTCAGTTGTGAAGATTATCTTGCTGGATGTCCAGGTTGGCCTCCAAAAATAGTTCATCCCTACAGGTCTCTATAATCAATAATCTTCGGCAGTATTCAAGTTATATCGATGACTTGAGTACATTTCTTACATATGATCATAATGCGACTTGTATCTTAATCTTGCACGAATGGTTTGCATCTCATATTAAATCCTGATTATCTCCTCATTCCCAAGGTCTATATGAAAAATGTCAAAAGGTATAACATACAGGAAAAAACCTTGTGAAGATAGATAATAAGGCCATATATGTGTTAGTGGTATATTGGTTTATGATAGTACACTGAAAAGAAAAAAAAATATATATATATATATTTCTGAAAAAAAAGAAAGTTAATTTCTATTATCGTAACTATATTAACTAACGCTTTGAATATATATATATATATATATATATATATAAAACAGCTTGATATTGTAGGAGTATCTGTGCGAAGTTTGGCTTTGATTGAGTGAAAATAAGTATTTTTAATAATTATTATTTAGTTCAGACATTTCGAGAAAACAATTCTTTTGAAAGCACCATAACTTGTCAGAGGGTCCTTGAATGCGTCTTGTTTCAATGCATCCGGTTTTTGGCTAGTCAGGACTACCATTAGCTACCAAGGACTCCCAGAATATCCATATTTCAGCCATATGAAGGTAAATTCAACATTTTTTGCTGGACAAAAAAGGACATTCTTGTGCTTATCTTTGCGATGCTTTGTCTGAGAGTGGAATGTTTTTTTCAAACTATTCCACTCTCTTAAACTCGGGGTGCAGTCTGAGTCCCTTTGAGTCACTTTGAGTCATACTTATGGTTTATGTTCATGGCCTCTGAGCCCTATAGCCCCCAAAAATGGGGTCTCCGGGCTGCATCAGGTTATCAACGCCTCAAAGGTGGCCACGTCTCCTCCACAAAGTGTCACAATTGATTTCCCTTCGCATCACGATCACACAGTTGGGAGCTGGGACATCCGCGGTCGTTAGCGGATGATTCCTGGAAGCTGTCCGAAGCGTTTCAATACCCCTTCTCTGTTTCGACGCGATACAGCCGCTCCGAGGACGACCAAGTCGATCAAAATCTCACATCCCTGTCGCCAGCGGTCCACAGCGCTCGTGAAGCTGCACTCAGGCTTCCCCCCTCCGTTACAGAGCAAAGCCTGAGTGCAACAGGACACACATCTCCCCTCTGCAGCCCGAAGCCTTCCTTCAATTTTCTCCGGCTATTATCCTCCATTCTTGACCTTACAATGTCTGCTCCATTTTCTTCCTATACCCCTGGACGTCTTTATTCCTTCTCATTTGTTGAGCCCGAGGTGGCAATTTGCACCTATTGGTTCTCATAATGGACACGAGGCCCTAATTTTGTCCCCCCAAAAAAAGTATTACTCTGCCACAGCAGGTAGTAATTGTTTCAGTGTAGTACCTGAGCCTGTGCCGCTAAATATAAATCCTAAGTACTTCTCAATAACATTAGATTCCCGAAAAAACAATCAGACGTCCTAACACCATCAGCTTTGATGGACAACTCCCTCAACATAACTGTAGCCTGCAAAAAGCTGATGAGAAAAACAGTTTTTCTGGGTTTTTTCCCCATCGCATGGCCTCAAGGAGCTTTTGCAGAGATCTATATTGCCTTTCCTGCAGCAGGGGAGTTGAAGGAACATGGGGCTTTATTTGACACCATTGGAAAGATTAGTCTCTGTGTTAACCCCGTGTCAAAGTGCAGCTCATAACAGCAACAGACAGCTGCATCGCAGCGTCCGTCTCTGGGGAGCAAATGTGAGAAACATTCTGCTTTTTCTTCAGAGTTGAGACACTTTATTAATAAGAAGCGACGGGTGACGAGGTTTCCCAAGCTTGTTTTTTGTCCGTCGCCATGTTGACTGTTTGCAACCAGGAGTGAGGTCCCTTGAATTTTTAAGTGGGTGACCAAAAATGAACTTGAATGAAATAAAGACACACTGAGAAAGGGTTAAAAGTCTAAGATGAAAACACGCACAACTCTCAGACCATCCTTGAAGTTGTCATATTGGCCATCGCCATCTTTGGCGAAAATGAGGACCTCAAACGATGGCTCATCTTGCTATGTTTGGGGGGAAATAAAAATTGTTATAGTCATGTTTTTTTTTTTTTTTTTACCGCAGAGTGGCATAGAGACGCTGTAGAACCTGTCAATCACCTCGTAGCCCCGCCCTAAAGCGTCCCCTGCTTTATGGTCTGTTTGACTCTAAATGTCATAATTAACTAAATGAACATCATGCTGTATTGAAGAAGACTTGAAACTAGAGATTGAGACAAACTCATGTTTACAATGTTTACTGAGGGAATACATCAAGAGTAGAGTCATTTATATAGACTTCTATACAACCAGATGAGTCACCCCCTGGTGGTCAGGAGAGAGAATGCAGCTTTAACACATGAAGCATAGACTTCTATACAACCAGAGGAGTCACCCCCTGGTGGTCAGTAGAGAGAATTCAGCTTTAACACATGAAGCATAGACTTCTATACAACCAGAGGAGTCTCCCCTGGTGGCCATTAGAGAGAATGCAGCTTTAACACATGAAGCATATACTTCTATACAACCAGAGGAGTCGCCCCCTGGTGGTCAGCAGAGAGAATGCAGCTTTAACACATGAAGCATAGACTTCTATACAACCAGAGGAGTCTCCCCTGGTGGCCATTAGAGAGAATGCAGCTTTAACACATGAAGCATATACTTCTATACAACCAGAGGAGTCGCCCCCTGGTGGTCAGCAGAGAGAATGCAGCTTTAACACATGAAGCATAGACTTCTATACAACCAGAGGAGTCTCCCCTGGTGGCCATTAGAGAGAATGCAGCTTTAAGGCACTCTTCAGAGGCCTGATGTTGCTCCACCAGTGTGTTTTATGCCGTCTTCGTAAGCATCGAGGCGGTGTGAGGTTTGTATCTTTTAATGGGCACAGCTATATTAGTGCTAAGTAGGCTTCGTCCTTTTTGTTCACTGAGGAAAACCAGCATTTCAAAGTTGGGAAGGACTGTTTATACTTTAATAAACTCTCAGGAAGCCAAAAGGATTTGTCTCCCTTTTTCTGTGTGTGTGTCCATAACATTGCCACATCGACCCTAGATGTGTATTGACCCTGTAGATTGTTGGATGTCTGTAAGGCTTGTTCATTACTCTGGTCATTGATCTAGAACATTCCTATATGCAGCCGCTGTTTCCAATAATGAGAGCGAGCAGGTAGGCAGGCAACAGCTTGAATAGCGTTCCTTTTCTGGCTCAACTAAAGCTGTGCGTGTGTGTGTGTGTGTGTGTGTGTGTGTGTGTGTGTGTGTGTGTGTGTGTGTGTGTGTGTGTGTGTGTGTGTGTGGGTGTGTGTGTGTGTGTGGGTGTGTGTGTGTGTGTTGTAGGGCTGTTGGGTTACAGTTGAATTGCTTGCTTATGAGGAGGGGCGACGTGTAATTGTAAGGTCAACAGTGCTTGTGTTTCATGCCTCACACATTATCTGCGGTTTAGATTGTGTTGCCGTTCCCCGGCTCCTAATTCGGCATCGGAAACATTCTTTAACAGAATCTGGAGGCAACAACACATTCATTGGTTGTCCTGTTATTTTCGAGTCAGGTGCACACACACACACACACACACACACACACACACACACACGCCGTAGAGTAGCGGATTATAGAATATTACTTATCCTGTTCTTCAGCTGTATTTAGGAAATCAACTTTTGAATTGAATGTTTTATTTAAATGCTTTAAAGGAGCTCTATGTGCAATACGGAGGGGTTGCCTCCATATGGCTCTCAATATGGCGATGGCTGACGGTGCTAACACGCACATGTCAACAGTGTTGACAGAGCTAACGGTGTTTACCTGAGGGGGAACCGGCCGGTTAACCGGCTGTAACCACCACATGAGCTCAGTGCCGAGCGACGCCCATGATCTAGCCACGCCCACAAATGGTCTCCGCCTACAAATGTTCTTTGTGTCGTTTTTCATGATTTTTTTTTCATTCTAAATTATGTATTTCCTAGAAACTTGCAAACACAACACTTAAAGTGGCACTTTTATGTGATTCTATGTGGACAATCAAGTAATCAATTAGCCAACAAACTCGTACGAGTGTGAGTCGACTTGGAACTGATTTGGCCGCGGACGTCACAACCAACATCTGTGATTAAAAGAGCCTTTGCATTAATGAAAGTGTCTCTTTGTTGACACAATGTGTGTGCCAGCAAACACGTGACAGAAAAATAAACACTTGAGCTGCACTGCAGATGGGCTGTCTGTGCGTCTGAAGTGACGAAGTGTTAATTAAAGGCGCTTCACACGAACCCAGAAGAAGTCGCGCCGAAGCCGACGGTGAAACAGGAAAACGGTCAAACCGCCGCGAGACTTCCTTTGTTGACGTTCACGCCGCTCACGGATCCACAAACGTATAGAAAGACAGAGATGTGCTGGCACGAGGCAAAAACACACACACACACACATGGTGACAACACACACACACGGTGACAAATACATGCAGCCCCAGATAGAGGAGTCAAACACAGAGTTAGAAGGGTGGCGAGGAGGCTACCGGCGACGTTTTGGAGATAACAGGTTGAGCAACATGAACAAAACAAGAAGAAAAAGAATAGCTGTTAACACCGTGACGGAGCAAGCTGTTGTGTTGTTGTTGTTCTGAATCAAGACCGAGGAGCAAACCACCATTTAAAAACAGCTCATGTGGCCACGATCCAGTCATTCATGTCTTATTATTTTTCTTCTCACTTTTTGTTCTTGTTTCTCGGAAATCGTACTCAGAACTCCCGTCTGGAACAATTTAATCAATTTAAATTAAAGTATATATATTATCGTAAATTGAATTGTTTGTTATGTAATTCAATTTACGATCATTGTCTTCAAAATCTCAGAAATCGTACTCAGAACTCCCGTCTGGGACAATTTAATCAATTTAAAATAAAGTATATATATATATATATATATATATATATATATATACTTTATTTTAAATATATATAAATATATATATATATATATATACATAACAAACAATTCAATTTACGATCATTATCTTCAAAATATATTGCTCTACAACGCCGAAAGATATAAGATCCTCAAATTAAATATTAATTTCTAAACTTTATATACAACAGGGTGTCTTTTAAGAGTTAATGGGAGTTGTCCTGCAAAGAAAGGATGGGCTTCTACATAAGTTAGTACATGTAAATAAATAAATATATACTGGAGCTTAGTAGAGACGTGAACATTAATTTCATGTCATGCTAAACATTTGGTCAAGTCCTACATGCAATCACAAGACAGTGTGTTTCATACATCTTACTTTCTTGAATACACAAAGCATGTTGGGAAAAATATGAAAAATAAGCTCAAACTAAACAAATACAAATCATTTCTAATGCATGCACAATGTGAACAGCTGGAAATAAATAGTCAAACCGTGTTACCGGAATTATTTTGCAGTTAGAAAAAGCAAACAAGTGTTTACAGGGAGTCCTCTGGATAATTTAACGGTTATATTTTAGATCAAGTTGATAAGAAAAGCATTGAATTGCTTCTTCTACATATTTTAGCTCGTTAGGGAAAAAATCTCACACTATTTATTTCCTGTTTGAGAGACTCACAGCTGACTTCTCAAACCTCTATGAACACAGCATGAGCCTTCGACTCTTTTTAATGAACCTGGATTGATTTATTACGTTTTTCTTTTTATTCAGCGCAGTTGTTGAAGAGTGATTTGACCAGGAAGTGTTGAGTTTGTTCTGCTGGTTAGGAGGAAAAACACTCAATCAACACGTGAGAAAAGGGTGAGAAATTAATTAAAAGATACTTGTATTAACCCCTCACTGTAAATAAGCTGCTTGGGGTGAAACTGATGAGTTATTGCTGAAATGTAGCATAACTTTGTGGTTATTTTTTAAGTAAATGAAAGGAAATTACTCCACATCTTTCTCTTATATTTTCAGATTCATGCCGCCTTAAAACCTACTTTTTAAAAAATGTTCTTACACACAAACCTTATTATAAATACTACAGTGGAGAAAAGACAAATGTATACTAATTGGAAACAAAGAGCATTATAACAAAGATGCTATTAAGCCGTACGGGTGAAAGAAGGTTGGACTTGGACTGATTCCCACAATGCAGCAGCAGTGATTAGACGACTGTACGACTGACAGCCGGATATGATAATTGGACAGAGACGGACAGATGGAAAGACAGGTGGATAAACAGAGCGACGGTTTGGACGGCCGGACTGGCAGATGAAAAGATAAACAGACGGGCGGACAGAAAGGCAGACGGGACTTTAGCACTGCTCATAAAGGCAGAGAGGGAGGCTTATAAATAGACCGGTGGATCGCGCCATTCACAACTGGAGGGATTGTATTCCACGCTCGTTTCAGACCTGATGAATCGTTTTGCAGGAGTCTCAACAGGCCTGCAGCACCTGCACACACACACACACACACACACACACACACTATCACAAGAGATGTGGGATGTTGTGCTTGAATTTGACTTTGGTGTCCCGTGTCACACATCCACCATATTTACATGCATGAAACCAGGTGAATGGGAGAAACCAAGTTACGGCACAAACTGGAACAGTCCATCAAGGTTGCACTTAAAAAGCAGACGTAGTTTATTTAAACCGTATGCACCCCGAATGCCCCCAGATGGGGGGCTCTGGGTTTGACCCTCTGAGACTGATTATACCAATATACAACTAACACATGTATGGCCTTATTATCCATCTTCACAAGGGTTTTCTCTATATTATAGCTTTTTTTTCAAATAGACATTGTGAATGAGGAGATAATCAGGATTTAGTATGAGAAAAAACATTCGCAATTTTGGCTTAAAAATGTTTGGGGCGCATGAGGAGGTTAACACATAAGACGCAATAGAGTGTGTATGTGTGGCGTGTGTGCTGTGAAGGTGAATGCAGGGTAGATGTGAGCTGTAGGAAGGGAGAGAGACAATGAGCAAATATATATATTTTGTTTTGGTTTCATATTTTTGGATGTGATCCCTCAGAGTGATGCTCTCCTGCAGAAAGCAGCTCGGTTAGCGCAGCAGGTCGCATGTTGTCACGCGGCATCAGCGTATGAATGGGTGTGAAAAGGTGGATGGCATGTAGTGTCACGCTTCTGAGTGGTCGGAAGGCTCTAAGGAGCTACACAAGTGCGAGTCCACTTAGCCATTCACCGCGATGAATGTCAAGAAGGCGGGGCTTATTGAGCGTGAGTCACTCAAGAGATGTGAAGGGCCTCCCTTGAGTGACTCACGCTCGATAAGCCTCAGAAGGAGACGCCAGAAAGCTGGTGTTGGTAACTTCAGCATCTATACAATATAATGACATCGATGATCCCACCACCACGCGGCAGGCAATGCAGGAGACACCTCAAGGTGGTCCAGCTCGGCAAAAAACATGATTTTAGTGTTCATTATTTTTGATCAACTTTTTTACATTTTGCATTTCTAAAGAACATTTTGTACATTTTAAAATCAAATGCATCAATCTGGTGCACTTTCAGAACATATTGGAAAAGGCTAAATGAAGAACGCTGTGCTCTTGTAAACAACGTTGTGCAACAACAACAACAACAACAGCCAATCATGACCGCCACGGAGGAAATGTGCCCGGCACACCGGAAAGAGGACCAGCGAGGGGATCCGCCCACACAGGAGCGCTGGATTTATACCTCCTCACCCCCCTACTCTGTCCAACCATCGGACCTGGGGGGGCGGGGCCTGGGGGGCGGGGCTCTCCCCCATCATCTCAGATATTCTCCGTCACTCGCCACTTACGAAACAGCACAACTGATTGATTGTAATCTGCTTTTAAGCTGTGATGCTAGTTAACTATGTTTTTGTTTTGTTTCTTACTGTTATGTCATCTCTCTTGTAGATTGTTATGGATTCTGTTGTTTTCACGACATAAAGTGCCTTGAGTACCCTTTGAAGTGCTATACAGATAAAATGTATTATTATAATAACACAAGGCTAAACAAGAGCGTCATTGCGAAAGGAAATGCGGCACAATGGTCATTGTCTCTCTATCTTGTTTTCACAATCTTTGGCAGCCAAGAAAAGATCGTAATTGAAAATAAAGAATGATTCAGCAAGTGTATACAATACGCTGTGTCAGATAACTGGTAAAGCATCAATGATGTGCACCTGAGCAGAGCCTGCTGTGTTTGTTTTACGAGGACAAACAGCACCGTGCCCATAACCGGGATTTCAGGTTTTTGATGAGGAAAGAATTGCATTTCATACATTTGTTAGATCTCAAGAACACACTCGGCGCCTTTTGGTGAGAAACACTGAATGTTTTCTGAATAAATGTGTGTTTACAGGGGTGAGTGCATGTGAAAGCACAGGAAATGTTGTGTCCATACTGGAAGCACAGCATCACTAAAGTAGCTTTAAAGTACGGCATCGAACACCGGCCCCCTGGTTGACAGTCATCCATCCTCCTCCCATCCCATTGGTGACTGTCTCTTTTTATACTACGCCACAGCACATTCTTGTGTGTGCGTTGGCGTTGCGGTCGGTACTGCCTACACGGTGTGAAATGACCAACAAGAAGCTAGAATGGCGTTCTTATTGCGCGCCAAATGGCGAAATGTGGTGTCGTTCGTGCCTCCGTTGGTCTTTCAGGTCAGCCAGTATTCCCCATCTGTCTGCACACACCCTTGCTGGTCGCTCAGGCATTGGTGAGGTCACCCGGCGTACAACACAGGCTACCGTTAGCATTCTCGGCACTCGGAAAGGGGAAAAGAAAACCAGTTCTTCAGTCGACAAACCCAAACGGGCCGAAGGTCCGGCAGGCGACCCAAAGGCCAAGATGTGGAAGCAGCACACGAGAGGACCCGAGGAGACGGTGACGGGGCCGACCGGTGCCACCGTGAACGGGGAATATAATGAATGCAAATACAAAACCGTCAAGGCAGTCATGGCTGTGACAGAGGACGCTACCTACTGCATCCTCCTCTATTTACTGCCGCTAAATATTTCATGTTCCCATCCAGACCGATCCGTCAACGCCGCATACTCCGGGTCCGTCTGGGCCATCCGTCTGCTCTGCAAAGACGGGCGACGTCTGGTCCATCCGTCTCCTCCCCATATGCCTGTTTTCACTTTGTCTCCTCGGGTTTTGTCTTCGTAACGACGCCGTCTCGACATCTTTTCCAATTGGAAGCATCTGGCAGCAGCGTGAAAACCACTGCATAAGTTGCAAAATCATGCTAATTGGTAAATATATCAAGAGATCTTGTCATCGGTGCCGAACTGTCAAACTGTCGGACTCTGCTGTAGTAAAATAAGAGGTTTTCTAAAAGGGACTCGGAGACACTACCACTTTCGTCCACAGGGGCCGCCAAGATCCACACAAAGTGAAGGTTTCTTGTATCAACTTTACAGTTTTTTTCAATCGCTAACAAGCGCTTACCTATACTTCAGATACTTTTTCTAAACTCTTAACACAGACTCACACCTACGAACCACAATTGGCCAAATGGATAATTTTCTTCTCAAAAACACATTTTGTTAAATATATACTAACTCTTCATTTCAAAATAGAACACATCTTTCTCTGCACACACTAACTTTACCAAAACACTGGAAATCTGACTCAAAATGAAATTATTCTGTCAAAGAATAATTCTTGTTTTCACTTCACAAGGTCCTTCCAGTCAAAGTACACCAGGTTTCAAAATACTGGCTAATGCTGACATTACAAAAACTGCATAGACTTTTATGTTTCAGTTTTACAGGTATTTGCTTGCAAAACATGCAATCCACTGTTTTTACACAAAATGTCTTGGTTGGGAACTGTATGTCCACATGTAATGTTCACATTCAGTATAAATACTGCTTACAGTATGATAGAACAGAAAAAGTTTTACAGTATTGCTTACAGTGAACAAAATATCCATGAAACACACAAGAGCATTCTGAACAAAAAAACAACGGCATAAAGCTCAAATAAAAAGGGGGGGGACATCACTCCTCAAAGTCCTCCTTTTACTGTATAAGTAATGCCACTGAGTCTAAGCCAGACTGGAATCAGCTGTGGTTTGCCCAATTTACCCAACATAAATCAGCTGTGTGTCAATTATTCAACTGATTGTTTATTATCAGCTGAGATATATTGTTTTAGAACTGATATCATTGCAGAAGAGGTTTTTAGACTGTATCTAAGGTTTGGAATATTGTTTTTGCCATTGTGGGATGTTGTGTGTTAACATTCGTAAATAATACAAAAACAATCAATAATTTTGTTGGGAGGTATAGCTTGTCTGTTAAGAAAATGTAAGCATTGTGGAAATGTGTTCACTGACTGCATATTGTTTGAAAACGACATGAAATGTGTGAATGGTATGGCCACAAAAGACCGATGCTGTGCTAATTGTGTTTAGAGTTTTGAAAATGTGACCACTGTTTGGACAAACGCTTGGTAGCGCCTGAAAAAAACTGTAAATGACTGACAGACGTAAATTAAAGCAAAACCATGGCGTTTAACTAAACATAACCAAGTGTGTGTTGCCTTTTTGTATTTCTTTGTCTCAATTTACAACAATAATCATGTTTAAAACCGCAAGAAATGTATGAGTGCAGTTTAGTTTTGTGGGAACGTCATTTCCACCACAGAGTGAGAAGCAGTACCATGTGTGTACACTTATTATATGTAGGTGAGATACCCTTGGAGATAGAGGGGATGGAAAACAATGCTAGCTGCACCTATAAATATTTCACAAGCAAATGTGTATTAATAATACAAAATACAAACGGCCCTTCCAGCCACCAGCAATACTCTTTTTTTTCTCCAATTTAAAATCTCGGAGGGATTGTGAGCTGGTTGAGCTGAGTCTGTTTAAATGAGAGAAGAGTTCCAAAAGTTAGAAATGTTTTCTGCCCACTGTTTCGAAATATTGTCATTAAATATAGAGGGCAAGGCTGGAGTTTTCCCATAAAGGAGCAAAGAGTGAAAGAGGCTTATTCAAGTTCACACACTCCCATATTCTCACTGAGAGAAGGTTGCTTGTTGTTGAAGGTTTTTCAATCCACAGTAAGGGGCATAAATTAAATCCAAAGGTAATAAGTCATTGTTTTCTATTCTAGCCCACGCACAGGATGTTTTTAAACCATCGCTTCAGCAGTCTTATCTGTACAACCCGATTGTAGAGTTTCCTATTAGTGAACCAAGCAGAACTCAAGTGGGAGGTGCAGTACACCTACAGAACTTCCATCCATCCATCATCCGAACCACTTATCCTGGAGCCGATCAGCTGTCATTGGGCGAAGGCAGGGTACACCTTGGACAGGTCACAAGTTTATCGCAGGGACAACCATTAACAATTCACGCTCACGGGCAATTTAGAGTCCAATTAACCTGATCTGCATGTCTTTGGACTGTGGGAAGAAGCTGGAGAACCCGGAGAGAACCCACGCTGACACGGGGGGGAACATGCAAACTCCACACAGAAGGACCGCCCAGACCGGGATCTGAACCACGGCCCCTCTCGCTGGGAGGTGACAGGGCTCGCCACTAGACCACCGTGCAATATTGCAATGTGGTCTTGCAATGATTGAAGCATCCAAACAGACGTCTGAAGGCATTTCCTCTACAGATGAGATGACGTCTTGACTAACCCAATCCTCTGGGCATTGTTTCTCTTTTGCACTTCTGATTGCTCCACTGCAATGTGCGAGCAACACTATAGTCTGAAGCCTCTTTACATGCGTCCACTTACAGCTTTTTGCCTTTCCTCTCGATGGATCTCGACAGAGAGATTTGTCTCGATTGCGGAAATGCATTAAATCAACAAGGCTTGTGTGTGTGAAGAGGCTGCTTAAAGGAGACAGAGGTTCTCATTTCATGCAAAAACATCACGTCGTCAACAAAGAAGGGAAAGAAAATGCAGATTGCAGTCGTCTGGTTCTGCTTATTAAAGGAAAGTGATGCTTCATGGAGGGGTTCTGCATGCTGGAGGGGGAAGCTCAGAGAAGTGCAAAACACTGCATGTCAAGACAACATTTGACTACTAATATTTTACCCTAATTTATTACATTTCTATTACAATTAACTTGTGTTTTGCACCTCAGGGCCACCAAGGTGTTTAAACTGCAGCTGCTTAAAGCACCAATCAGTAATTTATCAATACATATTACAAAGTTCGACAAAAAAAAGATAAATGGTAAGTGTACTTATACTTGTAGAGTGTTTTCTAGTCTTCCGACCACTCAAAGTGCTTTAACACCACTTGTCATCATTCACACCCACTTATCCACTGATGGGAGGGGCCACCTGCTCACGAGGAATATCTAACATTCATACAATATTCATACACTGTAGTCACAGCTACGGGAGCAATTTGAGGTTAAGTGTCTCGCCCAAGGACACATGGACTAGCGGCGCTGGGGATTGAACTGACGATTGAAGGACGACCCTGCTCTGCCACTGATCCGCAACCTTGTGGGGTTTTTTTCCCCCGTAGCATAATTGAAAACAAAAAGCCAGATTATTTTCCTCATGTTCACAGACATTACACACGTGGTGATATCCTTCTATGATTCCTATCATGTGTCTTATATTTGGTTTTCAGATTGATCACTGTGCCTTTACCAGATCATTAGAAATGAATGTGCTCTGCGAAATCCAATCCGGGAGACAACAGCACGCATAGGATATCGGGAAAAGAATAATTCATCGCAATTTTGTAGATTGTTCTGTCTTTGGCAAAATACAAATCAAGAAGTTTATCAATACACGCAGGTTTCAAACAGTATATTTGCATTAATCAATGAGTCGTGGATCCACAGCCACACACACACACACACATGTAAACACACACATGTAAACACACCAATGTCATAAAGAAGAACATGTTATGGATGTGGGGGAGAGAGTGAGAAGCTGCTGTGACCTTGTGAAGCCTGAATTTATTCATTCAAGTATAACGCAAATTTGTGTGTGCGTAAATGTGCAGCATCCCCCACCGACACAGTCTGAGCATCAGTGTTTCCTTCATTCAGTGTCGCTACCGCACAAACTAAAAGATGTTCCTCGAAGCTTCCAATTCAAGGAGCTTTTAAAGTGCAGTCTTCACAATATAATCTCAATATAAGTAATGTCAACAAACACACACACACACACGGGCGCCCGCCGTGATAAAAAGTCATTTCTGGATGAGCTGTGTGTAACGTCTACAGCGCGATGAGAGGTAAATAGAAGGTGAGCGCTCCGTGGAAGAGAGAAGATGGAAAAATTGGCTGGAGATTACAATTTGCCGTCTGTGCTCTGAATGGTGGATGAACGGAGGGATGAGCGGAGGGATGAGCGGAGGGAGAGGCAGGTGAGCGTCAGCGACAGTAAAACACAGCCTGTAAAACATTCAGAGCGAGTTTACAGCCGTTGTCGAAAAGGTCTCGAATCACTTCACTTGGTAAATAAGTTACACAAAAACACACACAGGCTCCTGGTCCTGCTTCACGAGGGGTTAACTTATCCCGTCGCACCAAGGAAACCGAATAACCGGATTATTATTTTTTCACGGTCTTTGCTTGCACACAGCTTTTCATCGCCTCACACGCTCATCACGTGTTGACACGTCGCATTGAGAGCAACACACACACGTGACACTTAATGATGCGTTTGAAGCATCGAACATTTAACGTCTGGTTGTTTGTCGAATTTTTCACCACACAGTCAATTTGCGTCACCGTTGTGTGAAAAAAAACAGACTCAAGTGAAGACGCCGGTGGACCCACCGACACATCTGCAGCATCGTCTGGTTCCAGTTTAAGATAAGAGATGTATTTCTTTTTGGGGTGCACGATTGGTTGTTTGCTGTCCCTCATTTGCATATGCTAAAAAGTGGTTGCATTGATTGAAAGGCCAAGAATTGGTTGACAAACATCGAGTCCTGAGATAGTTATTTACTCCTTTGCTGTCGTCATGACGGGGACGACTATGTATGTGAATCTCATGAGAAAGAAAGAAAGTAAGAAAGAAGGAAAGAAAAAAAGAAAGAAAGTATGAAATAAAGTAAGAAAGAAAGTATGAAAGAATGAAAGAAAGAAAGAAAAAAGAAAGAAGAAAGTAGGAAAGAATGAAAGAATGAAAGTAGGAAAGAATGAAAGAAAGAAAGAATGAAAGAAAGAAAGAAAGAATGAAAGAAAGAATGAAAGAAAGAAAGAAAGAATGAAAGAATGAAAGAAAGAATGAAAGAAAAAATGAAAGAAAGAAAGAAAGTATGAAAGAAAGAAAGAAAGAAAGAAAAAATGAAAGAATGAAAGAAAGAAAGAAAGAAAGAAAGTATGAAAGAAAGAAAGAAAGAAAGAAAGAAAGAAAGAAAGAAAGAAAGAAAGAAAGAAAGAAAGAAAAAATTAAAGAATGAAAGAATGAAAGAAAGAAAGAAAGAATGAGATAAATAACTAAACTGTAGGTGACCCGGCTCTGTACACTGGACCTTAACCTGAGGATTAAACTGAATACCACTTTTGAAAAAGGATTCACTGAAGCATGGCCTTCTTTCCCCTCTGGCTGTTCTTCATGCAGGAAATGAAAGAGAAACAGAGAAAAACACAACTCTGCTTCCTACTGTGTGTCAAAATCAATTCAATGCATTAAAAAAAAAAGTGAACCCGCGGGTGTTTATGGCCGTGGCGGCATAATCAGCCCATAGAGACGTCCTGTTATTGGAGCTGTGCATTCAGCAGCATCCCCTCCAATGCAGTCAAATCAGACCTTTCTCAAGCTAATTGTGCGGTCGCACCAGAACCAGCCATGCAAAATACACTCGTGCCATGTGGCAAAATATACCAAACCGGACAGGAAGTGGTGCTGCAGGCTGCAGGAGCTCACACGGCTGGAGAGCTAACCACAGCTTTAACAAGCTTTAAGATTATACTGTACAGATTCCTGACGAACTCGGCACACACACACACACACACAAGAGTATAAACAATCAATACTTGAATTAAATGTCAGCCCTCTCCCTCTCGGACTGGCTGGGCATTAGACATCAAACGAGCCTTGATAGTCCGCGGGTCAAAGGTCAACCGGATCAACCACCGCGGGATCAATCGTCATTGAGAATGCGTCGGTCGGACCAAACCTCACACACACACACAGCGTGTTTGGCATTTTAATAATGCTCACGCTGGAATCTAATTGACTGCACGACGCCCCGTGGCACTCCAACGATCCGGCTGAGGGAGAAGCATGCGCGAAAGTCTCCCTCATCAATTTGACACAGTGCCATAATTGCGTAATCTTGCCGGCTATATTAAGAAAGGTGGCAATAATGCAAACGGCTGGAGGGCACCAATGCAATGCATGAAAAGCAACACACACACACACACACACACACACACACACACACACTGTACCCAAACGTGGGTGCATACAGCCAATTAGTTTGACAGAGGAGAGCTGTGGAGTTAAGAGTATAGCAGTCAGTCACTGTTGCTTCTCCCCGGAGCTGACGGGACCGGATTAGAGGGGAATGAGGAGGAATAATATAAATACCTGCTGGGAGTAACGATGCGTTGCACGCCACTCGGAGGTCACGATTCTCCCAATTGAAATTTCCAACTGCTGACCTCCAAGCGCTAACTAAAAACCGATAACTTTTCTTTTTCTCTGGCCGGCGTGAACACAAGCAGGTTTTACTATATGATAGTATGTATTAATTTTAATCAAATGAAAGCAAATATATACCTAATGTCTCCTTTTAGTTTACCATTTACAATTTGCACTTCTATTGTTGTGTGACTTCAAACAACTGCTTCTTCTTGAAGTCCGGTTAGGTGGATTTTCCCCCCGAGTACCGACTTTGTTCATTATTCTCTATCCAGCAGGAGGGAGTTGTCTTGAACGCAGCATAAGATTTGTACTGCACCATGGCTGCTAATTTACATATAATTTTAGTATAAAGGCAAATATTGTCAAACAAATGCACTTGAATGAAGCCCTGCCTTCCTTTTAGGAAAGAAAGCTTGGATTGCTAACAGCGTATACCCCACAAATTAATGTAATGTGAGGTGGGCAACATATAAACATCTGAGGAATGAATAGCTTCGGAGTATATTTCTCCAGAGCAGCCCTGTTTATTGTATCGACTCGACAAGCTAATCTCTCTCAATCATAGACTGTTTAACCGGTGAACGATACTAGAGGTAGCGACTTGTCAATCACAGTAAGCCCCGCCCTAAAACATCCCTGCTTTATGGTCTGTTTGACTCTAAATGAGCATAATTTACTAAATGAACATGATATATTGAAGAAGACTTAAAACTAAAGATTGAGACATAAACTCATGTTTACAATGTTTACTGAGGGAATACATCAAGAGAGAAGTAGAGTCATTTATAGAGACTTCTATACAACCAGAGGAGTCGCCCCCTGGTGGTCAGGAGAGAGAATGCAGCTTTAACACATGAAGCATAGACTTCTATACAACCAGATGAGTCGCCCCCTGGTGGTCAGTAGAGAGAATGCAGCTTTAACACATGAAGCATAGACTTCTATACAACCAGATGAGTCGCCCCCTGGTGGTCAGGAGAGAGAATGCAGCTTTAACACATGAAGCATATACTTCTATACAACCAGAGGAGTCGCCCCCTGGTGGTCAGGAGAGAGAATGCAGCTTTAACACATGAAGCATAGACTTCTATACAACCAGATGAGTCGCCCCCTGGTGGTCAGGAGAGAGAATGCAGTTTTAACACATGAGGTATAGACTTCTATACAACCAGAGGAGTCACCCCTGCTGGTTATTAGAGAGAATGCAGCTTTAACACATGAAGCATAGACTTCTATACAACCAGAGGAGTCGACCCCTGCTGGTTTTTAGAGAGAATGCAAGCTTAAAGCACTTAATCGTTGGCTTCAGTGTTCAGAACCGGTGGTTGCCTCATGCTCTCAACACGTATTCCTTCAAAGAAACCAGGAACATATACGCAGCAATATCTTTCTGCATTGTTAGAACATATTTCTTGATAATGTGAACACATACTGCGTGAGGTACTAAACAGACCCGTCCATCAGAGATGAAGGCAATATAAAAGGCTCAGGAACACACAAAAAACAATAACGGTTGGAGTTTTGTCTTTGGGACCTCGTAAAGTCGAGTGCAGCCAATCAGTCTTGTCCAGTAACAGGTGCGTCTGATGTTTTTTTCACGACCGACTGTCACTGACCACCTGCCGCTCCCCGAGCCCTGCCATGGAAAACCGCATTGTTTTTCTTTATTGGAACATTGCTTAGTCACTGGCCTTTTGATGCTGCAGGACAGACAGGCCCGCCGCCTTCCACCAAAGTCAATATTTGCCACAATTACACAAAAGCCGGAAGAGATGGCAAACTGGAGAGTCGTGGCCCGGGCTAATGATGCAATACGATGGTCATCTACCAATCCAAACACAAACAAATGGACGTGAAACACATGTTTAATAAATATAAAGCGTGACCAATTCACACACAAGAACACGGACGCGCAATTGGATTAAAAGGTGCTTTGAGACCGCCATGGCGGTAATCTCTGAAGAGGCTGTTCAGAGTCTCGTCCGTCTTCAGGTTGGAGGTGGAGAGTGACAGTCCCCAGGCGCTCGCTGCCAAGTCCTGTTTGGGTCACTTGGCGCTGACGCCGAGTCTGTTTGACTGACTGTCTGGCCGACTGACTGAAGAGACTCCAACTGCCCTGCGCCACCTTTAACTCTCCTCCCCGCCATATGGCATTATCTATTTTTTCCCCTCAGCAAGGCTTTGAAATAAATTAAAATTAAAAAAAGCAGGGTATGTGTGTATTACACTGCCTTGTGCATTGCCTTCAATCAGGCTGCTTGAGATATCCTTGTTTTCCTAATTCCAACACACTCCTTCAAGGTAAGAAAACAAGAAAAAGGCCATCAGTTTCTACGTATTACATTTCATTTCACTGACGCTTTTATCCAAAGCAACTTACATACTATACAGTAGACACAGCAACGGTGAGATTAGGGTTAAGTGTCTGATTGAAAGACGGATCTGCTAACCACTGAGCCACAGTCGCCCTTATCCATGCAGTCGCCCACTTATCCATGCAGCCTTTTCCTTCGGCATTCTTTTCTGAGTTTCTCAAATGGGAACGACCACCCGGCCATTTGCAAAACGTATACATAGGTTACCAAAGTAAGTCAATGGAGTCTCGTGGCTTTGGAGAGAGCGATATATCGGCTTCAGTCGGCAGCGGCTGTGTGACGAAGACGTGAAGCGGCCGTGGGCGGGAGCAGCAGAAAAACCTATTTTAGCAACCTAAGAAAAGAAAGAATCTGATCAAATATATGCTATATTAAGAATATTTTCGCCACTTTACCTTACCATCAGACAGCCCTTCACAACGGGTACTAAAGTCACTATATCGCTCTCTTCAAAGCCACAGGACTCCATTGACAAAAAAAAGGATTTGACCTCACAGAACGTGGGCCGGTCTGCATCGATCGCTTAGTTTGTTTGTGGTATTTTGTGACTTACGGATCTGAAATAATTCTCCATACAGCATTGCATTGCTGAGCTTTCTTGTGTTGTCCTGCCTGCTTCTGGATGTATAGAACGGCATCATGTGCAGAAAAGTCTTGTGATTTGAATGTTCGGATTTGAACACATAAGGAATATCATTGGGGAGCTCGGAAATGATACAAACCATCATTCGGATGTTAAGCTGTTAGCATGGCTGCAATTATATCAAATACTAGGTAAATAACAAGTATGTTTGAGTGCTGCAGCTTGTAATGGCCATACCCGACTGTTGAATTTGGGCAAAAGCTCACACTTGTAGAAAAGGTTGGCAGCAGGCATAACAGCCAAGCTAGTCCATCGTGTCACGATGTAAAAGCACTTTGAACGTTGTGGTTTATTGGTTTATTGCACGCTTACAGGAGCAAACAAAGCTGAAGTTAATAAAATCATTTCTTGGCAATGACATGTTTGATTTAGGCTGGAATCATAAATCCCTGTTGGCAGATTTCAGATGACTGAGCTGTAGACGCCACGGATGGTGCTGGCTGCAAAAGATCTTATTGATGATGCGAGCGTTAATCGAAGCATCTGTTTTCTCTCTTTAACGATGTGCACGGAAAGAAAATGAACTCCGAGGACTTCTGCTTTTCAGAAGGCTGAGAATAGCGTCCCCGGACATTTGTTCCTCCTCAAAGTACACTGTGTCCTTTCCTCGTCCTTGTTTATGCACATATTCGCGTCTTCGACAGAATGATATCCTATGGCGATAAGAGGGCTGTGTGTCCATATGTGCTCTACTGTATGTTTCGACGGCATTGTTTTATTTTTTGACCCGAGAGACGGGAGGATGCCCCTTGGGGACGTCGGGCTCCATCTGGTGACTTCAGAGAGCCGTTCAGCCCACAGCAACTCACTTAAGTAGACGTGAACTTTCCGGCCATCACGAGGCCGTTTTCCAAAGCCAGAAAGCTGGTGTCTGTCTCCGCGGAGTAAATACCACCTCACACGACATACCTGCGTCACCGGTTGCGGTATCTGTAAAGCCACGGCTTCCACCTCACTGGGAGAGAATATGAAAACGCCCTCTGATCTGTGCAGGTTGGTGGCACGGTGACTCACACATCATACGGCGCTCGGCATCTGGTTCAGAGCAGATCGGCTCCTTTCTGCCACTTTAACTCGGAGCTTTCGTCATACATGAATGTATATAATGTATATGGTGTACTGCGTATACCGTCTTTAAGGTTTAAGGCTGCCGTCTGAGCGTTGAGACCACAGAATGCTAAACCAAGGGACACAGCTCGGGGATTTCCACTTGCTTTACTGGTTGTGTTGGGGAAGCGTTTTAAAATGAGATGTAGATTTGACTGTGGGTCAGTAGTTAGCAGGTATGTCTTTCAATCAGATGATCGTTGGTTCGATCCCCGGCTCCACTAGTCCATGTCGATATGTCCTTGAGCAAGACTCTTAACCCTAATTGGGTTAGGTGATGTAGAGGTGTAGATCTGACTGTAGGGTTGACTGTGGCTCAGTGGTTAGCAGATCTGTCTTTCAATCAGATGATCGGAGTCCATGTCAATGTGTCCTTGAGCAAAACCCTAATTGCTCACCGTTGATGTCTCTATGGTTTACTGTATAGCATGTAAGTCACTTTGGATAAAAGCCTCAGATAAATGAAATGAAATGTAGATTTACAGAAAATGGCCACATTGACTGAGGGGAGCATTTTCTTTATTTTTATTCTCTTCTTCCACACCAAACAAATTTGTTTTTTTTCTACAGCCTTGGACGAACGCCATTGTCTAAAACATTATTGTCTGTTGTAGGATTAAAATTACACTGATTTTGAACAAAGGGGTTTAGCACAAAGCATGAAAACTTCCCTGAATCAAAGTACACAGAATATGGATATACCTTTGGCCATATAATGTATATTTACATATCATATGTTTTAATATATCATCACAAATCACAAATTTGATGTCATTTTAAATTGTTCTCTTCTCTTTTTTTTACGCTGCTATGACGTATTAAATCACATTAAACCTATTTTGTCTTTTCCTACAGCTGATGGCTTGGTAGTATTTTAAAATATAAGAATGAGTAATTGGACTTAGAGCAGGATATTACAGCTATTAACAAAATATGAATAGAAATAGAATAGAAAGACTGCAGGACTGCAAATACCCAGCTGCCTCTCAGGATAACAGCCTTAGCGACCACAGCTATAATATAGTAAAGTCTTTTAATGCCTTCATTTCATTAACTTGTGGTTCGGGCAGAGACCGTGCAGAACGTGTACACATAATTGAGCTGGCACTCAAATCTGGCTAAACAGGGCAATTTAAAAAGAAAAGGTTTTTCAGAAATTTGCCAGGAAAGACAATCTAATAGCTTTTCCATCTGCCCTTTCTCTGACACTGTGGTAAGTCCTGAGCCTAATACAGCCGGAGCTCGGATTCATCTGCTTCCAATTGGAACATATTACCTTGGAGCAGCTTTAAAGTACCCCCCGTCGCTTCGGCTTCATCACTTTCATTTACAGCTAATACGGTCTCGGGCTCGGTCCGCCTCATCCTGCACATCTTTTGCTTCCCCCCTTTCTTACGCAGATGGTTGACATTGACCACCTGGTTTGCCGTCTATTTCTAGCTTTCTAGTCTTTTGTGTGCTTCTTCTACCCGCCTCGCCACCTCGCCGCCTCGCCGCCTCCTGCTGCTTCCTTCGGGCCGACCTGTCGGTTCACCGGGCCTGTTTTGCTCCAATTATGCTTTTGACAACGCTGGAGTAAGAAACGCGGAGGGGCGTACGTAACACAGGTGTGCCGGTCTAAAATAAGCAACTGCACACAAAACTTGACATTTTGACATCCATTTCCTTCCGGCTCATTTCAAGCGGCCCTACAGCGCTGTCTGGGTACTTAGCCCTGTTATAAGGTCTGTTGAATGGCTGCATAACCTCTGTCCCTTAGTGTGCTTTGATACTTACAGTAAAATGCACTTTTATTTTGTAGCAATTGGTGTTGAGTACTGCAAGGAAGCTGACGGACAAAAGGGAGGAAATCATTTTAAATTAAAAGTATGATATGAAGTTGACCTCCTCATGAACTCACATACAAAATGCACAGACACCAACAACATCAAAGCCGCAGTTGGCGACTTTTATAAAAGCAAATATTTCGGCCGCCGTGCTGAAAACGGTTGAGCCAACACCAAGCACCGCCCACCGGCCGGAGGTGGGCGGTGCTTGGTGTTGGCTCAACCATTTTCCTGTATGCCCATGTGGCTCTACACACTTTTTAAACAGGAAATTACAACTGTCATCAGGACAATGGGTTCATAATTGGGTAAACATAATTGTGGACCAGCCTACTCCACAAGGTTTGGGGCATTTAAGGAGTATCTTTTTTTCAAAACAAACAAAGATGGAGAGAAAGAAAGCAATCCAGTCCTCCAGGCCTCGTCCATTATAATTGGGAATGTTTTAAGCCACTACATGTGTTGCTTTCAGAAATCACCATGTCAGCCTCAGTAAAGTGAGTCACCAACACGTGTGTGATGAAAGCATCCATATTGATTATTTTAAACAGGCCGCCATTGTAAATAATATATGGCTGTTTGGGTAGCTATTGATTATGACTAACACACTGCCTTCAGAAACGCTGTAGCCAGAGAGAGAGATAGAGTGTGTGTGCGTGTGTGTGTGTGTGTGTGTGTGTGTGTGTGTGTGTGTGTGTGTGTGTGTGTGTGTGTGTGTGTGTGTGTTCCTCCCTTAGGTCACCTTCAGGAACACATTTCAGACTAAAGACCAGTTCAATGAGAATGGCTTTTCAAGACAAGAGCCGTGTCCCCAACTGGGAAAAAGATGATTTTCGGGTCAATGGTGGATCTTTGTCTTCGGCTAAATCTCCAGGAAATGAATGTAAGTGTGTTACGTCGCCAAAAGTGACCGATTTTCAAGAGAAAACAACCCTGTGGGCCCTCGGGTTCCAGCTCTGGGAGCATTCCTCTGTGTCCGGAGACTGGAAGTTATCCGAGACCCGATTCAGAGTTCTCTCATCATTTATTATCAACTTCATAATCTGACTGCTGCTGCAAAGAGGAGATTGTTAAATTCAGAAATAATGAAGTGAGCTCACTTCGTCGAGAGCTCTCTTGATTATAAATGATCTGAAGAGCGTGCCTGCCTAACTGATGGTTTTATTAATTCTCCGTCCCGATCACAGCCCTCATGACTAATGGCCGGGGCCTGCTGTAACTCGGTGATATGTTATGCAGCCGGTGCAATGTGGCACATGTGAGTCTCCAGTGGATTCCTGCAGGTGAGGATGTGGGTCGGAGAGTTCATCGCAGCGTTAGTAGACCGGCAGCAGGAAAGAGGGGAGAGCGAGTACCTGCAGAGGTCAGAGGTCGCTGACCGCACACGAAGGGAGTTAAAAAAAACATGGCCGCCAGCATTAATCCTCTCATAAGTTTACTGTACTCGGATGGTCGAGAGCGACCGATCTCTCTGCCTGAGGATCTTAAGTAAAGTCACCGTCCTCGTTAAAATCTCTGATTGTAATCTGTTGCAATTATAATGCAGGTTTTACTCCCAGTAATTTGGATTTATTAACATCCTCTTACTTATAATGATGGCCACTATTATTGACCGAGATATATTTCTGCCTAAACCCTGATCTGTCAATCTCTCTTCCCGCCCCTTACATCCATTAATGTTCCATTTCGATCACATCTGCCAGTAACTTGAACGCACCGCACAGCTTTTATTACTTCCCTTTGGCCTCCTGATTACCTACACACCCTTATTTATTCCCCTCTTCTATCGATCACTCCCCCACCTCTCTCTCTCTCTCTCTCTCTCTCTCTCTCTTTCTCCCTCTCTCTCTTTCCTACCTCCCTGTTTTGTCCAGTAGTGACAAGAAGCAGATCGCGACCTGCAGGCTGAGCTCCTGCACAAACACAAGCGCGCTACACTTTGACTAATTGTGTTGATTCACTCTTTGATTCGTCTTTATTATTTTTAATTCCTATGAATATTGGCGCCATCTTGTGTAACGTAGCTCCAAATCATGTGACGACCTCACGTATTGTCCTATAATGACTGGTAATGCTGATTAATGCTGTCAATGGAACTGTATTCATATAATGTGGCCACTCCCGTCATTACCATTCGTCTCATTCACAAACACTTCACTCAGCTGTTTGCCATTCACACAGCAACACGATACATTATTTATCTGTGCAATTGTAGATCTGCATCAAAGTCGTTGCTCTCTTTTCTTTCTAAACCTAAGTGCCGGCCTGTTCCTCCACTTTGGTCCGTGCTGAAACACAATGACACATTTTTAATGGACTGCCATGAAGGTTTATGGCCTCCAGAGGATTCTTTGACTTCCTCTCACGGGCCACCGTTAAGGTTAACCTGTTATGATCTGTGTGACGTGTCTCTACATTGAAATGTCTCCACATCTACTGGATGGATTCAGAGTTTGGTCCAGACATTCAGTCGCGTCATGGCTGAAACCCAATCCGATTAATAAAACGTCAGCATCGACACGGATACTGTGCGTTAGCTCAGTGCTAATTGGCAAATGTTAGCTCGGTAGCACGGCTGACTCTTTGACCTTTTTTTTATCGGTGGTCTGGCATAAAGCGACAGAGCCGGGTCGTTATCGAGCCCGTCATCACACCTGTTGCCGCCGGCCGAGAAGCCCGGAGGAGGGGGAGGAGTGGCGGTGCATAAAGCACCGCGGGGGAGACACACACCTGAGACACAACAATGCTTCACCGCTAATCTGTGCTGTCAAACACACACAAACACACACACACACACACACACACACACATGCACAGATACAGAGTGGTGACAGTCTGTCTCCCTGCAGCCCAGAGCCATGTACACTTGTTTTCTCACCCACACGTATGCACACAAACACACACGCACAACATCAGGTGAGTAAGGCGAGGTGGGAGACGACTAACGGACGACTGAAGGAGCGACGTGGCCCGGAGGGATGAGGGGAGTGAGACCATTTAAGTTATCTCAACTGTTGCGGAGAAACGGAATAAACTTATCGGAGACGGGAGCCACAGGGCTCTGTGGAGAAGTGAGTATGAGAAGATGGAAGTGAAAGATCTTTAATGTAAAAATGGTGCAATACTCCCCCTCTATTCTTGCCAGATATGTGGGTTCATCTGCTTTTCTTAACATGTAAAGCCATCCATCAGTCCAGCTCACTTTTATTGATTTACTACCTAATTAATTTGCTGCAGCTGTGGGATATGTCTCCGTAAATCCCCGACATTGGTGCAGAATTGGCAACGTGAGACGTGAAGACATCGGTTCCCCTGCAGCTTTAATTCTATTCTGTTCTTAAAACCGTGTAGGTGTAACACAGTAACTGGGGAGAGACAGTCTGACACCAGGCAGAGACTCAGATAAATAAGGGCCTCAAGGGAAAATTGGATATTGTAGAAGCCTTTTCTTTCCTGGTCAGGCTACACCTTCAACGGCGACGCCACGACAATGCGGTTTATCGTCATCTCCGTGCAGCTAAACCTCCTTTTGGATTAAAAAAATGAAGCCCGGGAGAAGGAGTGGGTGCTAGCCGGCTGGTTGCAGCTTGAGCCGAGCGCTGGTGCAGACGAGCCCACGTGATGTGCAGGGCTCAGGCCCTAACCTGATTAGGACTGAGCCAAGACCCACTCAATTAATAGGGACCAATTGGCTCGTTTAGTCCCACACAGCTGTTGCCTTTTTTTAAGGAAGCACAGCAGCAAATGAGCATTGATTGAACTATGCATGAGGGTTACGGTGAGGACTCACCGTTTCCTCAGTTTCCTCCAGATTGTAATTTTCACATACGAGCAAAATATAAAATAATGATGCTAATGATGCTTTTTTTCCCCCTGCTGTTCTAAGAGGTGTTGGCTGCGACGTTCGCCATGAGAGGGGCCTATAAATAATCACCGTTCTCCAAGTGTATGATTCAGAAGCCGTGATGTCAAGCTGCAACGTGATGCAGCGCTTTGCATCCCATATACAAAAAGGGGCCCGATTCAGAGCACACCTGTTGCCTCCACGCGGCTAACGGTGCTTAAAAGCGCGACAGAGCTAACGGCGCTAACTTAGGAGGGGAAACGGACACCAGGCTGAGAACAGAGAGGGAGGGCCTTTACTCCACCGTGTCTTTACTTATCAAACTGTTGTTTGCTGCTTTATTAATGCTTTGAATCCCATGTAACAAACCCAAACCTTAAACGTAGCTCTCCTTAGCTTCTTAGCTCTTTCCTTGTGGTGCAGTGGTGATCTGCTGATGCACACGTATAGCAAGCAGCTCCAGATGAGAGCATGTTTGTGTCAAATGGCTCCGATGTAATCCGGCTCTCACGGTGAAATACAGTTTGACACCTGACATGCATCTCTTTCATCCCTTGAAGAGATTAGAGAGTGTGCATTCAGTAGTTTGGCACTAATGTGTGGAAGGCTTCAGATCCAATACACTATCAGTATCCGAGCAGATTAGGGCTGCAGTTAACGATCAATTTCATTATTGATTCCTTTGTCAATTCCTTTTTTTTTTTTTACAATTAATCCAAAACTCATTTGAAACGGACAACACAGTTTTCGAAAACCTAATGAATTTTCTGTCTAACCGTCAATAACAAAATTATATTCAATTTACAATTATATAAAACAGAATAAAACATAAAATCATCACATTTGAGAAGCTAGGAGCCGCCAGTGTTTGGCACCCGTGCTCTATAAATAACTTGAATTGATTAATTGATTATTTTAATAGTTGGTTATTCATTTTCTGTTAATGGACTAATTGACGAATTGCCAATTTTGTATAGTCCTGGCCCAAATACTGACCATATAAAGTGAATCAATATCGGCTATGATGTCATCTACCACATCAAGTACAGATTCTTTGATTCAAAAAATTCAATGTCTCCACCGTAGGTTAAATTTATTCAGTCACAGCAGGCAGTTGACTGAGTTCTTAAAGGTCTCATGTTGCCTGACTTAAATTATTCAATGTGGGGTAATACATTTTAGTTTTGGGAATAAAGAAAGCGCTGCTATCGGTTTGGTACTCGGCGGATAAGCAGGAGACCACAGCTCAGTTTTCAGGTTTGAAAGGAGTTCCTCAGCATTTATCGAAACAGTCCTTCAGTCTATTAGCGAGGTCTCCATCAGCCGATCAAGGAACTCACAATGGCAGTGAAGTTCACGCATGACAAGCAGTTTGTAAAGAAATGTAAATGCATTGTGAATCTTGTTCTTCTATTTTTGTGCATATTTTTTTAGCCGAGAGAGGGATTTATATATAAATCACAGAACACATTTGTGAATCCTGCGTGCATTCGGAGGGACCGGCTCTCGGACCACAGCAGCTCTAATTGTCTTCATGCGGAGAAAATGAAGTGCTTCCAGGTACGGAGTCTGCAGGGATGAGTGGCTTTTTGAAGTCATCACGACTGCCATTTGATCACAAGCACAGCAAAAGCCTTTCTCTCCCCCCCCCCCCTCTCTCTCTCTCTCTCTCTCTCACACACACACACACACACACACACACACACACACACACACACACACACACAGCTTCCATCAGCCCCACAGATAGACACATAACTGGCCTTCTCCATTCTCCCTCAAGTGCCTGATGTATTGTGATGTATGAATATCACTCCATTTATAATTTAAAAAAAACACATAGCTGCATGTTTGTCACACATAGACCCACAAATAATTCATATTCAGACATCCCCCCAGCACCCCACCCACCATCCCTCTTCCCACCAGACAGAGCTATACACCACATTCTCCCATCATGCACACACACACTCCCGCCCTCCCCAACCCCCCCATGTTCACCCCCTCTCCACCTCCTTCCCCTCCCCCCGCCTCTTCATCCTCCTCCTTTTTCTGACAGGCAGAAAGGCCACGGTGAATTCTTGACATCCACACGAGTTAATTACAATGACTGCACAATGTACTGCTGCAGATGTGTAATTATCAGCACCTCGGCAAACGGAAGGCCTGTGTTTTAGGGAGAGGGAAATAGCTCGGCTTCAGACCACTTTAGACACAACGAGATCTAATCTACAGGACACGATCGCCTCCATCCTGTTGGATTGGCGTGTGAGCATAAGTGTGTGTGTGTGTGTGTGTGTGTGTGTGTGTCTGTGGATGAATGCAGAATATATGATTACAGTGTGGACCTGAAGTAATTGGAGACTCTTTGTCACGTGGCACTCAACCGTCTTGAGCAGCATACAGAGAAGCTATTCGTTTCTTTTTTAACCCAACAGCAGATCCGGCACCAGCCACTGACTTTGCATATCAAAGTGGGAGCATTTAAATCTCAGAACACAAACACAGAGGCAATGGTGCCTCTGTGTTTGTGATCAGTGTGCAGCTGACAGAGGAGACGGGATCTTCTGCCACACATACTGTAAATGTTCTGTTTGGGGGGGGGGGGGGGGGGTCAGTGGCTCGCCCCACTCGCACATACTCCCCATCTCCCTGAATAATCAGCGCAGGCGATACAAAGCGCGATATGAGCATCTCGCGCCCGCCCACCTGCCCAGCATGGGCCCCAAACACACACGGGCTGTTCGTCGCATCTGTTCTCAAGACAGCCTCGCCAAAGAAGCCACACAAAAACAAAAAAAATCTGATATCTCACTCTATATCTCTCTTTCTCTCCGGCGTCATTTCAGCTGCTGTATCTTGCGCTGTGATGGAGATCAGAATGAAACGGACCCATCCGGGGAACGCGAGGCACCAAAAACGCTTTGAGTCTGGTGAGGCTGGTGGAGTGAAAGCCCGGACATGTGTGCGCACCGTGGACACGCAGAGGCCACAGCGGTGCACAAAGGAACCGGAGGAAGTCTCGGCCATAACAAACTACAACAACAAATCACAGCTGGCCATGTCTCTCCACGCCTTGGATCGCGTGAGCATCCACTAGAAAAACATTCGGTCATCGCCACGCGGAGGACCAAGAATACTGTTGTGCCTTTGTGGAACTTGCTGAACACTTTGTATGCAGCCCATCTGGCGCAGACAGCACAATGTGTGCCTGCTGAGAAACTGTGTCTTTATCAAGCAAAAGGTGAAAACCTTCGTAACTTTTAAACTCGCATCTTGAGAACATTCCTGCATGCGCGCGGGCTCCCATGCAGTTTGTTATTGTTCTTCTCTCGTGCGTGTAAACATGAAGTGGACTGCGTGATCTGTGTGTATGTGTGTGTATGTGTGTAGTGGGACACGAGAGGGCTCCCGTTTGTTTACTCACGGGTGCCATCGAAGCGGGTGGCGATGGTGTCCAGGAAGGTGTTTTGCGGGGCCAGCAGCCCTCTCATCACCGGCATCCTGCTCCGGGTCGACTGGGTCCTCCTGCCTCGGCGCCCCGGGGCAGCGCTTGAGTCCTGCGCTGACCCGAAACTAGGCAGGAAGCGAGAGGTGCCCGGTGCGCATCCCAGCCCCTGGAGAAGCGCACCGATCCGAGATACGCGCGGTGACTCCACCTTGGCACCGCGGGGGTTGTGACCATAATCAACCAAGCGGGGAGCGAGCGTTAACCGTGGGATGCACCTGTGCACCTTCCGACGGTTGGAGAAAAATGAACAAAAATGATTAAACCGCCAGTGTGCGTTCGCAAAAAAACAAGTGCGCTGGAGAGAGAGGGAGAGAGGTGAGGATGGGTGGGTAGACTGCAAGTTTTTGGTGCTGATGGCGCGTGGACTGAATCTTATCGCTGGAAGCTCCTCCTCAACTCTCTCTCGCGCGCGCTCTCTCTCTCTCTCTCGTTGCGTGGTTATCGTGCCACAACTGAGAGCAGATGCAGAGTCACGTGACGCCTCCCAGGTCTTGCCAAGCTGTGGTCCTGTTCCAAAGTGGAGCTGGGAGACAACAAAGAGATGGTGTTTTGGAAGCCGGTGGCATTTCCCCAATGACGCGGACTTCTCCGTGTGAAAGAATGAGTATAAAGCTCCAACATAACATGTGAAAGTAAAGTCTGCTGTTGGCACAAAGCAAGACCACGCAGCATCTTCTGAAGTCATGGCGTCGTGGATTAAAACGCACGTGCCCGTTCAATTCCTGGAGGTATAAATGAATGTGGAAGGAACTTTATGAGAATGTGTGATTTGAATGTAAGATTTCCCGAGAGGACCGAATGGTCGAGTCCCCTGCTGGCTCCTCGCTCCTCGCTCTCCTCAGGACCACATGGCCCCAGGCCGGCGGGGACGCCAGGAAGCGTTCGGTTCTTATTGCGCAGTGGATTCTGCCATCTGCTGGTGACGCGGCGCAATATGTGTTCAGAACAAATGGGAAACTCGTAGAACTGCGTTTAGATACGAAGAAGTTTATGTCATCAATAAAAAACATATTGTTTATATACGATGTGGTTAAAAAAAAGAAGAAGAAAAAGAGTTGTTTCATTATTTTCCTGTACACAATTATTATTATATCTACATTATCGATGATTATTTCTCAAACTTGTTATCATGTAAATATTTTTGTCAAATCACCAATGGTCAACCACAATGTCATTGCATGACAGCTGGGATCGGCTCCAGCGCCCCGCGACCCTAAAGAGGATAAGCGGTTCAGATAATGGATGGATGGATATTTCTCAAACTTGTTATCATGTAAATATTTTTGTCAAATCACCAATGGTCAACCACAATGTCATTGCAATGTTGATATTGAGATATTTGTTAAAACATTGTGATATTTGATTTTCTCCATATCGCTCAGCCCTACATTCCAGCTATTATGGTTGACTTTATATTTATAAATAGTAAATATTTAGATATAATAAATAATAGCATTGGCAGGAAACGGTACTTTGAGGACGAGACCGTGTGCAGACTTCAAGAGGGAGAAGAAGTGATGAAGAGGATCTTTTAGTGCCTCTCAAAACCTCTGGATACTCCCTGGAATTGGAGTTAAACTTGGAGGAAAACTGCAATCTTGCTGAGGTTTACTGAGTGAAATTCATAATAATATTAAATTGTACTGGGAACCCTTGGAGCAAGGTCAGATTACCAACTTTGCAAAATAAGAATCCGCCCCAGGGTCCCAGACCTTGAGGCCATAACCAGCTCATCGTGTGGTGCATTTATTTAAATTGCCACTTACAGTATTATACAAGCCAGCAAACAGGTTTGCTCCACCCTGATGGGAACTTAGCACAGAATTAATCAGTTTACTCAATATATAATATGCATTTAAGTCAATTGTGCATAGCAGATCAGACCATTAATTAGCCTGACATCCCACTCTTTTCATTTTTTTTATTTTAACGCCACATATTTAAAACCGCTGTTTGCTTTCTTTTGTCTTTTTTTGCTGTATCTTATCAATTTCCATAGCACTAATATGCAACATGCACAATAATGCAACAGTAATATCAATCTAGAAACATCAAATAATGACAGGGAACATTTTCCTGCTCAATTACTACTTAAACTTAAACCGTCTTTTGCAGGATTCTGTGTACACTTTTTTTGGATGGTTTGCAATCCCAAATTATTCATGTTTTTATTGATGGACTAAATCAACCCAGTAGATCTCACTACTTTTGTGAGTTTAGTTTGTTGGAGACTGTGGACTGTCATCATCCCACAAGCATTTTTTTTTTATATTGACAAAACTCCCCATCCCAGTTTCTGGTGGGGGATAACGAGTGCCCTTCAGCAAATGTTTGCCATGAGGCCCCAAAACAGGTTAATCAGGCCGTGTATCAGAGTGGCCATTAATTAAGGAGTGGTCTGCACTTCATCAACTGTCTACTCAAAAATCCTTGAAACCAGTCGAAAAAATGTATATATGTATACAGATATATGTCTGTGTATACATCTATCTGTATACATATACAATTGTTTTATATATATATATATATATATATATATACATATATACACACACACAACATACATACATTTTATTTAACTTTAATCTGTATGTAATTTGTATTACTACAAAATAATATTATTGTCTCGTAAAATAGGGATATAATATGTCTGATTAAGATAACATAAGATAATAGAAGATTTATTTACATAGTGGCTATATGTGTGTGTGTGTGTGTGTGTGTGTGTGTGTGTGTGTGTGTGTGTGTGTGTGTGTGTGTGTGTGTGTGTGTGTGTGTGTGTGTGTGTGTGTGCCGGAAAAGAGCAATATATCTTGGACCAATCAGTGAGCCACATTTTCAGACAAATCACGCCCCTCCGTCTTTGTGGGCTTATTCGATTGGTGGTTCGGTTTGTCTCCGCTCTTCTCCGATTGGCCAATACATGTATCCGGGTACCTGCCGCACCTCCATCAGCCTAGGCCACTTTCAACTCCGTCCGGCATCATTCCGCCTCCTCAACCCGCCTGTGACTGCGCCGTGGACCTTTAAACCAACCCAGGTATGCGTCTGTAACATGTAGCGAAACGCTGCTTAGCGCGGAGTGAAGCGGCGGTGACGTAACGTGCCGCTCGACTCTTTCATCTCATTGTCTCGCGACACCGGATAGCTACAGTCGAGCTAGAACCCCGTTACGTGACGATAATTACGCTAAAATGATTTCCTGTTTGAGTAAATACGGTTCAACAAAAAAGTCGTATGCACGTGAACTCCTCTCTTTAAACTGGGCCAACCAGGCCCGTAGTCTGAGCAAACTACTTCCTGTTATCGTGTTTTTTTTCCCCGTGTCGTTTATTGGTAGCTCTATATTTGTACAAAAAAAAAACCTGCACGTTACGCCACGTTAACGGGTTGCACTGCTTACCTCTGGCTGTCCCCTCCCCACCGTGCGAGGACCGGCCGGTTTCTGAGTTATGTAACTTTTCAGGAAGATCCTGTAATTTAACCCCACAAAAAGTGGTGAAAACCCCAACAATCAAGGGTCCATCCGTAAAGTTGTCTAGTTATATATATTATAGGCTACATTTACAGGAGAAACAAGGATGCACATGTAAGTCAATGATATGATAAGATGAAGGAGACTTATTATTATATTAATGGCTATAAAAAAAAGTTAGTTTGCATTGGTTAACTGTATGCTGCAGGGGTTTTGTTTGACCCAGGTTCAGGAGGATTATGGAGGATATCATGTGGGGCAAATAACTGCTGAGGAGCTGGTGTGACCCCTCCTACTTTATGTTATTAATGAGGTCATTCATTGAGTGTGCAGTGGTATGTAGAAAGGAACAACCACACACATGCTTGACCTGTAACTTCTCACTTAACAGTTTATTCTATGATCCCAAAACAAAGTATTTCACTTCAAAGATTTTATTGAAAAGAAAGTTATTCAGTTTTACTGTGACTAACAGCAAATCATATGTCATTTTTGGGTTGATTTAAAATCCTCATGTCCTGTCCTGAACCCTTCTCTGTTCCTGTCTCTCTTCTTTGCTGCAGATCTCTTATCATTATCTAAAAATGTGTGTTGATCCCCTTGTCTCACAGGACTCAAAGATGTCTCCGAAGATCAAGGCAGGCTCTGTGGTGGAGATGCAGGGAGATGAGATGACTCGGGTCATCTGGGAGCTCATCAAGGAGAAACTCATCTTCCCGTACCTGGAGCTCGACCTGCACAGGTGAATACGACCACAGGGCATCAAGGGTGCTGATAATTAACGGGCACATCCATGTCTTCATTTGACCCCTTTCCTCCTCTTATCTCCTGCATGGACTTTGTTCGGCGCTGTGTTATTTGCACGACTTCTTTTTTTTATTTATTTTTTTTACGTGAAGTTCAAGTCCCTAATGTCGCCATCCCTCATAACGAATCATATCTTCATGCTGCCTCGTGAGGACAGATTGCCGGCCCTTTGGACTTAGGCGTCCCGTTTCAGATTGGCGTGATTACAGAATCCTCACTTCTTGTAACGCATCGTAAAAAGTTAACGATTTATTGTGATGCAGGCTTTGGAAGCGCACATTTCATTTAATACGGTGTCATAAATACTCAGAATTCATGCCACTGGAAAAGCAAACTAATTGGCACTGAGGCCTCTTTTGTCAGATTTCCAAATCTAACTTTAACTTTAAAACCACTTTTTGGATAGAAATTGAAGATGAACATGTGTTCATGTTTTCTACTTGTTACAGGTTGAACAGACACACAACAACATGTTAAACCTGTAACTGTTTCCTTGAAACTTTCTATCCCCGCCTCTCTCTCTCTCTCTTTTTGAGAGTCATCTTGTTATGGCTCGGTACTCCTTCAAGGGGAAGAGGAGTAAGAAAGTGGGTGAACGGTCACGGCTGCTTCAAACAATGCCAACGGGTTTCAGAGACAGCGAGTGCTCGAAGGGAGCGATAAGCGGCGAGCTCACTCCAGTATGAAGTACACGCTCATACTGGTTTGTTGGGTTCCTCTTGCACAACTGGAGCGGCGGTCCCAGGCATCTTGGCAGCGGGCCAGCCGTCATTACACAATCGATTCCTTGTTTCCTTTGTCTTCGTGTTGCTTTGCTGGTTTTCTCCTTTTTTTTTTATAAGAAGCACCGAGTGAGCACAGAGCTGGGAGAGGAGTGGGGCAGCAGGCCAGTGGCTGTTCCTGGAGCCAACACCGTCGGGTCTTCCAAGAAATTTATAATTAGCGGAGATGTGGAGTGAATAAAACAGCAAGTGGAGCCGTTCCTCAAGCTCGCGCACTCTCACGGCGTATTAACGTCGTTCATGTCCTTTGACGCCGTGATGGTGTGGCACATTGCAGCCGGGGCTCTGTAACATTCCCAGATTAGCTTCCGGCCGACTAAAACGGAGGCGTATGTTCTCTTTTTAGTGCTCTGGGATGTTTGTGTGCCACTGAAGCAGAGATGATCACTGTCCTTCTTTGAAACAGAGCTTTGGTTTATGTCAATAAATTACCCCTCTGCATATTCTCATGCTTAAAGGCACACAAATAGGAGTCTTTTGGACTGCTGACTAAATGTGTTTTGCATGTACTGTCAACAAGTGTCAAGTGATAGAGCTGCCAGGGAATATTTGGCAGATTAAGCTTGTTTTTTAACCTTTTTGATCGGATATTTCCAGCTTTTAATTAGGAAACTTTTCTAACCTTTGACAATATTTTTTTAACAGGTGGCCAAGTTATTTATTAACACTGATGCATGCATAGTTTGATCAAGAGAGTTTGAAACTAAAGTATTGGAGAAAAAAAGTAATTGTTTTGGTATCTTAGTATTATTAGCAGCACAGGATTAGAGCCTTTCAACACCTTTTATCTCCGGTACCATTACATTTCATTTTGCTGACGCTTTTATCCAAAGCGACTTACGGGCTATACAGTAGACCGGAGCCGGGGATCGAACCACCGATCCTCTGATTGAAAGACAAACCTAACACCACCGACCCACAGTCGCCCACTACCATAAATCCCAACTCTCATTCCCTCCGCCTCTTCCCGTCAAAGCTACGACCTCGGCATGGAGAACCGAGACGCCACAGACGACCGGGTGACGGTTGAGGCGGCGGAGGCGGTGCAGCGCTACAACGTGGGCATCAAGTGCGCCACCATCACGCCAGACGAGAATCGGGTGGAGGAGTTCAAGCTGAAGCAGATGTGGCGCTCGCCCAACGGCACCATCCGCAACATCCTGGGAGGCACCGTGTTCAGGGAGGCCATCCTCTGCAAGAACATCCCCCGCCTGGTGCCCGGCTGGATCAAGCCCATCATCATTGGCAGACACGCCCACGGAGATCAGGTACGTGGTTTCTGTGATGCAAAACATTGAAACATGCATGCCGGGGTGAGATCAAGCTTCAAAACATGGCGTTGAGTTTAAATACTGCCGAACTCATGTGAGAGTCTTTTATCTTTGTGCAGAAACCAACTCCCTTTTATTATCTGACAAAACCACCACCGTTACCACAAAACCTCTGACAGCCGCTGTGTAACCCTCGTATGAGCGCGGTGGCTTCTGGTTATATGAAACATTGTCAGGAGAGACTCGGTCAATAATTATATTTCATCGGCCGTGCTTTTGGACGGTAACGTATTATGTAAGATCGAACGAGTTGAAACTGCGATAGAGATGGTTGTCTCTTGGCGCTGTGCCAGAGTCAACAGTCCTCCTCTCTGCAGAGAGTTGTGCGGGTGAAGGGTCACGTGGCTGCTCGTTGCATAATATCCCGGGGATGTCAGAGGTATTAATAATTATGGACTGCTCACGCCGGAGGTGTTTATGACTATCGAACTTTGGTCTCACCCAATTTTTACTGGACGGTGCTCGAACCTTCCTGGAGCTGTCTCTAACAGCTGTGCGGTTAAGTAGAGGGGAGGGGGGTGAAACAACAATGTTGTAGTATTAACAGTTTGTGTTTCTCCATGTTTTTCCCTCCTCCACAGTACAAAGCCACAGACTTTGTGGTGCCCGGGCCCGGGAAGGTGGAGATGACCTACACGCCCACAAACGGAGAGCCAGTAAAATATGTCATCCACGAGTTTAAGGGTAAGAACACAGCTTGTGAATGGTCTGATGGTTACGAGCCCCGTGGGGAAGGAAGGCGGCTCAGGCTGCGGCGTGCAGCTACGCGAGCATCAGTCCAAAAATGGAAAATATCGTAGAGCACAGAATGTCGGATATGATCGTGTGGATGTGTAAAGGAGGGCCAGTCGATATGACGAAGCACATTTAGCATTGTGTTGACATTGTAAACAGAGGGGGGAAAGAAAAGATACAGCTTATCTATTTGTCCGTTGTATCGCTCAAGCTGAGCGGACTGAAAATAGATCAGAGAGGTTGAGTAGTGGAGCCGAGCAGCAGGGAATATATTTAGTATTTTTCCTCCGTCCTCGCGCTCCCCTGTTTATTCAGCCATGACGAGCTCTCCTGCACAAACACAGGTTTGCACGCGCTCCGCCCGAAACGCCCATCGCATCTGTTTGTGTCCGTCCAGGCACCGGCGGCGTCGCCATGGGGATGTACAACACGGACAGCTCCATCCGGGACTTTGCCCACAGCTCCTTCCAGATGGCGTTGACCAAAGGCTGGGCCCTCTACCTCAGCACCAAGAACACTATCCTGAAGAAGTACGACGGGCGCTTCAAAGACATCTTCCAGGAGATCTACGAGAAGTACGGACTTTTAAATCAAACGCACCCTCGCTCTCTCTCTCTTTTTTTCCCAAGAACACACACTTAGACGATTTGTCCACCTTCTTGTGTGTCCAGGGAATACCGCGCCAAGTTCGAGGCCATGGGCATCTGGTACGAGCACCGGCTGATAGACGACATGGTGGCCCAGGCCATGAAGTCCGAGGGAGGCTTCATCTGGGCGTGCAAGAACTACGACGGAGACGTGCAGTCGGACTCGGTGGCGCAAGGTCGGTCCGAGCGATGTCAAAAGTTCTGTGAATAAATGTGTAGAACCTCTTTAAATCCAGACTGAAGACCTTTCTGTTTGCTGTTGCCTTTAATTAAACCAGATTCTGCATCTCACTGCTGCATTTTATATCTTAAACTGAACTGCAACTTTTATTCAATTCTGTGTCCTATTTATTTTTTGCTTTTTAACTGTTTTTTTTAATGTTTTTAATGGATGTTCTTAATCGTTTTTAAATCTTGTTTTATTTTGCATTGTGTTTTGATGCTTTTAATGGTTTTACGTCAAGCACTTTGAATTGCCTTGTTGTTGAAATGTGCGTCACAATTAAATTTGCCTTGCCTTATAACTCCGGCAAAACTGCATTGGAATAAACCAAACGGAAAATCACAGAGAATGCTGATTTTGGCCTATTTTGCTTTTTAAAAAAATATATATTTAGTTTCTTTTGTGTTTCAGGCTACGGCTCCCTGGGTATGATGACCAGTGTGCTGATCTGTCCCGACGGACGCACGGTGGAGTCCGAGGCCGCCCACGGCACCGTGACCCGCCACTACAGGCAGCACCAGCAAGGGAAGGAGACCTCCACCAATCCCATAGGTAAAAAAAGAAAAGAGCGTTTACCCAGACATCATCTCCAAAACAAACGTGTCCCTTCATGTAATCTCTAATTCTAACGCATGCATTGTGTGTAATGTGTGTTTTTTTCCCCCTTTCACAGCCTCCATCTTTGCGTGGACGCAGGGCCTCCTCCACCGGGCCAAGCTGGACAGCAACGCCGAGCTGCGGGTGTTCTCCGAGGCGCTGGAGGCCGTCTGCATCGAGACCATCGAGGCCGGTTTCATGACCAAGGACTTGGCCATCTGCATCAAAGGCCTGCCAAAGTGAGTCTCTTCTTGTCTAGCATCAGGCACTGACACGTGGCCTTTGCATGAAGTAGAACATGCACCTTTTGCCTTCAGTTTGCTCGTGCACCACCGATGTCCTCCTGTGTCCACGCTCCTCTACCGAAGGGGGTTTTGTCCGGTGCACTTCTCTCAAATCTGAGATTCAAACGGACCCCGGACAAACTATTTCCTCCAAATCCAATCGCTGTCTAACGAGAACTCTCTGGAGCGGTTTCGTCAGCACCGAGCGAGAGGTTGCATCAGCAGAGTGAAGGTTTAGACTGCGAAGCTGGTTTTGGGGTTCTTAACGGGACCCTGGAGCTTCCTCCAATTATCTACCGAAATATCCCACGAGGTATTGTCTGTTTTACATCCACTGCTGCTGTGTCGGCCACTATCGGCTACAAGCGACTTAACTTGCAGAACGAACTCCTCAGGGTCAAACATACGTTTAAATATTCACAAATGCATCGTTTCTCGATAAGAGTAAATATGCTTCCTGCAGC
This sequence comes from Cottus gobio, assembly GCA_023566465.1. Taxonomy (NCBI): domain Eukaryota; kingdom Metazoa; phylum Chordata; class Actinopteri; order Perciformes; family Cottidae; genus Cottus; species Cottus gobio. Next base: position 5,188,350 of record CM042227.1, on the reverse strand, counting down.
CGTTCTGATTTAAATTCTTTATGTGCAGAAGTCGTGGTTAACAAAATATGAATCATTGCAAGAGTATTTTTACATTTTAAGGGGGGAAGGGAACATTGATTCAACAAAATAAACACTTAGTAAATAAAATGGGACATGCGAGGTGTTGAGTTTGTAATAACTCTGTAATAACGACCGTCTCGTCCCTCGTCCACACTACTGAAGGCTCAGAAGTGCCGCATGGACAAATTTAAACTCCCCAAAGTAGCTTCACCGTAAACTCAAATCTTTCCTCCTCGTTCTCTCCGTTTGCAGAGTGCAGCGCGCCGACTACCTGAACACCTTCGACTTCCTGGACAAGCTGGCGGAGAACCTGAAGGTGAAGCTGGCTAACCCGCCCAAGCTGTGATCTCATCCACCCAGCATCAGCTGTTGAACACAGACACACAAACGTGCACACACACACACACACACACACACACACACACACACACACACACATTCAAACGCATGCACACAGGGACATCTACACAGCAGGAGTCGACGCTGGAGCAGGGAGGGAGGGAGGCGTGTGAGATCTACAGACTGAAACCATGCCATTCCCTATACGGGGCTGTGATGGAGCCGGGTGCCTGGAGGAGGAGGAGGAGGAGGAGGAGCAGGAGGAGGAGGAGCAGGAGCAGGAGGAGGAGGAGGAGGAGGAGGAGGAGGAGGAGGAGGAGGAGCAGGAGGAGGAGGAGCAGGAGCGTGTTGGGGCGGGATCTGTACCCGGGACCCTCGGGACCAGATCCTCACTGCCTTATTAGTTTTGTGTCAAAGTCATCGCTTGATTCTTGTCGCCCTCTTTTGTCTCGCAATGTTTTAACAATACCTCAAGCTACATTTTCTTTTTTTTTTTTTTATGATTTTAGTGCCTGCTGAAAAACCCAGCGAGAGCACCGTCTGCCTGTAATTTTACCCCCTCGCCGTGGTCGTGGATTAGCCGCGCACGCCGTGTTTTACCGCCAAACGCTTATTAAATGGATGGACATCATTAATTTCGAGCATTTAAATTTGAAGGACTCTTCTTGCACAACTTGTAAACAAATACAATACATTCCTTTTTAGATTGTGTTCTCTTTATTAATGTTACTTGTCAGTTGTTTAAGAAGTGTATTTATTTGTGCTTCCTGTGTGAGTGCGTGCGTGTGTGTGTGTGCACGGCCATCCAGTATGTTCTGCCAAGAAGGTCTTCATCAAGTTGGTTTGTAATCAAAGATTATACCTGTTGAGTCCGACTATAACTCAGAATAAATGAGTTTTTGAAGAAATATTTGTCACTTTTTCTTTTGTGCTGTTGAGATATGGCTTTATTAAACATTTATTTGTATTGTCTGTATCATGTTGTAAAAAATGTTCATCTCGGAGCTGAAGGCGACGTCTCCAGACGACTTTCCAAAAGCCAAAGATATTTGGTTTACACGAATATGAAAGACAGAGAAGCTAGTCCTCACATTTGAGAGGCTGGAAACCGCAAAGTATATGAAATAATATCTTTGATTATCAAAATAGTTGCTGATTGACATGACTTGAGTGTCACAACATAATTGTACATCACAGAATGTGATCATGTCTTGAGGTTATTGAGGAGTCATTTCTGTATTTGTGATGGACTTGAGAGTAATTGACAATGTTTACGTTTTTAAAATATTCATATCTCTGACATTTTGTGTGGAACTACCCAATCAGGAAATCCCTAAGAACCTGGCTCCCATTGTGAAAGACGAGCACTGTGTGCAGAGACATTTCTCCATCCAAATATTATAGGAAATTAATATAATTTGCTTCAGACAACTGAATTAAAATGTATATGTCACATTTTTCTCTGCAACCACACAGGTTTTTTAATTTTGATGTTATAATAAAGGCAACACTTGTGATATTTTATATATTATGTTAGATATCAGTATATATTTTTTACTGGTTGAAGATGGAACAAAGCAACAAAAAAGCACTTAATTGAGTTTGAATAGATGACATAATTAATTTTCCATTGAGCAGTCTGTGCAGTAAAACAGGAAACACAAGATCAGCTGAGAAACACACCTATGTCATGTTGTCATGTGTTATTGACTCATAACTTATTGACTATGACTTTAATAGCGCCAACGCCTGTGTTTACCAGTAGATGGCGCTGTTGCATTAGGCCCCGCCCACCCTCTGCCGTCCTGTGGACATCCGATGACGGCGACAGGACCTCAGTGACAGCGGCTGCTACCTGTGTCAGTCAACCGGTGTCTCTGAACCGGGCGGTGCAGGTGTAATAATGGATCACAACCAAAGAGACGCGCAGAAACAGCCGAACTTTGCCAACTCCAGAGGCGCAACATCTGGAGGTGAAACACCGGAGGATCCGAGCAGAGGCGCACCTGGCGCCGGGGACCCGCAGGCGGCGGACAGGCAGCCGCAGAAGTGAGTTAAAAGGCACAGTTGGGGTTTCACCAAAACATGTACAGTCATTTTTGGGGTTTATAGTGACGACATACAAAAGACACGAGGTCAGTTGGCTCGTCAAACCGAGCTCGCGAGGCTGAGATAATAAAGCGTTTTATTATGGAATAATAACTTCTATGATTATATCTGCGTCTTGCTGTCTTTGCTTGTATTTAGTTGCTGCTGTGTGCTATTTGTTATTGTTGTTGTCGTCCGAAGAAAACAAGTTTAAATATAATAAATAAATAATAATGCTGCTGACTTTCACTTTCGTTACATACGATTCGAGAGTGAAACGGCGCCTTCACTGTTTCCCGGAAATCCCAGCTGTCACAAATAGCCACACACGTATAGGCTCTCACTTTATTTACCTTTTAGTGTCTTTTAGTGCTTTAACACAAAATAAAAACACATTAATTTATATTGTACATTAAAAAATAATATATATATATATATAATAATATAATAATTATAATAATTATAATAATTTAATTATGGGGTAGAAAAATAAAAGGTTTCTATTAGAAATAAAAGATACATTACTAATGACTTCAAAGCAACAGCAATGCAATGTAATGTTTACGTGATACACAACAGCTGCTTGGAGATATTTACTTTCAGTTTCCTTTCTCAGTTCCAGGCAGAATGCTACTTGGATTATTTCATTTCTCATGAAAGCAGCATTTTAATATATCACGTTTTATAAACTGATTGTGGATAGTTGTGTGTACAATCGTTAAGAATGGTGTAACTATGGCTGTCATATACATGTAGTGGCGTTAAGAAGCTTTTTATCTGAAATATAATACCATCGTGTGGTGGAATGCATAGCAAACATTTACTCAAATACTCAAGTAAAGTTTCCATAACTGTGTAAATATTTAAATGTTGCTGAGTTCATCAGAATACTTTGTATAAAAGATAAACTTAGATTTATCTCTGGGGTCATTATAACCTGAGCATAACAAAACCCCCATAACTCAGCATAAATAGATGCTGCCAAATAAACGGCAAAGGGTTTGTAATACGCAGGGTGATTGTTTTATTGATTTATACCTAAATTATCATGTTTTCATATTATTTTACGTCACGGAAACACTTTGATGTCTTTGTTTTTCTGCACAAGCAAACAAGTCTTTGGCCCACAAATACAGGTTGAAATGATCCAAAAATATGATTATAGCAAGAAATATCAGATCAGAAAATAGGTAAACAAGACAAAACATGTTATTAACCAAGCATTCAGTCTATTGTTGTTTTTTTACAGCATCCCTAACGAGCGGTTTTGTGTCCTTGTCTCAGCTCAGGCGCGTACACCGTGATCCCTCCAATCGAGTCCCGGAGGAACGAGCTCCTCAGAGGTAGGCGGAGCTGCCGCATCACCGTGATCTTCACGCAACATGTGACGTTTCTTCCCCAGAGTAATGACGCTTTGTGTTGCTCTAGTTGCTCAGAAAGAAGAGGAGGCTCTCCAGCGATGGAAAGAGGCCAACAGAGTCCCCGCTGTGCACGTGACGCCGGCGACGCTGGGTAAAACCACGAGTACACCCAGCGCTATGCTCTGCTCTGCTTATTGCACGTGACTGATGCGCCGTTTACTTCATCCAGGTGGAAGTGCAACGTTGTCCGGAGCCAGGGAGCGGCAGCAGGCGGACTCACGGTGCTCCAAACTGCAGAAGAAGGTACATCCTTACATATACCTTGGCGACCTCACATCCTGTAGCCAGGTCATCGCTTCACACACACGATTAACACGTTAAAACAGCTGATTTCAGTCACGCTCGCGCGGTCGGTGAGTATCACAGTTACATTGTTACCGGGGACGGGCGATCATTCAATATGTGTAACGTTTACAATGGAAGCACATCGAGATTAAATCCATCGAGATGTCGTAATGCGTAAATTACGTCGTCAAAATTTATAAAATCAAGCACACACTAACAAAATGAATCTCAAAATATCGAAGAATTTTGCACTAAAGTTCTTGATCTAATGAGAAAATACTTAAGTTTGGAATACACATAAGAGTATACAAAACATTATCATTATTGTATATAGAATATTCTTTGAATTACCAGAAAACATGGAATATCATGATGTATATTGTTAAAAAATATAGATATAAAATAACTATTTTGGCCATATATGCGTCTTTGAGTACTATATAAGCGCTATATAAAATTAAAGTATTATTATTATTATATATTTTTATTTTGCATTTTCAACACAACAGAACAATCCTTGACATTTAAATCAACATAATCAAATAAAATAAATAGTAAATAATCAAAACAGTATTATTAGTATCAATAGTTTAGCTTATAGTGAGTATAAATGCTAACCTTTATATACATATACCGACAAATGCTTATACATATGCATGTACATATACACCTCCATCTCCACACATATACCACCCCACATGCATATACTTTTACACATGCACTCCACAAAAGGATGGAAGGGGGGGGGGGGGCAGAGGACTGAAAAAAAACATTTTAGAGATGCAGTAAATATGATCTAGAGGGATCACGTGTCCTCTTTCTTCAAATAAATATTGTTTGTGTTTGTTGTCGTTTCAAGCTGAAAAAGGAAGATTTGGACAAGAGGAGGAGGCAAGAAGAGGAGGAGGAGAACCAGAAGATGAAGGATAAACAGAGGGAGAAGGTGAGAGCCAGATTAAAATAACAAGAATGATATGTTCTTTGGCCTTTAAACAAAACCCTTGTTCAATTTATCATAAAAAAAAACAATTTTAAGTCAGTCGCCACCTCTTCTGTTTACATTTCAGTCACAGAACTTATCATTCCAACACGAGGAAACACATTTCACACATTTTATATATTTAACATCCTTCGGGGAGTTATTTGAGATAAAAGCCTCGGCCCTCCTAATCTGTTTGTATTTCAGTCAGCACGGTGATTTCCTGTAATTCCCAGAGTGCCTTTTGACAAACCCCAGAGTTCCATGTCAGGAATGCACTGCACTCAGCCCGAGAGTAGCTGGAAGGAGCAACAGCAGTTGCAATAGTTGGTGTTTCTCCACTGAAGACTTGCACCACTTTCACAATGCGGCATGCCTTGTGGCTGCATTCATGCATTATGGTCCATGAGTTCAGCCGAAAGTGTTGTATTCTGTGGCCTCTTCTGTGATGGACTTGTAATTGTTGACGAGTGCAAAAAAACTAAACTGCAAATAACAAGTTTGAGCAAGAGTCTGAATATAATTTTTTTAATTATTATTATATAAAAAAGCAGCGCCAAACAGAAAAGTCTTCAACCTCAGAGTTGCAGCCGACCTGCTCATTAATTTAAGTCGTCTTTATGACTTGCATTGGATTGCATTACACTGTACAGGTGTACCTAATAAAGTGGACACTGTATTTAACAAGCATATTCTCAGGGAGTGCTAAACACAGCGCAACCAAAACAAATATATTAATTTCGGTAATTTTGGGAGTGCTTTTTTGGGTAGTGGTAGGAGGATGTTTCCCCCTCCCACTGCGTGGCACTAGTTTCTACCATCAGTGAGACGCAATATCATTTCCAGCCTCTAGATGTCAGTAGAGTCAAGCACCCGCCTGAGCAGTCTCTCCTCACGGCATCAGAGCCACCTGATTGATGGTCCCGTGGGTTTGCAGCAGCCGAAGACAGCTCCCCGCCCGGCTCTTAGACAGCGTCTGGCCCCGCGTACGGTCTAATAGTGGTTAATTGAGTGCTACAGTTATGTGGAAGGGTCGTTAATTCTCATGACCAAAGCGGTATTCGCTCAGACCCTGTCCTGCTGCGCCGTGACCTCTGCGAAGCCGTAGGAATGCAGCGGGTAATCCAGCCAATGAGAACAGACGCATGTGAAACAGGCACTTCTTTCGTCTGCAGCGGGAACACGCCTCCGGGTCATGCATCCATCCAGACCCACTTTGGTCTGGGATGGTTAAGGGTGGAAAATTATGAAGCGTTCAAACCACAAAAAACTGAGAACGCTCCAGCTCATCCCCGCTCCCGGGCCCGGCCCGCCTCTCTGATTTGATTTGCAGTAAACGCACACGGTAACGGCCGCGCTGCTGCCGCAACACAAGCTCCAAGTGAAATAAATCAGAGACGAAAACCTTTGTCTCCATCCAGCAAATGCAGTGCAATTACAGGGGGCTGAAAGGGAATTCCACCTCTTCATATGACAATGGGATTGAGAAAATGGGATGCATCGTCTTACATAAATATCACATAAAGTATAATTTAGGATGTTTTCTAAGAAGCTTGATCTTGTCGATCTTGTTTACGTGAATATTTTTAAAACACCACATCTCTTGACATGTGTCTCGTGGACATTTCTTGAACATGATTGAACATTGGCATGTTGTGCTTTTATTGTTTATCCACGGGCTTTTTCTAGGTGGAAAAAAAAAAAGCCATAAGTGTTCATGAATTATATATGTCAATGTCATCTGTAAATAGTGTGCAACACAACACTGTAATTGCAGCCTGTATACCACACCGCATATATATATATATATACATAAAAATATGTGTGTTGAATGTGTAACTGCACGTTGGTGCATGGTGGCTGCCCGCCATGCATCCGGCTGTGTGCTGTGGACTCACTGCTGTCTGTCATGCGTCGCAGGCTGAGCGCCTGGAGGAGAAGAGGCGTCAGGAGGATCAGGCGAGGAGGCAGCAGTTCAGCCAGGATCATGCCAGGTCAGCCCCGGATCAGGTTAACCCGGGTTCTCTGTCGTTTTGTGGGCCGTGTTGTGTTCTTTCTGGCTCTGCATTGGATCCATGCAGCATCGGGTGTCACGATACCCAAACCTTTAGAGGGGAAGCGCCCGATGTCTGATCCCCTGGTGACCTATAATTGTCTCTGCATCTCTTTTTGTTGGCAGACAAATTTAAGGGCAAGCATTAGCTTCACCTTTGAATACCTTTTTCAAACTTGGAAGCGGTCTTAGAACGTGTTTTCCTGCTTGTGTAAAATAAGAAACGATTTTCTTGGGACGCCTCCATGAAGTTGTGTTAGTTGCGAGAGACAGAATAAACAAGACGAAGATCTACACCCCTGCTAGTGACTCTGAGAGGCTGCACAGCAGTCAGCAGGCTAGCATGCTAACATGCTAACATGCTAAAGGGCCAGTGTGTCGCATTCCAGGGGATCTTTTTGCAGATATGTAATATAATATTCATATTTCTTTTAATTTAATTTGTGTATAATCATAGACTGAGTCCTTCATAGCTACATAGGGAGCGGGTCTTCTTCACGTAGTCCGCTGTGTTGCACCGCCATGTTTCTACAGCAGCCCAGAAGGGACAAACCAAACACTGGATCTATAGAGAAGCTTTTGCATTTTTACATGGCCACCGTAGTGAGCAGTGGGAAATGCAGTTGGTTGCAATCTGCCACTCCGTCCTACACTAAGCAGATGTTATCTGTAGGGGCGACTGTGGCTCAGTGGTTAGTCTTTCAATCAGAGGATCAGTGGTTCGATCCCCGGCTCCACTAGTCCATGTCTGTGTGTCCTTGAGCAAGACACTTAACCCTAATTGCTCACCGTTGCTGTGTCTACTGTCTACTGTATATCATGTAAGTCACTTTGGATAAAAGCCTCAGCTAAATGTAATGTAATGTGGTGTTACAAGAGGCCACGTATTGAAACATGATGTCACTCAAAGCCACCTGTAAACCTGCTGGTGGCGCTAGAGGAAAGGTCAGTAAGATGTGATCACGTCTTTATTTGTCATTTAGATTACCATCTAATTGGCATTAGTGTATTATACAACTAAATACAGTACTAAATACAACTGGGTGATGTCAATTAAATTACTTCAAGTCCTTCGGAGCCATAGAGGACATTAAACAACAGTTTTCACACACTGAGCAGCACTCTGTGACGAGTGAACTGACTTTAACATGTGAAAACAGTGTAGTGCCCCTTTATGTGTAAACATATATGGCAATAAATGGTTCTGATTCTGATTCTGATTCTGAAAAGGACCAGGGATTTTGGATAATATATTGAATGCATATACAATGATGATTTAGAATTTCCTCCGTCTGCACATGGTTTCCAGGCCGTATTCTCCAACAGTGCACCAGACCTCTCTGAATCAATTACCCTGACAGTCGAGATGTTTTTGGAATATTATACAGAGTCGGCTCCGAGGGAACCGGCTTGTCAAGTAGCATCTCTGGCTTCCTTACAAGAGAAACAAAAACAAGAGACAGCAGACCAATGTGTGAACCTGAAGAAACAATGAGGAGATTTAACAAAGGGGCCGAGGAGCCGGAGTGGGGCAGCGGCGCTCTTGAAACGGGGAGCGCGGTGTCAGCGAGGGACAAACAAACTTGGTCAACCTTTTGTGGGAATCCAGTACTGTCAGTATCCCAGGCCTGCAGAGCATCTGTGGAGTAAACAAACACTCCTCCATACCTTATTTATCTGTGTGTGTGTGTGTGTGTGTGTGTTTCTCCATGTTTGTCTTTTGGAAAAGTGTAACTGCCAGAGGGTCAATGTAACGTGTGTATTTATTGTAGGAAGACCGAGCACTTTCTGCAGAGGTTTGACAGGACAGCCTCCGGTCCACAGGCATCCGGCAGAGCCACACACACGTCATCCTGGGTAAGCCAGTGTGTGTGTGTGTGTGTGTGTGTGTGTGTGTGTGTGTGCCCTTGTATGTGCTTGCACATGTTTTGTTTACGTACACGGCATCAACCCGTGTGCATGTAGTTTTTATAGAAATAGTCTGTTGTTGTGCGCTAACCTCCATAAGCTATACCGACTCACTTTGGCTAATGTGTGCAGAAACGAGTCCAAAAAAATAATTTAACAACTTCGCAATCTCATCGCTATCGTTAAATAAGTGACATCATTGTTCAGCTCATTTCCTGTGACCAGTGTGGCATTAAAGCATGGCGCTAGCTAGCTAGCTAACTAGCTACACTTAACTAGCTAGCTAGCTTAAACTAGTTAACTAGCAAGCAAGTGCGACAACACTTAACAGTTCGATGTCCATTCTGCTCCTGTTCTGTTTCTATGATGTAGGCACATGAATACACACACACGCGCACACACACACACACACACACACACACACGCCTGCTGTCCCAGGGTTCAGTGTTGAGTCTCGTATCTGTGGCTGTAGGGGTCGCAGACTGAAGCCTTGTGGTTATTCACACCAATAGTATCTGCTTTTGTAAGTTTCCTGAATAAATACTCTCGGGTGCAGAGTTTTCATCGTCCGGGGGCCGCGGCGGGTATTAAGCGGTATCCCCAGTAGGCCGGACGGGGCGAGGAGCCAGATCCCCCTGTAATTATGTCCTGGTCAGAGCTCATGGTCGTGTAAAAAGGAAGTGCAGATACACAGAGGAATAGCCCACTGATCTCCCTCTGGCTGCCGACGCTCTGCCCGCTCCTTTCCCTCTCTTTTTGTTTTCACTGCTTCCTTTTCCCAGCCCCTCTTCCTCTCTGCATGTTAGTTTTCCTGGGAGGGAACGAGTGTTCGGCGGAGTTCAAGGGACTTCCCAGAGTTCACGCTGACCGGAGACGGAGACAAAACATGACACGACTGCGAGGAGTCCGCGGAGGACGGCGCTCGGCGCAATAACCTGCGCTAGTGAAAAGTACCTGGAGGAAACCCAAGCTCCCCGGCAGCCAATCACACGGCACGGCCGTGCAAAGAGGGCGACCCTCGTCGCAAATTACATTAAGTTACATTTAGCTGACGCTTTTATCCAAAGCGAATTACAATAAGTGCATTCCACCGTGAGTACAAACAAGAATCAAGAAGGTACAATTTCATCAATAAAGTTCAACTACAAAGAGCTATCAGTAAAGCTACTAAAGTGCTACAAAGTGCTACTTTCTTTATTCAAGGTATAGTCCAAAAAGATGTGTTTTTAGTTTGCGACGGAAGATGTAGAGACTTCCTGCTGTCCTGACGTGACTGGGGAGCTCATCCCACCATCGAGGAGCCAGGACCGCGAACAGTGCAGACTTTGTTGAGCGTTTTAATAACCTCTTTAACCTTTAATAACTCTTAATCACCAATTTTATTTGAGGGGAGAAGTAGCGGCTATAACTCTTCAAATACAATAGCGAGGTCACGGGTATTCTTAGCTCCCAAAACAGATTCATTGGAGAGCGTTGACAGCTCCTGTCAGACAGTCAGACACGGTGCTAATGGGTCCTCCGCCCAGCTCAGTGTCTGTCAGTGATACACCAGAGAAGAAGAGTGTGAGCAGGAAACGCTGTATACTCCACGCTGTACTCGGCTGTGAGCGGATTATGTGGTGACGGACAGCGCTGTGAAAACTGCACACGCAGCTCCCTCGGTGGACGGAGGAAATGTTTTCTTTCTGGGCTTTTTCTCATCGTTGTGCCGTGCCTTTCAGTCTCTCTCTCTCTCTCTCTTTTGCTCTCTCTTTTTCTCACAGAGACTTTTTCACCAGACATCATTTTGTGTGTGTGTGTGTGTGTGTGTGTGTGTGTGTGTGTGTGTGTGTGTGTGTGTGTGTGTGTGTGTGTGTGTGTGTGTGTGAGAGAGAGACCTTGGGTCAAACTATGGTGGAGGAAGAAACAGAAAGCAGTCAGTTACAGTAATAAAGAGTCTCTTGTTTTATGGTGGGACACACACACACAGACACACACACACACACACACACACACACACACACACACACACAAGCTAAATGGATTACACAGTACACAGGATGATTCCAGGGTCCCAGACAGCAACAGAGACTCAACCCTTCTCTCCTTCACATCTCACTTTGTCTCAACTCGCTTTGTCTCCTCGTCTCCTCGTCTCTCGTCTCCTTGTCTCTTGTCTCCTTGTCTCCCGTCTCCTCGTCTCCTCGTCTCCCGTCTCCTCGTCTCCTCGTCTCCCGTCTCTCGTCTCCTCGTCTTCTCGTCTCCTCGTCTCCCGTCTCCTCGTCTCCCGTCTCCTCGTCTTCCGTCTCCCGTCTCCTCGTCTCCCGTCTCTCGTCTCCTCGTCTCCTCGTCTCCCGTTTCCTCGTCTCCTCGTCTCCCGTCTCCTCGTCTTCCGTCTCCCCGTCTCCCGTCTCCTCGTCTCCCGTCTCCTCGTCTCCCGTTTCCTCGTCTCCCGTTTCCTCGTCTCCTCGTCTCCCGTCTCCTCGTCTCCCGTCTCCTCGTCTTCCGTCTCCTCGTCTCCCGTCTCCTCGTCTCCCGTCTCCTCGTCTCCTGTCTTCTCGTCTCCCCCCTTGTTTCATCTCATCTCATTTCCTGCCTTCTCCTCTCCCTTCCTATTCTCATATTTCCGTAATTGTTTCCTTTCCTTTCCCATCTTATTGTCTTCTTGCCTCAACTTGCCTGGTGTGTCTCCTCTCCTCCTATCTTCTCTCCCGTCCTTTCCTTTTCTCTCTTTTCGTATCCTTTCCATGCCAACTTTACCCTTTTACCTTCTCATTTTTTTCCTTACCTTTCCTTTCCTCTAATTTCAATCCCTATCCTTTGCTTCACTTCCCTCTCCTTTCCTTTTTTCCTTCCCTCTCTTTTCCTCTCATTTCATTCCCTATCCCTTCCTTTAGTTTTCCTTCCCTCTCCTTGCCTCTTATTTCCTTCCGTCTACTTCCCGGCCATCTACTTCCCGCTCCTTTCTCCTCACTTCCTTCCATTTACATCCCTCTCCCGTCCTCTTCTTTTCTTTCCTTCCCTCTTCTCTCAGCTCCTTCCCTCTGCCTCCCCCCTTCCTCTCCCCTCAGACTCTCCCAGATAGACGTCACCGATTAGGAGATGAAAGCTTGCGGCCGCAGAGCAGCAAAAGTCAAACGTCTTGATGTGGTTCTCTCTGGGACTCTGGGATCTGTTGTTCTTTCTGCAACGGCTCCATAAGACAGATTGATCTCCCCTTCACATCCTCTATTTGTGGGCGTGTGTGTGTGTGTGTGTGTGTGTGTGTGTGTGTGTGTGTGTGTGTGTGTGTGTGTGTGTGTGTGTGTGTAAATGTGTGTCTGAGTGGGAGATTTTATGCTCAGCTTTGATGGGAGCACAGAGCGCTCACACAGGTGGGCTGTGTTCCTTCTTCCTCTCGTGTCATCCTATAAATAACCTCCTCCCTGACCCCTGACCTCCCCTGGGGCAGGAAGAGAGAGAGAGCGAGAGAACGAGAGAGAGAGAGAGGGAGAGAGAGAGAGGTGTGTATGTACAGTAAACACATGTATCCATATAAAAAAAAAAAACGTAATTCAGTTTAAATCAACAAGTTCTCGACCTAAAAACGCTGCTTTGTACCTGCTCCTGTGAACTGATTATACAGAACTGGTTATTGCACAACCCAAGAAACAAAGTCATTGAACCTCCTCCTGTGTTTCATTTAGCCATTCATCTCTTTATTTATGTTTTCATAGTTTGTATATGTATCTGCTTTGACTGTAACTGCAGTAATCCTCTTTATATATGCTTTGCTCAGCATTATCTGATTTTGCTTTGTTCATACGCGTTGCACGCGTTTGCTTTGCCATGTGTTGGTATTTGCTTTGGGTGTGAATGTTTTCATTTCCACGCCCTGCTCCTTAGAGAGATCTTCTCTTGTTCGATGTAGCATCTCCAAACACCTTACATTCAGCAGAGCCCTCAAAGTCTCCCGTGTTAAATATAGAGCCTGATAATAACCTCTGCAAAGGCATTTTATCTGAAGCGATCTTTCCCTTCGTGCTTTGAATAATCTTCTTTTTTTGTTTTTGGCAGAGCGACGCCGTGGAGGGTAAACAGAGAGAGGAGGCGAAAGGCCGAGACGTACAGCAGGAGCACCGGAGGTATGCACAACATGTAAACACACACTTGTGATTACTTATGGTCCTGTCTCCGACATGAAGGCCCATGGAGATGGCAGACGGAGGACTCAGTGGAGAGAGAAGATAGAGGCATTGTTCCATGGCCGGGTCGCTGAGTGTTCAGTTCTGTTTATTAACCTCGTTACATCTGAGGTTTTATGAAAGGTTAGAAGTTTAGCAACGTTTTTTTACCATTTAGAGCCTCGCAGCATGCAGCGTTATAAAGTATGAGTTTGTTTCACGTGATGGATGGATGGATGGATGATGGATGGATGATGGGTGGGTGGATGGATGGATGATTGATAGATAGATAGATAGATAGATAGATAGATAGATAGATAGATAGATAGATAGATAGATAGATAGATAGATAGATAGATAGATAGATAGATAGATAGATAGATAGATAGATAGATAGATAGATAGATAGATAGATAGATAGAATAGATTGATAGATGAATGGATGATAGATGATAGATAGATAGATGGACGGATGATGGATGGATGGATGATAGATTGGTAGATGGATGGATGATAGATAGATAGATGGATGGATGGATGATTGATTGATTGATGATGGATGGGTGGATGATATATTGATAGGTAGATTGATAGATGGGTGGATGATAGATTGATAGGTAGATTGATAGATGGATGGATGATGGATGATAGATGGATGATAGATGATAGATGATAGATAGATAGATAGATAGATAGATAGATAGATAGATAGATAGATAGATAGATAGATAGATAGATAGATAGATAGATAGATAGATAGATAGATGGATGATAGATTGATTGATGATAGATGGATGAATGGATTATAGATTGGTAGGTAGATTGATAGATGGATGGATGATAGATGGATGGATGATAGATTGATAGATTGATGGATGATAGATTGGTAGATAGATGGAGGATGGATGATAGATAGATAGATAGATAGATAGATAGATAGATAGATAGATAGATAGATAGATAGATAGATAGATAGATAGATAGATAGATAGATAGATAGATAGATAGATAGATAGATAGATAGATAATTTGTTGGTCACAGCAGCAGCTTGCAGACACAAAATAAAGATGCTCAATATATAAAGCAAAACTATAAAACCAAACTCAATATATAACATTTATATTATTTATACCTCGGCAGGGTGAACCACGCCTTTCTGGACAGTCTGGAGGGTCGATCCGGGGCGAGCGAGATGGAGACGAAGGAGGAAGGCGTTCGGGATCGCCTCTTTTCGGCGCCCGAGTATTCTGGACACCGGCCGTCCGACACCCCTGGACCACAACCGCCCCCCGGCCAGCTGATCCCGGACCCAGAGCCGAGCTTCTCCGACTGGATAGACGATGCCGGTGAGCGGAGAGTCTGTCGGCTGTTTCTCACGCCTTCAGCGCCGGCTAACCGAACCTAAATCCGACACGTGACGAGAGTTGCCCACCTCGTCCTTTCTCAGAAGGACCGTGATTGCCTGTTTAGTCTGCGCTGAATCAAAGGCTTCACACGAGTAGGCAGCAAACTATGCGTGGCACGTAGTGATACCGTCGCTCCCAGCGAGTCCTGCTGATACTTGTAGTTTCTTGGGAAAAGTCTGTTTGTGTAGGAAAGTATTTCCTCTCCTTCAGGACGTCTTTACGTGCTATGGATCGAGCAATTGATCAAACACATTTTAAGCTTGTAGACAGGAAACAGAGAACATAGGCATGAAATAAAAGCCTGACACACACACACACATACACTGAATGTAATTAGGCTCCTCCTCCATCAGAGAGGAAAATTCTCTGGAACCCAGGCCAGACTGACAGACTCTCGGCCTGCAGCCAAACGTGAACATACTGGGTGTGATAACTTACTGGCGGCCACATACCTGCTGCTCACAGCCGGAGACAAGAACGTCAACAGAACATTATTACCTGCTGCTCTCAATAGTTTACTGCTGCACGCGTGCATGCGGACATATAAAGGGGACATATGCTCTTTTTCAGGTTCATGCTTGTGTTTGGGGTTTCCACTAAAACATGTTTTTAAAATAATCATTTTAAAATCATCTTTCTGAATATACCTGGGTCTCTTTAAGTCACCCTCCCGAAAAAAAAGTTTGGTGCAACTTTTGCAACGGTTGCTCTCAAAACCCACGACTTGTAGAGATACTCAGATGGGGATATATTCTTATGAGCCTGGATGTGACATAGGAAGTGGAGCCAAATGTGATTGGCTTGTTGCATCACCTATTTTCTGATGGAGGCAGCCCTTTTCTCAGTTTGTGGCTTGGTAGGCACTCTAGATTTGCAGATGCATGTGCACAAGCACAGGTTTTCATGATGTGTCCCCTAAAAGTGAGTTATAGTACAATTCAATTCATGCATTTTTCTTGCTAAAGAAGGCAAAGCAGTCAAATAATAAACACCTCTTGTGCAGCTTATGCCTGGTAGTGAGGCTCTTGTCTGTCCATCCAACCACCAGCCGCAGAAGGGCGATTTCACAAGTGCAGAGGTTCAAGCTAAATCACCCGAGAACATCTCAAACCTTGCATCCTGCCGCTGCGGGTACAATTCCGCGTGTCGGAATCCCACAACATCCTCGCTCCATGTCGGGCTGCGTCCGCCTGCATTTCACCAGCATGCTGATGGGATCTTTCCGCGGCCGTCACTACCTGCCGGAGCCAATCTGCGTGACAGCCTCTCTCGTCTGTCCCTCGCTGTGGCCCGGGCCGGTATTTGAACCGGACCAGCCTGCGGCAGGGGAGAACCGCCGGGCGTCTGATTCCGGACGATGCGGTATAGCAGTAGGGAAGAGATGCCGAGGTGGTCAGACAGAAGAGCTTTCAAGCCGCCTGAAAGACGTGACTGCAGTCTTTTTTTTCTTCTTCCCGTTTTAATGGATTTCTTTAACCAAACCAAATGCATTTTGGGGATTGCCTCACAGATCCTGTGTGCAGCCAACAAGAAAAGAGTAAAACATGTGTCCGACTGCTGCGCATGAGAGTGACACCGCGCTCTGCTGCACGGGATGACAATCAAAGAGCCCTCTTTTCAGCAAGGGGCCTCAAGGGAACAATGAGGAGTAAAGTGGGATCCGTGAGGATGACTTCTTTCCTGTGTGCTTTCCAGATCCTGAATTTGACTGGGCCTTGGCGAAACTGATGAACAGCTTTCCAGACTACAACAAGGCCTGCCTGGAGGAAATCCTGGACCAGTGCAACAGCGATTACGAGCAGGCCTTCACACTCCTGAATATACGTTGAAGTAAATGTTAGGACCGTCTCTCCCTTGATATTGAGTTTGACACTTTGGGGGCGGGGCCTAGGGAAAATGTGTAACCAGCGTTCCCGATGATAAAGAAAAGACTTTGGTGGTGGGTGTAAATGCCGACAGCCGACATAAACCTACAGAGCAGCATGGGCTGCTTGTAATCTGTGTTTGATTATGCCATTAATCATCGAGTGCTCGCTGTCTTGTATCTGTCTGCGTGCACTCGTGAGTCATGTCGGGTTTTCGCCCCGACGAGGAGTTGAATTGATGTTCGTTTTTCACCAGTTTAGCTGAAGGTCATCGCCATGACTCACGATCTTCAGATCATATTTGGGGGGGCGCTTAATCAAATCAGTGTGCGCAGATGGAAAAAAGATCTTCCCCACACACACACACGTACATGATGATTTTTGTTTGTCTTATAATCAAAGTCACATGGGATGTATCTATTGCAGGATTCGTACGGACAACAAAAGATTGTTATCTCCAAATGGGATTTTCTGTTTCAGTGCAAAGGCATATCAGCTTTGGAGGACTTTAATAAAACAGCTTCCCGTGAACTCTCCCAGTGTGTGTGTGTGTCGCGGCCGTGTCAAAGCCTTCTCTTTCATCACTGCAGGGAATCGAACAGGGTGGGGTTTCCAGGTGGGCCGGACAGCAGAGATGGTTATCACCTGACCGAGGCAACAAAGAACAAAGGGCGGGGCTCTCAACACGGGGGACCAGAAATCCCCTTTGACTCGGCATGAAGTCATGCAGGAGGCGTTTCACTGCTGATGTCATCCAGCAAATGTCTTTACGCTGGAGATTAGGAAGAGCCCCAATTCTTTAAAAACATAGGAGATAGGAAAAAATTATAATCAGAGTCAGGTTTATTGTCAAGTTTGTTTCCTTTGGGGGTGCAAATGTCAAGAAACATCAATATGGAATAGAATAGTGTACAGTAAGTACAGTGCTGTGTGCAAAGGTTCACAGCGTAAAGTCGAAAGAATATGCGCAATGTATACAGAAATAATAGTGTAGAGAAGAAACTGTTCTGTGTTACTGCAATGTAGTATTTAATGGGTTAAAAGAACATTGACCTTTTGTAGAATACACTACCATGACTGCATGTTAAGTATGGAGCTGTAACCAGCAGGCGATTAGCCTAGCTTAGCATGAAGACCGGATACAAGGGGAGAAAACCAGATCGTATATGTAAAGTAGTCGGTGTGACATCACCCATTGTTTGTTGCTGTTTTGAAGCCTAGAGTTTAGCATTTTGGCCATCGCCATCTTGGATTTTGTTTGTTGTATACAGCTCTGGTAGCGGTAGCGACCTGTCAATCACAAGGTAGCCACGCCCCCTGCTTTATGGCATTGGGAGCATAATTTACTAAATGAACATCATGCTGTATTGAAGAAGACTTGAAACTAGAGATTGAGACATAAACTCATGTTTACAATGTTTACTGAGGGAATACATCAAGAGAGAAGTAGAGTCATTTATATAGACTTCTATACAACCAGAGGAGTCGCCCCCTGGTGGTCAGGAGAGAGAATTCAGCTTTAACACATGAAGCATAGACTTCTATACAACCAGAGGAGTCACCCCCTGGTGGTCAGGAGAGAGAATGCAGCTTTAACACATGAATCATAGACTTCTATACAAACAGAGGAGTCACCCCCTGGTGGTCAGGAGAGAGAATGCAGCTTTAACACATGAAGCATAGACTTCTATACAACCAGAGGAGTCGCCCCCTGGTGGTCAGGAGAGAGAATGCAGCTTTAACACATGAAGCATATACTTCTATACAACCAGAGGAGTCGCCCCCTGGTGGTCAGGAGAGAGAATGCAGCTTTAACACATGAAGCATAGACTTCTATACAACCAGAGGAGTCGCCCCCTGGTGGTCAGGAGAGAGAATGCAGCTTTAACACATGAAGCATAGACTTCTATACAACCAGAGGAGTCACCCCCTGGTGGTCAGGAGAGAGAATGCAGCTTTAACACATGAATCATAGACTTCTATACAACCAGAGGAGTCACCCCCTGGTGGTCAGGAGAGAGAATGCAGCTTTAACACATGAAGCATAGACTTCTATACAACCAGAGGAGTCACCCCCTAGTGGTCAGGAGAGAGAATGCAGCTTTAACACATGATGCATAGACTTCTATACAACCAGAGGAGTCGCCCCCTGAAGGTATGGAGTTCAAGGCACTTCAGCTTTGACTTTACTTATTAAACCCAGAGTGTCAGGAGAAAACCCACAATTTGAAAATGTGTCTAAAGTAATAAATCCTAAATATCAAACTATTTCCTTCTAAATTGTTAATGAAAGACGATACCGGTCACATTCTTTCGGGAAACCGCAGAAGAATAACAATCTTACCACTCAATAGTATTTGTATTATTAGTTATAATAATGACATATATTTATAACTAATGTGATTCTGGGATGTTTACATGTTATGCAGCACTTTGTGTTATGACTTTTTAAAGAGAGCAGCTTTATTTGGGTTACTAAAGTGGGAATAAAAAAGCGATGTATTGTCGGGTAGAGTTGGGTCTGGGTGGGGAATCATTAGATTCAGATGTGCAGCGCTATCGAGTACTAGAGGAAAAACCTTGAAACGAGCTGCCTGTGTGAGTGTGTGGGCGGAGGTGGGGACGCACCACTTCTCCGTCGCCTAATCAATACAGTGCAGCTCTCGTCCGACAGCTGATGAGACACACGGCGTGGGAAGGTATCGCATGATGTCTCCTCAGGCCCTGTGGATCTCTTACAGTTCAATCAGCTCGAATGGAAACAGCTCCGGGATTCCAGGACAGCAGATCCCAGGCCGGTTCCAGGAAGCAGGTTCACCGAGTTATTTTGGACAGAAATCCCCTTTTTGAATTTGTTACATTGGACGGACGAAGAAGAGAAGTGGAGGAAACTTCAAGTTCAAAGACACATCGTGTTTGTTCACACTTCTCACAGGAATCACCTCATCAGGCCACGAAGTTAATAAGGGAGAAAATTCGAATCAGCTGTTTCGACTTGCTGAAACCCGTCACAGTTTATGTCCAGCGATTGTTTCTTGGAACCGGGGTCGGCCTTTTGCAACGATGCACTGCAGCTGAGACGTACAAAGTATAGCTGTTGCACAACTCCACACACTAGTGACATCGTGGTAGTTGTGTATCTGTCAGATGGGAACGACACTAATGAGAGCAGAAGCAAAGAACCACAGAAGCAAAGAACCACAACGGCCTTGTTTTGTGTGTGTGTGTGTGTGTGTGTGTGTGTCTGTATGTGTGTGTGTGTGTTTCATAGAGTTGCTCTCATGTTTTCTTTGCATGAAGACACTGTAATTGTCATCTCCGTGGCTGCAGCTCATACAGCCGGTACAGACGATGCCGTTGTAGCGCACACCTTCATAACGTGTTCATCACGTCGTGCGATCACATTCATGCATTCAGAATCAGAATCAGATCCATTCTAGTGACCTCTGTGTGTGCACTTTGTATTTATCCTGCAGGGATTCCTGCATTCAATGTTCCAGCTCAGTGTTCCTCATATGGGGCGTTCCCCCCGCCGGCCTGTTGTCGGATAAACAGAACGAGAACGATCAACACAAACTTACAAAAAACCTGCAGAGAGAGAAATTAAACTCTCAAAAGTCCCAAGTGTCAGACTTCATGTTTATTGTCAAAGTAATAAACATGAATCATCATCCGAGCTCCATTACTAATTGCCCTCTGGAGAGCTGATCACGCTGGGTAGCTGACACATTAATAAGCAGGGTCGGTAACAGATTTCCAGCCCTCAGCCTTGTTGATTCTGCCTCAACCATAAAACCAAGAAATTGAAATCCTACAAGCTGTTGTGCAACCCAGCATGTTAAAGTGAGGACTCGTTAATCGTTGTGTATGCTTTTGACAACATGACTGTGACAACATGATTATAGTACACTGGGAGGAATTATGGAGAAATATCTGTGAGCAGCCGCCGGCTCGGCTTCACAGAGAGTTTCAGCTCATTTTTAGCCGTTTTTCAGAATAAAAGCTGCAAAGAACCCGCCGTGCACGACCCGCTCTGCAGCTGCGTAGACGGACATTTCCCTCAGAAGATGGTGGAGAGCAATAAACAGAGTTCAAAGAGAGTGAATATTCAACTTATATCTGCCAGGTGACCGAAGACATGACTCCAAATGACTCATCGCGTGGCCCTGTAATTGCTGCATGCGTAAATAAACAGTTTGACATGTTTACTCTAAAGGTGACTATGTGTCACAACTTGAAAAAAAGCGTACTTTGTGTAACTTCAACCTTGTAGTTTTAGTCCAACCAAACCTCAACCACAGCCATGGCAGAGCAGAAAAAAATGCTCATAGTCGTGAGTCATCTTGCAAGGCCATGGTTGACCTACTTTGGCCCGTAGGTGCGAGTGCTTTGTAAAAGAGGAGGAGGCCTGCAGCTGGTGGAGGTGCTCTTTCCCAGCCTTTGCCTGCGCTACACCCGAACTCCACAAAAAACAAACACATCTCCTCCGCTGACACATGTGGAGGTGAACACCCACGGCACTCCCACCGGAGCGAGGAACACCGATCCGCTTCCCGTCCGGTCACCGGCGTTTGGTGCACTGTTGTTGTTGAGCCGAGATGAATCGGCCAACACGCTGCACAGGAAGAGCTCTGCGCTCGCATGCTAATAGCCTCCAACGCCGGTCTTCCGTTCCCCCCCCCACCCCGTTAGCCACTGGGTGTGTCTCCGCGTGATAAACGGACTCCGGTGAGATCAAATGCAAGTCGACTTTATTTGAATGAAACTCAAAGGCTTGAACTTGCATACATTACTGCCAGGCCTCACAGCTGCAGTAAACATTACAGCTGAGCTTCCACCAGCGGGCCCACGAGCTAAGACAAACATTTTAGCCCGTGTGAGGTTTGATGTTTTACAAGCTCACAGCTGCAGCGCTGAGGCAACTCCAAACTGTGTTTCATCCCACGTGTCGTACCTTTTCTTCAAGCGGTTGTCGCTGTGGACCACCCAGCGGTTGTCTCTGAGGATGAGCCGTCCCATTACCTCAGCGTATGGCAGAGCTACACACACACACACACACACACACACACACACACAGACACACACACACGAGTGCAGAGGCCGACAAACAGTTGTGAGTTTGGGGATTCCCAGAGAGCGGTAGTCAGAATGAGGTCACCTCATACTGTAGTGTCTCTCACACACACACACCCCACAACTTCTGGCTGAAAGAAATCCATTAAAATATGTCCACTTCAGAAAACACCCCGGCAGTCGCACACAGCCGTGGATCTCTGGAGAATATTAAATATTGGTTAGAAAGGCATAAAGCATCTCGATATGTCTGAAATCATCACCATTTGTTTTTATTGCTCCGGAGATCGGTTACTTGGACGGCTATTTCGCATCACGTTACGATGTGAGCTCATGTGTGACCGGCAATGTGAGACTATTAAGTCACACGTCCGCTGTGTTCCTCTGCCAGGCGAGGCCGGCCAGAGGTGGGCCGGCGCTTTTGCATATTTGCATTTTTTTGCAAAGCTCGGATGACGATAACGTCGAAGTTGAGATGATCTCTGCAGAAAAAAAGTGTTTTATCCACCGACCGGTTCACCCATAAAAAGTACTTTGATTAGAGCTATAGAGAGAGAGAGAGCGAGAGCATGCTAGAGAGAGAGAGAGCATGCTAGAGAAAGAGAGAGCATGCTAGAGAAAGAAAGAGAGAGAGAGAGCATGCTAGAGAAAGAGAGAGCATGCTAGAGAAAGAAAGAGAGAGAGAGAGCATGCTAGAGAAAGAGAGAGCATGCTAGAGAAAGAGAGAGCATGCTAGAGAAAGAAAGAGAGAGAGAGAGCATGCTAGAGAAAGAGAGAGCATGCTAGAGAAAGAGAGAGCATGCTAGAGAGAGAGAGAGCATGCTAGAGAAAGAGAGAGCATGCTAGAGAGAGAGAGAGCATGCTAGAGAAAGAGAGAGCATGCTAGAGAAAGAGAGAGCATGCTAGAGAGAGAGAGAGCATGCTAGAGAAAGAGAGAGCATGCTAGAGAAAGAGAGAGCATGCTAGAGAGAGAGAGAGCATGCTAGAGAAAGAGAGAGCATGCTAGAGAGAGAGAGAGCATGCTAGAGAGAGAGAGAGCATGCTAGAGAAAGAGAGAGCATGCTAGAGAAAGAGAGAGCATGCTAGAGAGAGAGAGAGCATGCTAGAGAAAGAGAGAGCATGCTAGAGAGAGAGAGAGCATGCTAGAGAGAGAGAGAGCATGCTAGAGAAAGAGAGAGCATGCTAGAGAAAGAGAGAGCATGCTAGAGAGAGAGAGAGAGCATGCTAGAGAAAGAGAGAGCATGCTAGAGAAAGAGAGAGCATACTAGAGAGAGAGAGAGCATGCTAGAGAAAGAGAGAGCATGCTAGAGAGAGAGAGAGCATGCTAGAGAGAGAGAGAGCATGCTAGAGAAAGAGAGAGCATGCTAGAGAAAGAGAGAGCATGCTAGAGAGAGAGAGAGAGAGCATGCTAGAGAAAGAGAGAGCATGCTAGAGAAAGAGAGAGAGAGCATGCTAGAGAGAGAGCGAGTAGTCACAAAACAAACGGCTTAATTACATAAAATAATAACATAAATAAGCTATATGTAATGAACACAAGTAGTTTAAGCCTAAAGTACAACAAGGAACTTTTAGCTGGTTATGAAACACAAATCTTAATTTGATAATTCTGCTTCTACATGACAGCGAGAAGACGGCCGTGTCCATATTACATCATAATACATCATAATACATCATAATACATCATATTACATAATAATACATCAAAAAAAAAAGTCAGTATAGCGTACATTCTCTGGGCCCAACGGATACGTGCTCCTCCTCTTGTGGCAATCCATCCAATAGTTGTCAAGACATGTCACCAAATGCCAAATTGGCAACTGGCTGGTGGTCACATGATCAAAGTCAGTGGGATTCGTCCTCAGGGGAACATGAATGTCTGAACAAACAAAGTCTCCAGCACTAGATACCGTTGTCTTCATCGGAATCATATCGATGAACATTGGGAAAAACACATCATACAATGATCTATTTACACACACAGTTATGTACAATACACACAGGTAAAAACCTGAATACACCAAAGATAAATAAAAAGACATCGGACCATAATACAAAAACAATACATCTGTTGCGTGAACAGACGTTGCATGGTGAACAGACACGGTGAGGCCCTGCATGTGGACCGTCATGTTAAAGGACGCTCCCCCTCCCTCTGCACACAGGGGGCTCATTGTGCGACGTCAGCTGACAGGAACGATATCTGGCCGTGCAGATCATTTACGATATCAGCCTCTTTAACATCTGCACACGACCGCAATGCAACCGTTTCATTTTTGGCGCTTACACGGAATTTACAAAATGACTTTTTTGGAAAAAAGAAAACTGAAAAACAATGTGCTGGTTTCACTGGGTAATCCACAGACCTCACTGGGACTTCATTTCTTCAGGAGAGAGTGCAGTTCCAATAAAAGCTGCTCACAATGAGGTCTGAGGGATTATTTTAGGGCAACCAGGACATTCTTTCTAGGAATAGATTTTCAATTGTAATTTCTCTGACACGTTGTACACCGCAGGCTGGATTCCGGGTCACCTCCATTGTATTGGGGGTGTTGAAAGAAATCTCACGGCAGGATATTTCAAAACTTCAGCACATAAAACCAAAACTATCTGCATGGTTAGCTACCGCTAGCGGTAAGCGAGCAAAATGTATTTTTTTTTGGCGCGTGTGTGTGTGTGTGTTTTTCCAGTATACAGACGCTGTAGATTATTTCCAACCTTCAGGTTTTGATAGCACCCTGAATGCATCATCCTAGACTTTACATCTGGGGCGGAGCAGACTGTCATAAAACATTTCCCACCGAGAGGAACGAGAGGAACATTTTCCGGATACCGGTAAACCTCAGTGACCTGAGTAAAAGCACGCAAATCATTCAGACACCTAAAAATACACACACACACACACACACACACACGCAAATGGACATACACAAGAATGTGAGCATGCAATGTGCATACACAGACACTCTTGGTCTTACTTTGTATCCTGCTTTCTCACACACACACACACACACACACACACACACACACACACACACACACACACTGGATATGCACTCACAAACAATGTCAAACCACAACTGAGTCACTTTGCTTCCTGAGGGAAAATCGGCTCCACAAGGAGGGCAGTGGAGGCGCTCCTTGGCCTGTCGGCCGATAGCGCTGACAGCAGCACTTTGCGCTCACACACACACACACACACACAGTCTGCTCACACTCGTCCGCTGGCCCGCGTTCACACACTCTGCGCCCTTCAAGAAATCCATAAATTATCAGCAGGAGCAACACAGCACCAAAAAACATTCAAACATCAAACCCTATAAGAAAAAGAAGGGGAAAAACGACTACACACACACACACACACACACACACACACACAAAGGAAAGTCAAAGAGGTCACGTTTGGAGCCGGGAGAAATACGAGGGATCCTGACGCAAAGGTATGCAGAGCTTTTGGCTCCTCGTCCTCAGTAGTTTCCTGTGTGGTCCACGTTGTGCGTCTTGTGTTGCACATGCCTCGTTGCATCCAGCGTCTATTACACAGACGACCCCGAGGTCGGAGCACCAGATATTACCCTGTAATGATGATTTATGGCCTCGGTGACATCCTAGAAAAAAAGGCAGCGCAGTGAGATAATACACACTCTGGTGTGTAACCCTAACCTCCCGGCTTTTTGGGTGCAGCTCACACACACACACACACACTCGCTCGCTGGCTCCAAGGCCGTGACGCAGTTTTCCGGACTCGGCTGCGTTTCCCCCTCGCGCCGCAAAATCCATAGGAAATCAAAACGTGACCGAGAGGTAATGAACCGAGAAGCGTTGCTCTAATTGCAACGCGAGCGATGCCACCGGCCAGAGTTACCGGCCAGAGTTACCGGAGCAGAGGGGGGGGGACCCAGAACCACCCAGCCCGGGACAGGGGAGCCGGTCTGTCAGCCGGCCAATGGCGGGACCTCTAATGGACGTGACTCACCGTGTTTAACATGGCCGCCTCCGGCCTAATCTCCAGTGTTACGGTTCAGCTGATCCTGGGGTGAAAGGCCGCCGGGTTCAGGCTCGGGGGTCCAACCTTTCTGCGGGTCTTGGAGCGCCACGTGTTCTGGTGATTTGCTCCCAAATACAACATAAAGCTTTGGAGCTTAGCAACCGTCAACAAAAGGCGGCGTCATCATCGGATCGGTCGTGAGTTTCCTCCTCCCACAGACTGGTTTTGTCCGGTGCCCCGTTTCTATTCTACTGCTTACACTCTGGCACAAACAAACACACACATGCATGGCAGTGGGATGAAAATGACTGAAACCACTAATCATTTCAGGGCCACTGGGTCGATTCCCACTGGTCTTTAGACCCAGAGAGTTGACGCGCTCCGTTGAGCCGGGTCTCGACCCCCAAACGCAGAGAAACGGGGGGTCGTCGCTCGACTTTCCCGTGCGTCACTTCCACGGCGACGTCATCGGCTCGTAAACCTGCGCTATGCTCTATTCTGAGTGGAGGTCTGGGAATTGAGAGAGAGAGAGAGAGAGAGAGATGACAATGCTTGCTAACTGCCTGTGGACCCACAGTGCAGACGGCCGGTTAGCGCAGCGTACAGTATGTGGTCCAGTGGGAGTCGACTGGGAGGATAATTAGAGGCCTGTTTCAAGTGGAACAGACCTTACAGTAACAAGGCCGTGACGGTGACAGATTGATGGCGCGCAATGGGAGGTTGGGACAACACTGGAGGTCCTCCTCATGAATGGATGGGCCTCTTACCTTCGGCACTATGTACACGGGCTCCCACCCCCCTCCCCATCGAGTCTGGGAAAGAACTCGGGGAAAATCCCACGGGGATGCGGATGTGCACACGAAGCACGCGGCCGGTCGTCGCTCGGACACGTTGTATATTTACGGAGAAATGATGTCACTTAAAAGGATAAGCAGCTCCCCCGTCCTCATTAATAAAGGTCATAACTGGCAGAAACGTTCCATATCAAGTCGCACATTACGAAGGATTCATGGGATACGAAAAAAACCTCTGTGGGAAAAACAATTTGCCCAGTTGGTGTGGTCAAACAGGAATGAGTCCGAAAGATTTAAGATTTAACAAAAGCTCTTGTACAGAAGCCTGATAACGTTCCCAAAAACACTCAAATCGCTCCAGTTTTGATTTGCATGAGATCGCAGCCGGGCCAGAACAGAAAGAACAACACAAACAACTTACAGTACAGCGAACCCCCCCCCCCCCCCCAAAAAAAAAACAAAACAAAAAAACACCCGGGTCAGCTCCTTTCGCTCCAAACATTCCCTGAAACAAACTCGGTGACTTAATATAGCCGCTCCCTCCGGACCCGGCCCTGACCCGGGCTTGACCAAAACCCGCGGTCGCTCGCTGTCTCACTCGGATCCTCGCTGAGGACTCTGAACTCTCGGCAGCGCTTTGGCTCTGCCGGACCCGCTTCACCAAGTCAGGGGGTTGCGTTGCAGAATCGAACGCGCGCAACAGAAAACACCCCGAGCGCACACACACACACACACACACACATGCACGCATTATGCTTTCTCAGCACACTGCAGCCAACGCCGAGCAATTATGGTCTTCCTACCAAAACAGGTCTCCGAAGACTCCACGGCTCTGCACAAAGAGCTTCATTTCACTGGATCCAGCTCCTGCGATAAATCACGGACGCTGCAGCGTAATTGTGATGTATATTTTCTCGTGGTCGCATCTTACCAGACGGGATTGGATACATTATGCAAAAAAAAATGATGCTTTGTCGGGACTATTGTCTTTCTCACTCAGATGCTCGGGGTAACGGATCGTTATCTTTTTCCAAAGTTGTGGGCGTCGCCCGAACGATCCCGATAGGTTACGAGAACGTTCCTTTGACGGCGTTCAGACATTGTTTGTGTGAGGAAGTGTTTTAATGTGAATATCAGAGGAGAGGACGGATAAAAATAGGTTCCATGAGGCAGAAGGGGGTCGGGAACCCAGAGGGGGGGTTAGGAGATCGTTTCCAACAAATAAAGACACAAATAAAGACTGGGGGAAGGTTTTTATATTACATCGCCTTGGAAAATATAGATTTGATTGAGTGTGTGATATGAGGGGAAGTGTGCCTGCACATTTCAGGGGGTGGGAAAAGGTCCTGTATTAATAATCCCCGGTGACCGGCGCCTCGGGGTCACCAACACCACGCCAGTCGTTCTGCCAATAACATCATAACAAGTTCAATATCAATGATATCTGCAATGGATATTTTTTTTTTTACAAGTGTTAGTGTTAGATACAAGTTTATGTTTTGAGAAAATATTCCAATCAGAACAAATTTTGACGTGGTTTTCATTTCTCGTCGTACTAAATAAAGTCGATGGAGCACCAACAACCTCCTCACTGCGTACGTATATATTCTATTTATGTTATATTTTCAATAAATGTGGTTGATGAATCAGAAATGAGCTGTGTGGGCCACAGCTGAGGAATGAGATGCTATGGATGCTTTTATTCTCTCTCTCTCGATATCCCGCTCTATCTTGTCCATTGTGTGTGTGTGTGTGTGTGTGTGTGTGTGTGTGTGTGTGTGTGCACCATAAACACACATATATGATATACACCTGCAACAGAAACACAGCGGAAAAAATATGTTACACCCTGAAAGGCGATTAATGCCCAGTGTTGTTCTCAGAAGGGAGATCTGCACCACAACCACACACACACACACACACACACACACACACACACACACATGACGAGTGCATGAGCGAGTGTTTCCTGGCCTTTGGCTCTTCTTTGAAGGAGTCTTACCAGAAAACGTGTCCGTCCGAGATCCACCAAATCCGTCTGAGGTCGGAGCCGTAACACCTCGCTCGTCATCGCCGGAGGCCCCGCCCCCTCCCGACTCCGTCTGCAGCTCCGTGACCACAGTGGGTGGACAGGCTTAGCTGATGCTGTGTAATTGTTGCAATTATTGGGAAGACAAATCAAATGGCGAGGACTTGGCTTGTCTCGAACAAAAAAAAAAAAAAAAAAAGGAGGATATTTTGGGTACCGGTCTGCTGGATGTTGACGTGCAGAGCTGTGACAACCACTTGCGCAACGCTCGTCAGGGCCTCGGTTGAGAAATAGGTTTTGACTCAGCGGGCAATTGGGGTTTTTGGGTTCGTTATCCGGTGGCTCAGGTCGGGTTTGTGCGAGCAGAAGAAATGAAGAGTTGGACCAGGGATCAGTGGAAAGACGGATTTCAAAACCACTTTTAGTTTGAAAAGCGTCACCTACACGTTCTCCTAATTGTCACTTTTATCTTGATGGGGAAAACCTTTGGATGCGCTTTACATGCCCTTTAAATGCCCTTTACATGCCCTTTAAATGCCATTTAAATGCAAGAAACAATCAACTTGTGATGCCTTTGCACTCCAGGAAACATTAAGCTGTCGGATCTCTTCCATCCTTTCTTTAGGTGTGACCATTTTCAGCTCCCCACGTCTCCAGTTAATGATTTCTTCTGTTTCTGAGAGGGACTTTCAACAAGTTTGAGACAACAGATGGAAACTGCTGGCAGCCGGCGCGAGAGGGTCGGCCTCTCGATTTGAAATGTGTTGTGGTCGCGTTGCATTCTGGTCCGCTGAGGCAACTGTCAGTAAGAGATCAGCCGCTTCGCCTCTTTTAAAATCTATTGGTGCAAAGCATCTAACAGCCATTGTTTCCTGCTTGTTTTCTCAGAAGAAGAAAATGACATCGCTTGTGTGTCTGTCGAGCCAAGTAGACACTGAGATGAAAAAGCCAGATTTGACTTCATTGCACGTAAGACCGAGCGAGTAGATAAGAGAAGCTAAACAATCAGCTCTGGAGGATGCAGCATTCATCTGAAACGTGGCCCCCGGGGACGCTAACGTCACCTCATGCCACATGTTTGTTCAGCGCGGCTGATTTCTGTTTTTTGTTTTTTTTTAAGGTCGCTCGAATTCACAGTAATTTCACTCAGCGTGAAAAGTCACATCTGACACAGGAAGCAGGAGAGGAAACGCAAGGACACTACTCGGCTGCCTGTGGGCGGTTTCAGCTTCATGACCTTTCAAAAAACAAAAACCTGCAGATGTGCCGTTTCACTTTCAAACGCCGTCGTTCGCTTCTTTCTAACGCAGATGATTTGTACCCTGTGAGCTGCAGATGCACTAAATAAAAAAAAAGAAGCCTTGCAGCCCCGGGGAGCTCCGCCTCCACCGCAATGAGATTGAGGGCAATCAATCCAAAAGGCGTAAAGTGTCCAGCCCCTGCATGCAACCTTTCTCGGTTCCTGAGAGAGAAGCGAAGTCACCCTGCAGGGCCGTGACGTCTGCAGCTGCCTTCCAGCTCAAGTGATCCTCGTTTTGTTTTGTTTGATTGAACCCAGCCTTCACGCTCGACTCCGCAGCGAATGATAAAACTAATTTACCCGGCCCTGTGGGAAACGATGTTCGAGAAGCATCCAGCCGATCTAGATCCACGTCTGGCCAACGGGCCGAGACGAGGGAGGCTTAGCGGTGGCAGTGACACACAGCATGGCGTCTGAACTTTTCCCCCTCGCTCACTTTTAATCTGCACGTTGTTTAAACTAATTGAGATCGAGATAAATCTGTCAGTTTGCCGGCCTGCGGTCGGTGAAGCGAGGTCGGAGTGTTAATGGCGCTGGAACACGCCGCCCGAGGATTCCCTTAAATTCACAGTTAAGAGGAATAACAGTGTGTGTGTGTGTGTGTGTGTGTGTGTGTGTGTTGGCTTTAGGGACTATACAGTGACTCTGAAACCAAAAAGAGCCCAGCCCACTCCCACAGTGGAAAGAATGATGTGTTATTCTGTAAATGACAGTATGGACCAAAAAGATGCTTGCATGAGGTGAGACACTGGGCATCGTCTACATGTGTGTGTGTGTGTGTGTGTGTGTTTGTGTGTTTATTATTTGTGTGCTCCTGCAGATAATTCTGGACACCATCATTGCGGCCTCCAGTGGAGTGTTTGGTCTGTAAATCCTCCCTCGTCTGTTGTGGTTCCAGTGTGTGTGTGTGTGTGTGTGTGTTTGTTTGTGTGTATGTGTGTGTGTGTGCGCAGCGAGGGGGCCCGCCCCCCCTTTTTCGTTGTACTCTCTCAGTGTGATTTCTAATCGCGCCGGCCGCAGAGGAAGTTGTTTACGGTGTGTAGGTGTGCGTCCATGTGAGCCGGTGGGCCCGTGTACCGTGAGACTGCAGGTGCGGGTGCATGTTTTGGTTTATGAGTGTGTAAGTGAGTGAGTAAGTATAGTGTGCGAGAGTGCCCGAGCGAGTGTTTTGCGTGAGAGCCCATCTCCCTTCATGTGGTCTCTGGATCTTGCCACAGTTAGCATAATTGTGTTTACAGTAAAGCTACTGCCTACTTCTGACTGGCTGTGGAACAAACACTTACTGGATCAGAATCCAGCCGGAGGCCAAGTTCTGGAGAGTGGGATTTAAACGCTGTTTAGTTCGACTAACGAGGAAACACAAAAGACGGCCGTCAACCTTTTCTGTTGTCAAAATGGAATCGTAATCAACCGAGGCCCAGTTAGCCTCAGGACAGGCCCACGCTAACGCATGCAGAAATTACCTTTTCTCCATTTTGGCCTCCGGTCTACGCCAAGAAACCACGTGGATGTTTTAAAAAAAATACTCTCCAAAGTTATATTTGAGCATTATGGATATGTGGACACAAGCACTTTGTGGTACCAGCACTTTTAATAGCACCTGTCCACGCAGACAAGTGTCCGTGAGTGACACCCTGAACCTTACAAGCTCCTTTCTAATGACCTAACGTAGGCATACGACTTGAGAAATAGGAGTAAAATGCAGCGTAGTTCGTATGAAACCCATCTAGTACATGCAGCGTGGACAACAGGATGTTCACTCAGGAGACAACAGTTTGTGTCACGCCTGAAACCAAACTTATTTCAACTTCTGGAACAAAAGTGCTTATTTGAAGCCGAAGCACGATCTTCTCCTCAACCTCAGTCATTGTGTTGCGCTGCAGGGGCTCGAGCCGCTTGATATTAGGAGAACAAAAAAATGTGTGTGTGTTGTGTGAGGATACGTTGCTGAAATCTAAACATCCTCACCAATGTTTGAAAGTCTTGACTTATATCTTCAATCCCGAACTCTAAAAATAATACCCAACGGCGTTCGGGTCGAAGATCAACTCGGTTCACGGCAGTTTCTTTCCAATTGAATGTGCAGCATCTGTACGTTGTTCTGTTCTCGCTCAAGGTTCTTGATCAAAACCCTTTCAGAACAATCCAAGCATTGTAAATGCCATTTGTGCTGTCAGGTCTTTTTAATGCTAATCCTCCCAATCTAAACACAGCTCCCCTTCAGCCGCCTGATGTTCCACATGACCATAACTTACTGGCCTTGGGGGGTCGGTGTCAGCCTCACTGCCAGATGTGTCTTTCTGAAACATCCCGAAAGTTGTTCCATCATCCGACCCAAAGAAATATGACGGATGGTGTGTCGGTCCATCCAAAACAAAGGCCGGCGATCAGCGTAACCAGAGAGGTAAGTGTTGAGTTTGAGCAACGTTTTTTACATCCGCCGTTGTGAGCTCTGGTGGTGGACAGAGCACTGATTGAGATTGATTGATACCTCAAACTAAGTTCCCCGCCGAGACTTATTTCCCCCCCCTGTCAGCTGCCCTGATTCTGTTGATTTTGCAACTTGAAGAACGCTCCTCTGGCAGATTCGTAGAAACAGATTCCTGTTTGCTAGATTATGGTCTTTAACGGCGCCGGCAGTCGACACTCCGCACGCAGACATCAAAGAGACATTGCAAGAAAATCGAGGAATATTGTGTGATCTCCCACGTCCTCATCTGTCTTTGAATGTTGCATGAGTCCCAGTGCTGTCAGTGAGTTCATCACCCTGGCTGTGTAATTCCAAACATCTGTTTGTGTGTGTGTGTGTGTGTGTGTGTGTGTGTGTGTGTGTGTGTGTGTGTGTGTGCTCGTATGTAATCCTGTGTATATCAAAGTGTGTGTGTGTGTGTGTGTGCGCGTGTGATCCTCTCCCAGACTGACGTTAACCCCAACGCACCACACAGACAGACGGTTGTTGATTCCTGGATGCCTCTAATCTGCTGCCGCTGCCGCGGTTTGCAGCAGACAATCTGACGATCCGCTGCAGGGAAACGGCTCTACATGACATGTTTGTTTCCAATCAGTGCAGGGATTAAGTGAGAATAAATAGGGTCTTCCATCTCAGGTGATACATCTCCGGCAACACACACACACACACACACCGCCTCCGACTCTGAAATGCGGTCTTGCTGCCGGTTAATCCAGCTATGACTACGGTATTTAAGTTTGATCCCATCCCAAGGTCGACTGGATTCTGGTAAAAGGATGTTTGGCAGAGCTGTACGATCCCATGTCAATAACCCTGTGGGTGGAAGCTTTTACTAGCTCTCTGTGTGTGTCCTCTTGTGTGTGTGTGTGTGTGTGTGTGTGTGTGTGTGTGTGTGTGTGTGTGTGTGTGTGTGTGTGTGTGTGCGTGTGTGTTGCCCTACTTTTGAACACCTCGCTCTTTTAAGAAACGAAGCTCGGGCCCAGTTGTTTGTCCACACAGTTTTGCAAACACTTATTAAGTCACGGTGTAAGAAACCGGTGATGAAATGCACTTTGGGAAGAGAATGAGAGTAAGACTTTTGTAAAAGATCACGCAGCCGTGATCAAAGCGACAAAGCCACCAATGTCTACTTCGCGATTTTAGACAATTCTTAACTGCTGCATCTAATCACCTGCAATCAACTGCTGACTTGCTCATGACTGTTGAAGACATGCCGTGCGTGAGAGTGAATATAATCAGATAACTCTGATTCAGGTCAAAGGCAAAACATACCGTGATAAAAATGACAGTCTCCATTTTGCCTTGGAAGACAATAGTACACAACAAGTTTCTTAATAGAGGGAAGAGCGGTTTTTATGTGCGGCCACTCTGCACCAGGAAAAGCATATGAACCATATTTTAAACACTATATTCACAGCTTCTTCTTGGTCACTGATTCGTATTTCCAAATAGCATGTGAGCTCGTCCTGAAAGCTAACAGAGTCGATGCTAACGCTAGCAGCTCGGTGCTGCTCTATAATGGATTTAAATGTAGTTTACACTCCAGCTATCCAGTTTCCCAAACACATCTGAAGCCCTTTTTCTTTGTACAGTTAAAAGTGGAAGATACTGTTGTGTTTGCAGAACAAAGGAATCTGCTCGGACGTAAACGGCTAACGTTAGCATGTCTGGCTAACTAGCTTTTATACCCACAGTTGTAACCTGACTGTTAAGGCATTTTCACACTTTTTCACAATCTGTATGACGTCTTAAATTGTTGCAGGTGAAATAAATACGACCTCAAGTTAATCTTGTTTACACACAGACTCCCAAACCTTCGTCTGTCATTAGAGTTTTCCGACTATTTTAAATCTTCTGCGTTTTTAGCAAACTCATCAAGAGTCAGTCGCTGTTCAGGATCAATTTAATTAGTGGTCTTCTTTTTAATGTGTGCTTCCCGTATTTTTGCATCAAATAGATTAATAAAACCCATCTGACTCAAGGTGTTCAATGTGATTTTTTTGCGGATTAAAAAATATGCATCCATAGAATACAAACTTGGTGTGCAGAGGCCTTTACTTCTCCGCCCGAAGGAAGTTACAATACGACTTTGAGGCTGAAGGTTAGCGGCTCCGTGCTGCTGTCATGGGTTTGGGCACGTTCACACTTCAGAAACCCAAACTCCCCCTGAGATCACGTTACGTTTGGGAAACATATTGTTTCGTCCTCATCCTGAGAGCCGTTAAACGTGAAAAATACAATTTGTAAAATAAGCTAACGAAAATCAGATCCCCATCATACAAATTATACACGACGATATGTTTCCTGTCTTTTACGTGGATCATGAACTGGTGAAGGAGACTTTGCAGCTTCTGCCTCATACTGGATCCCTTGGCTGCTGTTCAGCAGAAAATGAATAGTGTTATTTTAATAACTTAGTGTACTGACAAGCCTTAAAAATGATAAAACTGCAGAACACATGAGTCACAGAGTATTGGCGTAGGGATGACACGCAATAATCTAAAATCTAGCGTTCACTATTTGATGTCAAAAACAAATCTACATGGTTAAGTGTGTCCACAGACCTCCAAGCATTTGTTTTAAACATTATTTTTATGGCTTTAAAAAAAAAAAAAGAGGCCACAAACCCACAATGTTGTATTAACAAGCAGCCCAGAAGTTGACCTTTAAAAGGATCTGTGCAGGAAACTAAACATTGCATTGTTTTTCCACGTATCTGTGGAGACAAAAGAGCTGAGAAGCAACACATGTGGCGATAAAGAGGCAGGATCTGAGATTCCCATTGGGATTTTTACAGATTTATCACGGACCAACAGTAACACACACTTAATTAATTATCAGTTTATACAGGAGTAGTTTGGTCCTCTGCCCGGATCTCTTCCTTCCTAATCTCTTGAAGGGTTTGAGCATGTGCTGCATTAAAAGAGCAGACGACGGCAAATAAGTCCTCAAAGATCATTTGCATAGGAAGAGATGTGAAAATAATATCTGTTTCTTAACTAACCACAGGCCTTAATGGGTGTCATCTGTATATAATAAAAAGGTTTCAGTTTACAAATCGCCTGAGTGTTTTTCCAGGAACACGAACTTAAGTAACAACGCAGCGACGTGAACTTCCTGCCTCGGCTCCCTTTTAAATACGAGCTTCAGCTTTATCAGAGGAGGAAAGCTCCCTCTGGATCTGTGTGAAAAGGTCTTTTCTCTCCTTTTCTTTTCTACATTTGCATGCATGGCATGTTTTATTAGCTTTTGTTTCTTCATTGATTTAATCTTGTACTGCTTTATTTGAGATGCTGTCCCAGGCTAATATGACGAATCAAATAAACCAAAGACAGGCTTCTCTATGATTATTAAAGGGGAGTCGAACACGTGCTCGCGGTGCCAAAACAAGCATTGCGTTCGTGAACACGATGAACCTTGGCCTGCTCAGTTGGAGTTTATGTAACGGCCCTTCAACCTCCCAAATGTTTCCTGATGGCTCATCGTTCCTGATCTGGTTCCAAGTCCACTTCCAACCACAGCTTTCTCTTTACAAACCCGATTAACCTGTTCTGTCCCCGTTTGCTTTCAAGAGACTCAAACGTCTATGAAAAAGGTGCCAACTCGCATCCGAGTTTAACTGAAGCGTCAATCGTTTACCCGTATTTCTGGTTCCCAGGAGCAACATTGCATAACACCAATGTTTTGCCAAGCTGCTA
Source organism: Cottus gobio (assembly GCA_023566465.1). Taxonomy (NCBI): domain Eukaryota; kingdom Metazoa; phylum Chordata; class Actinopteri; order Perciformes; family Cottidae; genus Cottus; species Cottus gobio. Next base: position 5,152,472 of record CM042227.1, on the reverse strand, counting down.
CGAAACATTCCTCCAATCTGAGACACACATTATGCACAAGGTAATATGAGAATTCATCTCCCGGAAAAAGGTCAACGAAATGAGATTTTGGATTCATGAAGCCGCATGGACCTGACAGGCCGAGGAGCTTCTCTGTCGGCGGTTAGCGTGCCGTAAACTGCTCAAATGTCGTGTCCGAGATAAGGATGAAGATCAAATTGGCTCTCAGATTGCCAATCGAGATATTGATTTCCGTGTGACTGTAACGGGGAAGTTTTTTCATTTGAGTTGCGGGAAGTAAAACATGTGGGTAAATTTCCTGCGGCCTGCGGTCACAATTTAATCCGATGTCTTTCAACTTGTTTTTGCCCCTCCTCTTCCCTGTTTGGCCACGGGCAACACGCTCATTCTTTTCAATACGAATCCCGAAGAGAGCGTGCAACTACTGCAACCTATTATTTATTATGACCAACAATTGCATTGTCCCCGTAATTTCTGCCGGGATTATAATATTTAGAATCTACACAAACAGCTTGGCCGCAACCCACCGGCCGATCCGACAATCAGAGCAACACAAACAACCGACCAGAGGGCCGGCCCACGAGGCGGCGGGTCAGTCGGGGGGGTCATCGGCCCGTTTTCAAGACCCGATCCCGAGCCACCCAGTAGAGCTCCAACTATTATAAGTATACGTTGTTTTAGTGGAAAATATTATTGATTCAAAACGTCCGGCTCGCTTTGTTTCATCAAAACAAAGAACATCTGAACAGCAGACGCAACAATATTCAATAAACAATGCAATGAAACATAGAGAAGCAGACAATTCAGATCAATTATCAAAACATATATATATATACATATATATATATATATATATATGTATATACATATATTTAATACAGAACTAATAGGCCAATCTGGGTTTTGTTTAGAACCGTTACACAAAACTGTAAACAATATTCAAAAGAGCATCTTCCGTTTCAAGACTTTAGTCGATTGCACATCCATAGTCAAGGCTACAGGCATACAAATTAATAAATATGAATACATATATGTAATGTCTGTTCACTTTTGGACTGTTTGTTTTGTACCTGATGTTTCATTTTCGCTCTGACGTGTTGATCATCACGAGTAAAAAAGTGTTTACAGGTCCTATATTACTTCAGTATTAGTAAGCATTGGTGTCCAAACATAGAATCAACTCAGGTATTCAAGATTCAAGATATTTTTATTGTCATATGCACAGATAAGCTTATTTTGCCAGAATAAGCTTAAGGTAAAAAAATAGAATTAAGAATACAAAAAACATTGCTACAAATGCTATTAGTATAATAAAAGATATAAAATAAGGCACAAAATATGACAATATGTATGTTGTAGTTGTGATATTATACAGAAACAAGGTGCAACACTAACCATGAGCCTTGCTCGTGGCCATACTTTAGCACCGGGTTAACTGTCTCTTAGCTTTGAGCAATTGTGAATAAATACTTAAAACAATATTATGTTTTTGAAAGCAGGATATGAAAGAGACATCACCATGACTCTCAGGGTCAACCAACATTAACCTGATGACATGCAAACCTTCCCAACCGGCAACGTGGGGACCGATCCAACCCCTCTACACGGGACGACCCAAAAGGAAGGGAGCGAGGGATGAAACCAGCTCCATATGAATGACATTCCAGCTGGTCTCAGTTCTGGGTGTGTTGCTTGTTGTTGCCGGTGGTTTGGGAAGTCTGGGAGCCTTTCTGCTGATTTAGCTCTCATATTCTGACGTTGTCCCGGCTCGACCCCTTCGTCTGAGTCATCCTCCTGCGGATCAGACCCGCTGACGGACAGCCGGAGGACAAAGGAGGGCGCTTGATCTGTGTCTCATCCGAATGGTCTGTTAACACCGGGGGCACCGAGTTGCAGGTGTCCTCTGAGGATCAGCGTCCAGGTGTCACCGCATCCATGGAGACCTGATCCATCTGGGACATTTTATCCAGGGATTAGTTATTGCTGCTGCTTCACGGATGGGGATTCCCTCTGTGTATGTGTGTGTGTGTGAGTGTGCACGGTATTGCACACATACTTGAGTGCGGTTGCATGGATGCATGCATCTGTGTGTGTGTGTGTGTGTGTGTGTGTGTTGTCTGTGACTATTGGCGCACGCCTTTCCTGTTTTTAACGTTATATTAACATTCCCTCTTCCTCTGGGAGCCGTTTGAAATCCCTTGATTCAAACCAGTAATCAGAACCCTAAATGCTGACGGATATTATTCAAGGCAAAAGGAATTTGTAGGCATGCAATCAAAATTGAGAGGAAAATATTGCAGTTAATCAAACTGTAACGATCCCCATGTTGTAGTGTTTATAGTTTTTTTTGTATTTGTCATGTCACAGAAGTGCCTTTGATGTGTGTTTTGCTCCATTATGACTTAACTCCACCCGCCTGCTCTTCGTCTTTAAGTGTGAGTTAAGCTTCCATTGAGCAGAATATGGAGCATTTCTTCTGACTGCAGATTATAGACTGTGTTTCAGTTATTTTCAGCATATTTTCTTTAGCCCATAATTGCATATGGATATGTTTTTGGAGTACTTTTCAGGAGCTACGAGCCTGATCGTCGGATAGCTGACTATGGAAAGTGTCGCCTACAGGAGTGCACGCTGGAGCTGGACATGGTGGTCGACATGAGTCAGAGCCCTTCACATCCTGCAAGAAGGATTATAGTATAGTAATTATACCAACTATAAATAAATAATATGAATAAACAGATATTATATTTCCAGTGTGTACATTATTGACCATTTATGACCATAAACCTGAATCCTATGAAGTGTTATGCGGCCTCTTTTCATGAGAATGTTTGAAGATCAGCAGGGAACGATAGAAATACGACCAAAAAAACCAGTTTTCAATGTAAAGATAATTAACTATATAAGCAATTAAATATAAGATTCTGTCTGATCTGCGTCAAAAGGAATGAAGTCCTTTAGTTATTAAAATATTAACATTAGGGTTGGGTATTGTAGTTTTCTTTTTTAAATAAAGCTAATGTAGAAGTAGCTTATAAAACATCATAAGACAATAAAATCAAAATTAATATAAAAAAAATCATAAGTAGTGCTGAACTCACTGAGAATCAACATTTTTTGGGACTTTTTTGCTCACTGTTTGGGTTTTCCAGTCCATAGGCTGTACGGAGCAGTACCATTGGCTCTTTTAAGGGGGAATATTACATAATTATATATGATAATGTTTGAGAATCACTGGCTTGAGGCAACTTCAAATCCATTTGGGACTGTTGTGATGAGTTGTACCTGAACGCACCAACATCTTACACATGTTGGCGTGCTTTAGTTGAAGTGTTGCAATCATCCATAAGGGTATACGGTATTGTGAGCATGAATTTCCATTCAAATATTTCCAAATCTCTATGAAATCAGAGCTCAGGGTTCCTCTGGTTTCTCCACCGATGGCCAGTTGTTGGCTCGATGGCTTGATGGCTTCTCTAACGTGCCAACAGCAGCTCTGACTTCTGGGTATTTCTTAAGATGATGATGATGAATTTGTTTATGAAAAGCAACAAAATATGCCCTTTTCTATACTTGATGAGTGTTGATGGTGGTTTATATGAGGACACACACATATTTTGACTGACCACAGCTACACACATACACACACATTATAGACACACACATTATAGACACACATTCACACCTGGAAGCTGCCCAGCACAACCACAGGCTGATCTGTTGGATACCACTGGGTATTGTTGGCGAGGTTAAATAGAAAATAGTCTGCGCTTCAATTTAAAGCAGAAAAAAGTGACTTTCTCGTGCTATTATTGGATATATCCTCTTGAATGAACACATTCAAGACCTTTTTGTAAGGTTGATGAAACACGGACCATTAGCATCTGTCCTCGAGCTTTCAATTGATCCCCTCGCTAAGACCCGCCCTCAAACGCAGACTGGCCAATCATAGCGCGGCATCAGCCAGCTCCAACCGGGGTCCGAAAACTGGTTACTGACGTCACACTGAATGTAAACACATGCTGCTTTGATTTTTTTAATGATCGTAACAGTGCATAAAGACCTACTTTATGGCTTTGTGCAGAAAACCCCATCAGCGCACGGACTCTTATTAGAAGCTCCGAAGCTTTAATGTTGACCATACCTTCATTAAAATGTTTTATTCCTGTTCGAATCATTGGATCAGTCCCCACATTTGGCTTCGTCAGCTGGTACGGGTTACAACACCCTCAAGAGCAGAAACAGACTGCAGGGTGGTGTCGATGTGTGCAGCCAAAGTGCAGGCACGACCTTGAATGACCTTCCTCCTCCGTACAAGGTCAATCCAGGCTGGTCCTGTAGCCTCTGATACAATCTCCCATGATGCAGCACCAACAGGCGTAGGAACTAATCCATCCCTGCACTGCAACTTTTATTCAATTCTGTATTTCTTGCTTTTTAACTTCTTTTTTTTACGTTTTAATGAATGTTCTTAATTGTTTTAAAATCTTGGTTTATTTCGCATTATGTTTTGATGCTTTTATGTGAAGCACTTTGAATCGCCTTGTTGTTGAAATGTGCTATACAAATAAATTTGCCTTGCCTTGCCTGCTGCCTTTGTCCATTTAAATAACTCAATGGGATCTTTATAATGTATTTATTGTTTATTGTATGTTTGATTCTTACTACAAATGGCCCCTTGAGAATTATTAAGATACCATTAATAAAAGAAAAGTGTTCCTTCATTGTCTTCAGGTGACATCCTGGATATATCCTTCAAACGGGTAGACCCTCCTGTCTGCTTCCAAATTAAATTGTTTTCCGTTTTTCGCCAAAACATTTATCATATTTATTCAGGGAGTGCAGTTAGTGGCAGTTTGGGCTCCATCGGGACGTATAGCTCTGACAATATGACGGTTAATTGAATCCCACAACTTCTATTGTTCTGGGCCCCTTAAGGCGTTGAAGGTCAGATTTTAGATGTGCTCTCCATGGTGCTGAAGCCAGGTCAAGAACCAGGTCAGAGGGGTCACGGATATCAAAAGTGGGATAACCTCATTATTAAGATTTGTATTTGATGGAGGGACAATTTAAAAAGAGAGAGGGGAGAAATCTTTACCCTTTTGGGGTGACACATGTGCCCGAACCAGCTGACCCTTTACATTGCTTATGAACTGGCTCATGGGTGTGCCCTCTGATTGAATAACCCTCTGGACGGCTGACGACCTACACATTTTCACACAGACGTAGACAGTCTGGCCTCTGCTGACAGCTCATGCAGGAGATGACAGGGCCCGCTTACAGTAATAACCCTCCCGCTATCTCACGCCCATGCGTCTGCAGCGTAGCCTGTAAATCTCACTCTGTTTTTGTTTTAATAACACTAATGTTAGCATTAGCCAAGCGGTAAAAACGTCAGACATGTGAAGCCGGAGACATCGGGGGCTATATTGGGGTGAAGACAAAGGGCGAGGGCGCAGCTTGTGAAAATAGCTGGCCGTGCTGACTCAGCAGAGGAGTGTGTGAGTGTGTGTGCGTGTGCCCGTGTGAGCCAGGCTGGATGTATGTGTGATTATTTTATTTTTTTAAATGCATGCGGGCACACGAGACGTGTGTAAGCGTGCGAAACACTAAGCAACCTGACTGCACATAACAAAGACCTCCAGCTGCTCGGGTAAAGCTGAGCTCCATTTCCTCCAGACCGCAGAGTCTCGTAAAGCTGAGCACCCACAGTTAGCCCGACTTCTACATTGAAGCCTCTGGTGCTGCTTATTTTAGTGGAAAACACCCTGATACAGTTTTCCAACACATGACTTTTGTTTTTCTGAATCAACCTCATTTAGAAAAGACTGCGGAATAATGTGTGATGGAGACGCAGCATCGCGAAAACCATAGAAAGAGCTCGTCACGGAATATGTGAGCAGCGAAAACACGAGTCAGCGATCCGTTTCATTCCCTGCGAGGGTTCAAATCCATACGTACTCTCACGTGGATCGGGCCTTTGCTTTCCATAGCTCCCCCGTGTTTTTACACATGTGAGTAATAAAATAGGCCGGTGAGTTCTGCACTTGTGCCAAATGTTCTTATTTTATGTAACACTGGGTGCAGCACGCTTGTGAAGCTTCTCTGTCCATGCATGTGTGTGTGTGTGTGTGTGTGTGTGTGTGTGTGTGTGTGTGTGTGTGTGTATGTGGGGGTCCAGTGGACGCCAAGCTCTCCATAATGTTTACTGACACAACACATTTTAATGGGTTTTTTTGTTCAGCGCCAAGAATTGAGAAATCCAGTCACTTGAAAAAAGGTGGCCCACTACGCTGGTGCTGTTTACCCTCCGGGCTGCAGCTATTTACGTCTCCGGCTGCAGATGAATTGTGTGTGTTGTTGCAAAACTGCAAGTGCAAGTATTGTTTGTCGTACGCGTAAGAGCCGTCCTCAAAAAAACATTCTTTTACGGCACATGTAAACCATTTCCCCATTTGTTTTTGCAAAGGCCAGTAGTCACACTGACATAAAATATGAAGCTATGAAGACCACGTCAAAACTAAAATCAGCTCCTCGAGCCGAGTGTTTCTCCTGCACGCCCCGGGTTGCGTTTCAAGCTCTCGGTTACATCAGAACAACGAGCCGCCGTTGTCTCCGGCGCGGCACCGAACCTCCGCGTATCCTCCCAGGCCGTACGCTGGTGAACGCCCGGGTGCAGACAATAGAGCCATTGTTTGGCTTCGAAGGCCTCGACTTCAAAAAGGGTTCCTCGCCGCCGCCGGGGCTTCGTGGGAGACCCATCGACCACGACGATCAGACCGGCCGACACGCTCGCCGTCGCCGCCGTCCCGTGCAGTCTGCTCCTCGTTTGTTTCGGCAGGTCGCTCCTCGCTGTGGTCCAACATGTCTGCTGTGAGTCAGCGGTGGGCGGTTGTTCTATACAAGCTCTCTGCGTAATGAGCTTGGTGGGTTCGCTCTGACCGGAGCAGCGTGACTGCACTTTTTTTTTTCTTTTCTTTTTTTCCTCGGGGCCATAGTGGTGTTGAAGTTTCCAAAGATTGTGGAGATTATCAAATTGCACATTGCAATAATATTGCAGTCAGGGTGGCCCCAGTGCAAGGTGGCTGTCATCTGATCCTCTTCGCCGCAAACAATGGCGCCGGGCCCGCATCGGGTAACGCCAACACACACACACTAAACACTGTTACAAAAGTAGTTTTTTTTATTATTATTATTAAAACATACACAGACATAAATAAAAACGAAAATAAAAAAAACACTGAATGGAAAAAAAGGAGTCTATCAGATGAAGATCTTACAGGTATGCTACAATCTTGTAGAAGAAACAATAAATCCATATTGCTTTTGGCTAGGCAAGTGCACACAGAATTGTCAAAATCAAGATACATAAATATGGAATTTAAAATGAAGCCCCTGTGTTTTTATTACAAAAAAAAGCGTGTCTACTATTTCCTCTAAGTGCTGCATAATGAATGTCACACAGACATAAAATATAGATGTTTTTTGTCCAGCCGAAAGGTCACTTTAACAACGACCCGTCTCTGTACTTCTATAGCTAATAAATAAATATTTAGTGCATATTCCCATTTACCTCACAGAAGAGCCAAACGAAAAACAAAAAAATTTAAGTTAAAAGAGGAACCGAACTCAATTCGGCTCCTCTAGTTAAAGAAGACAAGCGTTGTGGTCAGACAGTCCAGCTATCTGCATCGTTTGTTGATCGTCATAAACATAACAAGTCATTCCCTCTCTCGGTTTGAAATGACATCGTCGCGTAGTCGCTCTCAGGTTTCTGGAAGATGAGTTTTTGGAGCACACACACACACACACACACACACGCACACACACCCTTCTTCTTAAACTGCTTTTGTTGCTTAATGAAACAACGTCGGAGTCCAAGTGAATCGTTGGAGATGTCGAGGGTGATATAACTCACCCTGTTTGTTTAACCGTTGAGTTATTTACTGGCTAGGACGCCTTCACACCCACGAAACCGTTCAGGAAAACATTCGCTGCGTTCGCTGCCGCGGGTCAGAGGCCGACCTGGGAGTGATTATTTATTCTGTGATAATCTGCTAAACACATTGCAGATAAATCCCTTCTCGCCAACAAACTTCCTAAGTTGCTCCCTCGGGATTTGTTCAATTAGTGCAACACATGTCTGTGCTTAAGTCTAAATGTTGTGATATGAACTGAAATGTATTTTGACGTTTCTCAACACCAGACACAATACTTGTTTAAATGTTTAAAAAAGCAAGACAAGATGTTTAAAAGGCGACGACCTTTTTTCCCCCCATAATTTTTCTCATATATGACTCTGCAATTTGGTGAATAGCGCCATAAAAAAAAAAAAAGTAAAAAAAAGCGTGAACAAGACAGAACAAAAAGGTTTTGGGAAGTCGCTAACAACAACAACAACAACAACAACAACAGTGGTTCTCTGGCGTATCGAATGTTCAGTAGCATGTCCGCTCCCCACGTCTTTCATTTTTTTTTTTTCAGTTACCCAGCTTTATGGCGCCGAAATACGTCCCTTCTCCCTCCGGGTCCAGCATCCACGCGTTGGACACGTTGACGAACAGGCCGTCGCCCACGTCCAGCCGGATCCCCCGGCCCTGCTGGGCGCAGTACATGTTATAGCTGGTGATGTTCAAGCGCATGGTGCTGCCCGTCTTCATCAGCACCGACGACTTGCTGTTCTGTTTGATGCTCTCGAGGGAGATGTACTGGATGAGCTGGGTGTTGCTCATGTCCACCGGGGGCAGCCCGGCCGAGCTGCTCTCCTCCAGCCTGTAGTAGCGGAAGCAGGTCTTGGCGTAAACGTAGTAGAAGCCCGACTCCGTCACCCGCAGCTTGCCGCTGTCGTAGTCCATCCTGTTGCGGTACCCGTGCTCCTTGTCCCAGTCGATGGTGATGGCCTTCGCGAGACTCTCTGCACGGCAACAAGAGCAGCAGTTTAAAAGAAAACACGAGTTTCGGTTTTGTCGCTTCGTTGTTTAAGTAGGGGCGACTGCGGATCAGCGCTTAGCAGGTCTGTCTTTCAATCAGAGGATCGGTGGTTCGATCCCCGGCTCCGCTAGTCCATGTCAATGTGTCCTTGAGCGAGACACTTAACCCTGATTGCTCACCGTTGCTGTGTCTACTGTATAGCATGTAAGTCACTTTGGATAAAAGCCTCAGCTAAATGTAATGTAATGTAAAGTACAGGAATTAGCTGTAAAAAATAAGTATCAGTTAGAGGTGGTCAAATGTTGCATTCAACTTTATACATATATGCATTTTGTTTATGAGTGAATTCATGGAGGTATGTGTTAGTATTCATGCAGTCCAGAATGAGTGAGAATGTCACATTGTGTGAACCTGGCAGACAATAAAACGGTCATTTAGTTTAACTTATTTTACATTTCATTTAGCTGAGGCTTTTATCCATCCTCTGATTGAAAGACAGACCTGCTATCTTTTATCCAAAGAGACTTACATGCTTACAGTAGACACAGCAAAGGTGAGCAATTAGGGTTAAGTGTCTTGCTCAAGGACAACCACCGATGCTCCAATTGAAAGACGGACCTGCTAACCACTGAACCACAGCCGCCCAACTTCTGTCACTTAAAATGAGGTAATCGTTGTTGACATAGTTAATAAACAGCTTTTAATCCTGTCCAGTCATATATGTCGATATCGTCCATAATCATACTTTCACTCTTGATGGCTCATATTTTAGCGAGGCATCGTTGGTCCAGCTCGAAGCAGCTTTCTGCTTTTAAATATTTATAAATGACGACTAACACCTGTGTGATGCCACCGTTTTCATTTAGTGAATCTCCACTGAGCTTAGTGAAGCTACATCCGATATGGATGTAATTAGGCAACTGTGGCTCAGTGGTTAGCAGGTCCGTCTTTCAATCAGAATATCATGTAAGTCGCTTTGGATAAAAGCCTCAGCTAAATGGAACCGTTCCTCGTGCGATAGCGTGGACGCTACCTCCTCTGGACTCACTCTTTAAGTACTCCTTGGTCTCTCCGATCGGTAGGTGAGCTGACGGCAGGCTCTCTGATGGCAGGCTCTCTTTGGAGGTTTTGCACCGCCCTCTTTTCCTGGTGTCTCTCAGGGCGTTCAGCACCGGCTCCGTCTGAACCTCCTGAAGAAGGAAAAACACAGAAAGAACAAAAAAAACGTTGAACAAACACTGAAGAACACACACACGAAAAGAAAAAAACATCACTTTCTTTGTATGTGTGTGGTATCCTTCCCTTGAGAAGTTGCCCAAACTGAAACTTACACCCGCAATTAAAAATCAACCTGCGTGGTACCCACAAACAACCTTTTCTTTTAGCAACAATACGCTTTTGACGTGTTTCACCACAGCTGTTTTTCCCAGTTGTCTCTTGGAAAATTTGTCGGTTTGTGTGGGATCGTGTGCGTGTGAACGCAGCGGCGGGATGATCGTACGCCGACGGGGGTCGATGCCGGGGTCGTACATTACATTTAATTTAGCTGAGGCTTTTATCCATCCTCTGATTGAAAGATAGACCTGCTAACTTTTATCCAAAGAGACTTACATGCTATACAGTAGACACAGCAACAGTGAGCATTTAGGGTTAAGTGTCTTGCTCAAGGACACAACGACATGGACTAGCGGAGCCGGGGATTGAACCACCGATCCTCTGATTGAAAGACATACCTGCTAACCACTGAGTCACAGTTGCCCCTATAATGTATAATACTATAATGTCCCATTTTCCACCTATCAAGCACCAGAGAAACTGACTGCCATGAAGCCACGATCCTCTGATTGAAAGACAGATCTGCTAACCACTGAGCCACAGTCGCCTCACAGGGCCTCCTGATAGATAGATGCCGCTTCTCACAGATTTTGGCACAAATAGTATCTGGACTGCGTTCGGCTGAGTCTATTCAAGGGGCCGTCCTCCTCGGAAGAGGCAGAGCGAACACACTCGAGGAAAACATGGTTTCCAAGCAAGTAAACAGTGACTGCTGCGGAGCTGCCAAGTCTCCTCCACATCTGGCAGGAGATTGAAATATCAGGTCGTTTTGTTTTCTGCCTCTATTTATAATATTTCACTCACTTAAGTGACATGATCTCTTTAAAGTTGTACAGCTGTGTTAGTTACTTGAGGGGGGAAAAAGGCCTTGCAGTGTTTCAAGTAAGACACAATTTAGGACGTCTTTAAATTAAGTAAGAGACAAATACGTATGTTATGTCTGTGCCTTTTATGGTTTCATAAATTTCCTCTGATACGCACACACACACGCACACACACACGCAGGCACACACTGTCCTTGAGCACAAACTCCACTACAGGGCCGGTCCCGCCATAAGCATCAACAGGGTGTTGCAACGCTGCACCTGCACCGTCCTAATAATACAATTCTGAATGATGTATTCCCGAGCCAAGTCCAGACACATCTGCCCGCCTCTCAGACTAAGATTAGCCACCGTCGAGCCTCCAGAAAAACAATTTGCTGCACAAACATGTTTATAGCGCCGCGTCCTGGAATGGGACGAGGTATAAACACGGTGCCGCCAAAGGCTGCAAAGTAATTGTGATCGCGCTCCCAGTCGGCCCCACGTTGTGGGATCTATCTTGATTTGTGGCGGGACCGCGTCGCAGCTCCTCCGCCAAAGGGACGAGATTATTTAGACAAAGTCGCTGCTGCTTGGCAGCTCGCTGGTCTCCAGTGTGATCTAGAATTAAACGACCGCCACAGAGCGCGCAGGCCTCTGACGATGCGTCCTTCAACATCTCCGTCACGTTGATGAGCGGTTTCTGAGTCCACTCGAGGCTGGGCCACCGAAGCGGATCGTCCCTTTGTGTGTCAGACCTGCTTTCTGACGAGGGACCTGCACAGATCCGATTCACGATCCCGCGTGGAGGCCGGAGGCCGGCACACATCAAAGCTGGACTGCAGGGCTGACAGCGGTCCACTGGGGCCCTGCTATCTAGCAAAACCCCCTGAACCGACGGCGAGAGAGGGCCGGCGGTCTCCGGGCGGACCCTAACACAACACCGCGGCGTGCCAAGTGGGCCTGTCACCCCCGACACCTCGTAAAAGATCCCATCAAGCCTCCCTGCGCTCCATGGGAAACAGCCGGCGGGGTTGGTGGGGGGGGCTGACGACACAATGGGCTCCTCAGTCCAGGACCTGGCTGGGTGGTTTGTGGAAGCGCTCCACCAGGGATACCCGGAGCAAACACAAATACTAAATATGAGAAGGAAATGAAAGCATTATGGGAAACCAAACACCAGAGAAGCACACAGTGCCTGTATTCTGTGTTGTTTTACTTCCTGGTTTCTGAGCTCGGCAAAACCCGTGCCAAGAAAATGGGTGGCGACTTCCAAAAAAAAGAGATTAGAAACAAAATACATAACGACAACAATCAACTGTACCTACCTATCGTATAACTCCCTCGGGCCACCGCTGAGCATCGGAGGAGTACTCTGCACCCACAATGGGTGACTCACCAATGGCGGATGCAGTAAACTCCTCTCTGTGTCAGGAAGCGATGAGGCTCGTTTTGGGAAAGGAGCTAATTGGCTCCACAACAAAAAAAGGCAGAAAGGTGTTTTTCCTGCTGTGGTCGGACCTCTTTCCCAGCCTGTGTGACCACCACCTGGGGTTTGGGGCTCTGCAGAAGCTGTGGTATGTGCTGAAAAGGCACCCGTGGGGAAATCGAGACTTCTGTCAGATGATCATCTTGTTTATTTTATCATGTTTCGACGCTTCACTTTCCGAAAAACAAAACCACGCTGTTGCACGTTGTGTACTTTCCCCTTGCCAGCAGAAATACCTGGTACGCTTCTAAACATCCATAAAGCAGATTACTGTCGGCCTCCGAGATGTTTCGTTTGGCTCTGCAGCTTTTGTTTTGTTTCAGCGACGCCTCGAGGACTGCTGGCGTTTAATGAAGTAGAACAGATAGGAACAAGGTGATTTACACAGCAGGAGTCCTGCTATGAATATGCAATACCTCAGGTGTGAGCGTGTGTGTGTGTGTGTGTGTGTGTGTGTGTGTGTGGGTGTGTGTGTGTGGTGTCGTAGCAGGAAGAAAACACTTTTAAAATGCAATCTGAGTGGACTGTGTTGTGTTGCCTGGGGTCAACCAGAGGTCACACTCACCTCTATTGGCCGATGTGGGGCTGAGGACAAATCTACCTGGAGACAGAAACACACAGGAGCCAAGGTTAGAGAGGTAGAGTGGTCCGTGTGTGTGTGTGTGTGTGTGTGTGTGTGTGTGTGTGTGTGTGTGTGTGTGTGTGTGTGTGTGTGTGGGAGGGAGGTTAAGTTATTTTCCACATGCATTCCACCGCAGCAGATTTGGTAGCCGAGCACTGCATGATTCTCATTTGCCGGGCTGTTGTCTCTGAATAATTTAACAGCTGATTTATTTGAGAAAGAAAAAAAAAATGTCCTAAAGCACGAATCAGAGCAGCGTTTTATTTTTATTTAAATTTTTTTAAACCTGCTCCGATCAGCACATTCCTATAAAGACGAGGCGCTGTGCAGATTCCAGCTCTCTCCTTCACCATCTCCAGGAAGTTCTACAGGTGGTGAAGGGGGGCAGATGAGGGTCCACACACACACACACACACACACACACACACTCACACACACACAAACACAACCACTGACTCATGCTGTAAAAGTGCTGCCACATGCAGCTGACAAAAAAAGGGCTGCCTGTTAATCCGGAGTACAGCTGGAGCTCCGGCCAACCTGCAGGCCTCTCGTGCCGCTGGGTGTCCGAGGAACACTTTGATCGCATCCCTCTCGCCACTCGATCACATCAAACCCACATTGTCTTCACACAGATGCAGCCGTGACATGTCTCTCTTTACTCTTTTGCCTCCACTCCCCTTTTATTTAGTTTCATCCTCACATGCGGAACATAACTCGCCACGACCACATGTGTTTATGCCAAAGACAAGCCAGAGAAATGCAAACACACAAACACTGGGAGAGAACCAGAAGCAAACAGAGAGAGATAGAGAAAGAGAGAGAGGGAGAGGGGGAGAGAGAGAGGGAGAGAGGGTGGGGGGCAGATGCTCCCCAGGTGAACTTCCAGCATCCTGACAGAGCAGGGATGCGGTCTGCTCTCTCGGCTTGTCGAAACACGACAATTATTCAACTCCCAGCCCGCCATAAAAGTAACAAAAACACTTGTGGCAGAACATCCGTTTTATTTTTGCAAGATCCCAGCCTGAAAGATGGCAAAAGACGAGCTGGGGTCGTTTGCGTTTTCTGCATCGGCTCCTTGAGCTTTGCCAGACAGACTCCAAGCCTCCAAAACCCCCTTGAAAACAGCTCCGCTTACGCTCGAAGGTTTACAACTCACGACACGTATAAATTACCAACGCGCGCCCCCGATGGCAAGTAAACATGCACGCGAGGCTCAAGTGAAAACATCTGCATTTCTGCAAACATGACATCTCGCAGAGGAGATGTTATCGGCGCTTTGACGCCGAGCTGCCTGCAGAAGAAGAAGAGCGATATCTCGCGGGGATAACTAATCTTTGGAGAATGTCACGCGGGCTTTTGGAGATGTTATCTGTGGGTGTTTGTACAGCGAGGGAAGAAGTGTGTTAACTGCCTGCCGCCGAGGCGCAGCGTCTTCAAAGAGACGCCAAAGTGCGCGCAATCTTGGCGCACTAAAGTGCAGAAGTGGCTCGATGGCTTCTTTTTTCCTTTTCTTTTCTTCTCGTCTCTTTCACTTGTGCAGATTACACCTCCTTTACTTCTAAGGGCGCACGCCGACAACGTTATATAGAGATAGGAAACTTACTTATCTGTCACTTTATGGCGTTATAAAAAATTAAATAAAATTGCGCAAATGTCGCTGCACTCTCAACTCGCTCGCAGCCCAGCAGAGACCTGTTGACAGTGTTTGCAGAGCAATATTTACACAAAGCTTGGGGTCAACCAACCCGGACCCACAGGGGGGTTGGAGAAGCCAGCACGCACACCCGGCCGCGCAGCGCCACATGGAGCCTACCTCTTGCAGGTAACCCGTCAGGTGCAATAAGATCGCCACGCTGGAAGCCACCTGAAGCAATCCCATAACAGCCAGGGTCCCGAAGAGGAGCGGCCGGTACGTGTGCTCCGAGCTCTGCACCGGGTGGAAGCGGTGCTGGCCCGCCTCGATGTCGACGGTGTTCCGCAGGTAGCCTCTGTACTCGCTGTGGGTAGCTGCCATGGTGCGCGCTCTCTCTCGGTGTGTGTGTGTGTGTGTGTGTGTGTGCGTGCGCCGATCAGCCCCGGGGCCAGGTCCCAGACTCAATGCAAGGCAGGAAAGAGAGAAGTCTGCAAGAGTCCCTATAATCAGCGGTGGGTGGGCTGAAGAGAGCGCGTTCAGCCAATCAGAGGGCTCCTCGGGGGAGAGAGCGACGGCAGCGAGACGAGACTGGCAACCGGGCCGAGCTGAGCGCACGACAGGTAGAGCGAGCCCTTTATGGCTCCACGGGGCCCTTCCAGGAACGCTTGACACTTGATCCACCCCCTCCGCCCCGTGACACACTCCCTGGAGTTAAGCAGCATAACTGGGATGCATTGTCTATTTAATCCCTCTTATCGGTATTTCGTTTACAGCCTATTATAACGAGGTCAAACTTATAAAAAAATAAATAAATGCTCAAATTATAAAAATGTCATTAGGCATATATTATTTTCCTAAACAACTTCAATAATAATCTTATAATGTTCCGCACACAGCCGATCCACTTCAAAATCTTCAAATCACATAAACTCCCCTCATTGCAAAATACAGAATGTATGAATATGCAAATATTGTTCATGACAGCAGTAAAACTCTCAGAGGCTCAACCATCCAAGTGAAGTGGCAATAAAAAACACAAATTTTAGAGCAGAGGGAGACTTTAAGAATGAGTTATAGACACAAACAGCTTTGTGATATAAATGCATCTCAATCATATTTAATATTCATTCCTTCACTCTGGCAGTTGGTCACATAATTATCGGTGTTTGATCCTCCTTGCATTCATTGTTTTCAGATCACTAACTCATTCAACGTGCTGGTGTGGCAGCGTAGAGCTCCAGAGGCAAAGCTGCGTTGAGAAGCTGTGAGTCAAACAGGAAAAACCAGAATTCAGATAAATAAAAGTGCAATCTCACTAATTATAAGCATCTACTCGTCCATTAGCTTCTATTGTCTGTTATGTCATTGAAGGAAGCATGTTGTTTTTTGATGGCTAACCCAACTGCATCAAACCCCTCCTATATAACGAGGTAATCATGCACTTTTCACATATTAATGTTCTCTAAACTGGACTTGGCAGAAAGAAACTCCCTGGAAGGCCGACCAGTGGAAGCTTATCATTCCAGTCCTCACACTCCTCCCATCACTTCTGGTAAATGTTGGGATATACTACATTTTTTGGATTAGTTCTCTGCTACTCAGGGGATTTTTTTTTGACCGACACGGAAAATAATATTCATAGCTATGTTTCCGTTTGTGCGTAATCACCTGAAACTAAGAATATTTGTGCTTTCGTTAGCTTTGGTTTCTGTCTTCGGGAATATCTCTTTGCGAAGTCCGCCATGTTGCACCACCGTGTTCCTACTGTAGCCCAGAACGGACAAAAAAAAAACACTGCTTTCAGGAGAAACTTTGAGGTTTTATGTTACCTGAAGGCCACCGTAGTTCTCCAACAAGGGAGAGATGAGCTGTGGAGCTTTCAGTTGGTTGTAATCTGTAACCTCACCACGAGATGCCACTAAATCTTACACACTGTCCCTTTAAGACCCACCTGGGTTTTGTTCCTGAGCATAAAGAGACCCCTTAAGTCCTGACAAGGACTGTTCCTATGCTAAGCTAAGCTAACGGGTGTTGTACTAACATAATCTATGTGATATCAATATTCTCATCTAACTCTCAGCAAGTATTCCTTTAATATTTCCTTTATTCTTTAAATTAATAGCCATCTATGATGCTAATTTAGCACTTTAGCTCTTTATATTCAACTTCAAATGTACAATATATTCAGATGTGTCTTATTTATAGTTTTGCTATTAAATATATAAATATGAATAGAGTTTTTCCTTCCTGTTCATGCTGACCATTAATTAAAAGTTCCCTTCTTGACACGCTCTTAACATGAAGCTTCAGTCATCTCAATTAGTTAAATCAATTAACACAAAAAGAGAATGTCAAGCTTAAAAGTCTGTAAAAACTAAGATATCCCCTTTATTTGATTGACATTTGGGCAACATTGTGTATCTTTTAACCTAATAATAATATAATAATAATAATACGATAATGTGTGCTAAAAATGGCACAAATTGAATTACAAATGCAACTATTTTTTTACACACAGTCCCCATAACAGGGCCAATCTTAAAAGTATGAACCCGTCCTGCTCTTTGCACATCAGCGATGCTCTCCAAAGTGGAAATCATCTTTTTCAGTGGTAAAGTGGTTGAAAAACCCGGCCCTATAGAGTAGGCTTTCAACTTCTACATATACAAGTCCATGAAATAGCACCCGCCAAAGATTACTTCATTTCTGATTTGTTTTTGTTTAAGATAATGAAAAAAAGTCCACTATTAACAAAAAGTGATGAAATTATTACAGAACCTGCAAACACAAAACGACATGCTGAGTCACTGTTGTCTGTGTGCGTCTGTCTGACCACACATTTCCCTGTAAGAACACGCATGTTATTTCCTCTAATATTCCGGTTTTCCATTCATGAGCTGAAGATGCTTCTTACCTCAGTTTTCCGCATAAACATCAGCCCATTGTTTAGCCAGGTTACACCTTTTAGTTGCGTTATACAGTATCAACATAGATTGCTCAGTGTTGCACAATAAAACAAACTTTCTTCCATCATGATGACAAGTTTCAGTGATACAAGGAAGATCTCAATGACAGCTGTATGTTTGATGACATACATTTTAATCCATGTTCTAGGGCAGGACAGTATACTGTTTCTACTGGTCTCAAATTTCCGTACGATATGAATTTTACATATACAACACATAACAACATTACATAACAACGTAGGGAAACAACGTAGCGAAACAACGTAGCGAAACAACGTAGCGAAACAACGTAGCGAAACAACGTAGCGAAACATAATTAGCATTAATTAATAAGAAACGACCTTAGCAGACTTTCTTACGATACTTTTGTTTGACTGGTCCATCTCTTGTATTATCAAAATGTACAGTATAGTAGAAGTAAGCAGGATGTAGAGCCAGCCACTGCAGATGGAAACATGGCTGGTGAGTGACCCAGCACAGTCTGTTAAACCAAAACATGGAGTTAAAAATTGATAAAGTGTTCCCTTGAGTTGAGAGAATAAGAGCGATACATTCATGTGATCAATTGGTAATATTTCAATATTAATATATTCGATTAAACTGTGCAACACATTCTGTGTGCTCGTAAAGCAAAACAAAGTCCCACGAACTTTGTGTCACAGCTTCGGCTACGTCCCCAAAAATAGTAAAGACAACAACATGATACTATTAATTCCTTCACATCTTCTATTATAATCTGCTTACACTTGTGTTTTCCCAAATAAACGTACACAATAAGATATTGAAGCACGCAGTGTCCTCAGGCGGTCCAGCGGTCACACATGGCGGCTGTTGCAGCATCTAAACATGGCAGTGGCTCCTGTTAGCCCAGAGAGTGACCTCCCTAACCTCCGCCTGTTCCCCGCTGCCAGTACAACAACACTGTAGTATTTGAAAACTCCAGCAGAAAACCAGCCTCCTTTAGGAACAGGAGTTATTTTAGGCAGAAGCAGTGACAAAGGAAAGGAGGGGTGGCTGTAGTAGGTTAAGTGAGTTTGCGAAATCCAATCGAAATCTCTGGGTGCCAGAGGAGTTCATGGGAGAAAGCTGGCCCCCTATATGTGCCCCTCCCCCTCCCTAAAACCATCAAACCTCATGGCGCTACAATCATTTAATACTCCGTCATTATGGGCATTCTAACTTCATAAAACCACACATGTGATTTCGGTTACGTTGTACAACCACACTCCCCTAACTCCCCAACCCTCTTACTATTACTCGTATTTTTTACCACGCTCGTTTACAACAGCCTCTGTTGATGTTTTGCTTCTGAGACGTAGCACAAGGCCAGAAGTTTCTCCTCTCGATGTTTCGGAGCCCGGAGTCAGGAGACTCCGGGCGACCTCCTGCACTTGGCTGAGCGCGGCCCTGGCACCGGCTCTGGATGTGGTGCTAAGAGGAGCTGTTCACTCGGCCAGAGGTCGTTAATACACCGTGAGAAACTGTGTTTGGCTGTGGGTTTCCTGTGCCCTCAGCCATTTCCTCAAGGAGTCGGGAGCGCGGCGCTGTGGCAGGGAACAGCGGAGCGCGGAGGCCTGGTTTGTGCTGATATTCAGGTTAACGCTAGTTTGTTTGGGTTGTATCGCACACACTCACAAGGGCGCATGTGCGTGCGTGTGTGAGGTATGAGGTTGTGAGAGAGAAAGGGTGTTTTGGACGGCCTCCATGCCTCTTTTGTTTTGCTTTGTTCAGCCTGCCAGGGAGTGGAACCCGATGCTCCCTGGGATGGTGACAGACAGCCAAAAGCCCTGTAGCTGTAGTGAGACGAAGAAGAGGAAAGAAATCGAGATGAAGCATGAATGAGAGAGAAAGGGTGAAGAGAGGTGAAGTGAGAGCAGCATGCAAAGACAACACTTGAGACAGGGCGTGTGCCTTTGCCACTGGTCAACTCCGGCATTGTTATGAGCATTATCTCCGGTTTTTAGGAGCATTCCTAGCTAACCATGCCCTCGCGATCACCCCGACGCTAAACTCAGCAACCTCGCTTTCATCCGGCGGACTCTGGCATCGGCAGTTTGCGCTGCGCCTGAGGTATCGGGGGTCCGGGGTGAAGGTTCAGGGTTCACAGACAGACTGTGGAGTCACGGTGAACAACTGGATCCGGCCGGTCTGGCTCTGCCCAGTGGCTATTTCGGCTTCAAAGCAACCAGAATGATTCCACTGGATTCAGCTTGTTTTGGAAAAACCAGAAAGGATCGAGATGCAAGAATTCGAGAAGCCAAATATGAGGAAATGGTCGCGATGAGCACGCGATGGCACGGATCCTGGGCACAGCTGTTGCTTTCGCAAATCTTGATGAATTGAGCGCTTTGAAAAGGATAGCGGGCCTTCTCGAGATGCCTCGCGCGTGAGAAGGACACCGTACACCGAAGGTATGACGAGCCCAGATCTTTCCGCTGTTTATTATTGCTCTCTTCTATCTGATTGAAAGGCTGCTTTCAAGGCCTGAGGAGCAGAGGATCGTCTCTCTCTCTCTCCTCACTCCCACATCCTCTGCGGTGAGAAGGTCACTCAAAGTCTGCAGAACACACACACACACACACACACACACACACACACACACACGCTGCCTTTTCTAGCCCCTCGTTCGAAACTTCTTTCCCTGCCGCCTCCATAGCAACTCCAATGTTTACACCCGACTCCCCTCCTCCTCCTCCTCCTCCTCCTCCTCCTGTCACATCACACCGGCTCTGCGGTTTTATCAAGACTAGGCATTTGAAAAGAAAATTGGGGGTGATGATCGGCCCAAACAGGGATATTCCAGACCATTAGGCAGATCTCATTTCGGTTGATGTGTTTTGGTGGAGTGTGGGAGAGTCATTGTGAACACTGAGCAGTCTGTAGCTGTGAGGAGGGACAGGCAGTAAGACGACAAGTGGCACCCCCTTGTATTTATCTTATTTATCTTCAAGTAATTAGCATTGGGACAGGGAAGCGGGGATGCGTTCAAGACCACCTAACCAGAGTGTACCGAGGCCGAGACTTTGAGGGGGTTGAGACGGAGTCGAGGCCAAAGCAGGGCGAGTCCCACACTGCACGATACATGAAATGTGGAACATGCAAAGTATGGTCGCTCCTCAAACTGATCCGAGAGATTCCCACAAAAAAAAACACCCACAGAGCCAAGCAAAGAATTCTCTTCATTCACCTCTTATTTAATTTTTTTGCCTTTTATACTGTATATATGCACAGGCAGTTCAGTGGTATTCCCGCTTCAGTTGTGGTCTTGACCGGTCTTGAGATAAAATCCACGGTTTGTGGTCTGAGACCTTCAGAAAGTAATTTATGTAAAAGGGTAAATATAATGAGGCCGTTTCAAGGTGAAAATAATAATAATGTGAAGGGAACCAATACAAATAGATGTAACCTCTAAAGGCTGTTTAAAATCAGTTTACACAGGAAATAAAAGGGTTTATTCACACACAATGAAGTTATAACAATGATAAAAGCCTCATGAAGATAAACAAGACTCTGTGTTGGCTTTACAGCGGTGCTTTGAGAGGAATGCTAACTTCGGCATGTATCGTGTTCACCATCTTAATTTTGTCTACGTCCAATTCTGATCTCCAGATGAGGCTCAAGATGAAAAGTTTACAAAAGCTATTACGGTTCATCCTGAATTTCACGCAAATCCTCGTGGCGGCGCCGGCAGGTGTAAAGGTCAAAGGTCAACACCAAGGTCACGAGGCTCGGGAGCCAAGAAAATCTTGAACATTTTGACCGTCAATCCGCTCCAATCGTTGTTGAGCTGCGTCGGTCCGGACCGAAGTGATCGGCACCCCTCGACTTTATGCAGAACAAGACTCAAAAGAATGACGGACTTTTGCTCAGTCAGTTTAAAGCGTGTGAACACTCATGTGGCTCCCCGCACCCGGAGGCCCGAACACTCAGTCTGTCAGCACTCCCCGGTGCTCCGACATCCCCTCACCCTCACCCTCACCCTCACCCTCGGCTCCTTCCTCTTCCCTCCCTCGTTTCCCTTCCTCCTCCTCTCGCCTCTCCATCTTACATCACATTGCGGACCGTGTTTTCTGACCAAACAAGCGGCCCTTAACATTTCACCCGGAGAGAGGAAAGAGCTTCCAGTGACACATCGAAGTATCTGGAAGGATCCCACACTCTATATTTTTTGTTTTTTTTTAAATTGGGGTCTAACGGACTCTGTAAAGCCATGAAATAGACGTTGGAGCATCTTAAGCTAATTGATTGTAGCACTAAACAATTGATGGATCTCATGATATGTTTGGTTAAAAATGCTTTCTAAGGCCACTTTTTGAAAAAAAGATGATTGGATTTTGACATTAGAAGACAAAGATTTTTTTTGTTGTGCATATATTGTTGAATTGGCGCCCAAAATGACTGGGGATGTGATCTAAGAAGGTTAAAACGTCATTTTTTCCCTTTCTTCTCGACTTTAATATTGAAGCCATAAATTGCAGGGTGTGGTTTTGGCCAGCTGGGTGCACGTGAGCGGATCAGTGAAGCATGCTGGGTAAATTCGACGGCTTGGACGACCTCTCGCTCTTAGTTCGCCTCTGAAACCGCATCTCTCTCGTGAAGCATTCATTCCTACAACAGGGAATCCATTGCCAGGTTGACTGCCATCGAACCGGTGTGGGAAGACGAGGAGGGAGGAGGTGGATGAGGATGGAGGAGGAGGAGGAGGAGGAGGAGGAGGAGGAGGAGGAGGAGGAGGAGGAGGAGGAGGAAAAGGAAAAACCCCAGGGCAGGACCGGCCATGACATCAGCAGATATCTCTTATTCAGTTAGCCACGTCAGGATCTCCCGGGCTTGACCTCCGCTTCCTCTCTGCGGTCACAAATCAAAGCGGCCTCCGAAGACACAGGCCGCGCTGTCATCGTCCGAGGTGGGCGTGGGCACGGGAGGAAGCGCCCTGAGGTCATCGAGAAACACGATTCGTCAAGATGTTTCCTCATCCACGGGCTGCACGCACACACCTGGGTCAACAGAGCCCTGGGTGGAGGCTGACAGGCGAGACACAACATGGAATGGAGCGAGGCCTCTCGGATGGAACTGGGGGGAAAGCCGGCCTCCGCTGTTGTCTCGGGCCCTCCGGGGCGGGAGCGGCGCCGCGAGGTGTGCGACCCGGCTCGTTGTTTTTGTGAGTCAGGCAGGCTCTCGACTCATTTTCACAGATAACTCCTCATGTTGTTGACTCCATCTGCTGCTTCGGATCACCAGAGAGTCCAAACAGAGTCGTCACCAGCAGACCCTCCACGGGGATGTTTCCCCCCGCCCACGGCCCTCTCTCTCTCTCTCTCTCCCTCTCTCGACTCCCTTTCCAATCCTTTTCAGACAAACTCTTTATTGCAGCGTGATGTGATTCAGCCCCCCCCCCCCCCCCCCCCCATGACATGAGCTCTTATCTCCATCTATTCTCCCTCGCTCTTTCACCGCCGTCTCCGTCCCTTTGCTCCCACGCCGATAGTTTCCATTGTGCCGAGGTTGGAGTTGCCCTGAAAGGTCAAACGTCTGAGTTATTGCCCACGCCTGCTGCCTGTTTCCAGCTCCCGCCGGTGACTCTGTGGGATCTTTCATTCGTCGCGGCCTCACTCGTAAATTTAACAGGATTAAGGATTAAGGAGGATATGTTTGGGCTTTCATCATTCACCTTGTCCTTTGCAAATGACTTCATCGTAGGAAATGTTGATTGTAACAATGTACTTATAAATACACCGGGATCTGCTCCAGGATCAAAATCAATATCAGTAATGCAATGCAAAAATATTATTTATTTTTGAAGCAGACCCAAAAGTTTTTTTTTAAATACGTGCCTCTACCGAACAGCTGAGATATTGTTGCTTCATGGTAAAAGTAAACTGTACTAGTATTTATTTTGTATATAATGTGTTTATTCTAGATATTTATCTCTGAAATGGTGAAAAATCGTACAGGTTTTTTCATCAAATATATAATGGAATAACCGTAAATGTTTGATAGCCTGTTAATAACAGTGAATGTTCATAATTGACATTATATATAGCTCTTTATATACTGTGTCTCTTTAAGATGAGCTCATCAGATGTCAGATGAAAACAGGTGGAAACGAGAAGCTCATTAGAGAAGACGTTTAAATCCCTTTCGAGATGCAGGTGGTGGAATATCAAAAGGTAAAATGACTTAAACACTCCCTTCTTTCATTAATCCAGCGGATTACAAAAACATTTAAACTGACTCCATGAAGCTTTTCACAATCACAGTTGGATCTGGAGGTTTTTGCACCACCTAAAAACAATTCATCATCAGAGTTCCAGGAGAAGCTTGATTTCTTTCCGTCAGACCCTCTTGAAGAGCCTCATCGCTCCGCATGCTGCAGCTCAGTAGGTCATCCATGAGCTCAGACCACCTCGGTGAGTCAGTCCCGGGGCTCGTTAACCGCTCACACCTTTAACTTCATGGTGACGAAACCAAGAGCAGATGCACCGCGAAGAGGAGAACCCAAAACAAAGGATATGTTCATCCGGCCGGAGTAAACAAAGGCCTTAGCAGAGATGATGTAGCTGGTTTTCCCCTTCCCAACACAAAGCCCGGTACAGTATATCATGGATTCCATGGGCTTGACTCAAACCCCCCCTCCCCTCCCTCCTCCCCCCTCCTTCCCCCCATCCAGTGGACTCTCCCAACAACCCGACCGTTTGTTGCTGTTGGGAGGGAAGTGATGTCAGTGACTCACACATCGACACGGCGGGGGGATGCACCGACAGAGCCAGGACCCAGCCTATCTGATGTCAGAGAGTGTGTGTGTGTGTGTGCGTGTGCGTGTGCGTGTGCGTGTGTGTGTGTGTGTGTGTGTGTGTGTGTGTGTGTGTGTGTGTGTGTGTGTGTGAGAAACAGACGGGTGGTGGTATGCTGTTGGGCTCCTGTCTGTCTCTCCATATCGCTGACTGATCATTTCCCGCACAATAGCAGCTATACATCGCTCGCTGCACCGACTGTGTGTGTGTGCGCCGTGCGTCCGTGCGCGTGCACGTGCGCGGTGCTTTTGGTAATCTGCCTGTCAGAGCGGATTACCAAAAGCATCCGATGCCCCTGCAGCCCGCTGTTGCGTCTGACTGACGTTCCCGTGGCTCCACTCCTGTGAAGCTGTTGCAATCTTCCGTCTGGTTTCTGTGGTCGTGTTTCGGTGTCATCCCAGGTACGCACACCCACAGTGATGCGCTGGTGTGTGTCACCCCCCCCCCCCCCCCCCCGGCCACGGCCACGCACGGCATTAACGTTCCTACTGCCAAGAAGAAAAAGAAGGGGGTTTACATGTCATAATAATAATAATCATCATCATATTTGCTGCATTTTATATCTTAAACTGCACTGCAACCTTTATTCAATTCTGTATTTTTTTTAGCTTTTTAACAGTTTTTTAATGTTTTAATGAATGTTCTTAATTGTTTTTGAATCTTGTTTTATTTTTGCATTATGTTTTGATGCTTTTAATGGTTTTATGTGAAGAACTTTGAATCGCCTTGTGTTGAAAATGTGCGTCACAAATAACCCTTGCCATAAATCAGCATTATGAAGATATTGTGAGCCAATTGGAAACCGGTGTTCAATGGAGAGGCCCTCATGACTTTCATTACATTACATTTCATTTAGCTGACGCTTTTATCCAAAGCGACTTACAATAAGTGCATTCTACGGTTACAAACAAGAATCAGAACAAACAAGAATCAAGAAGGTACAATTTCGTCAAAGGTTCGACTACAAAGTGCTATCAGTAAGAGCCATTTCAGTGCTACTATAGTGCTACATCCTTTATTCAAGGTATAGTCGGAAAAGATGTGTTTTTTAGTTTTCGACGGAAGATGTAGAGACTTTCTGCTGTCCTGATGTCAATGGGGAGCTCATTCCACCATCGAGGAGCCAGGACAGAGAACAGTCGAGACTTTGTTGAGTGTTTAGCTCTCAGTGACGGAGCTACAAGCCGATTGGCAGAAGCCGAGCGGAGCGCACGAGCTGGGGTGTAAGGTTTTACCATGTCCTGGATGTAGACTGGACCTCACCTTCTGGGTGAGAAGTGAACGTATTCTCCTGATGTTGTGCAGCATGAATCTACAGGAACGAGTTGGGGGAGGGTGGTGGGAAGGTGGGAGTACCTAATTGCTGTGCAGTGATACGGGAGGCGAGGAATGCGTCACGGCGGGCCCGCCTCTGATCTTTAGAGCGGCGGGAAGCAGGAGGCCGTACGAGGGTACGTGTGGGCGGCCTGGCCGAGTGACGTCATCGACAGCGGGCCTCAAATTAGGGCGGGGGCGTTGGGGGGGGGGGGGGGGATCTCTGCAAACTGCTGACCCCTCTTGTTTGACTGGAGTGCATTTCCTGTTCCTCTTCCCGAGCCACGTGTCACGTCGTTATTCCCGAGATTCCCGACGTTCGTTCTTGTGGCAAAAGTTCAAAGCCGCCGAGGCCAACGCAAAGTTTTTATTCGCCCAGGGGCGACGTGGGAGTGTAATTAGCCCGTTTTACAAAGTCATCTGTTCTACAGATACAAAGGTTTTAGAAGCCGTGAGGAAGAACTAACAATCCCAACTCAAGGTCCACTTACTCACTTTCCTTCTTCTTCTGGCTTCTTGTAGCCATATATCAATAAGAAAAAAACAAATCACACTCATAATTGTTTAATCTTATTTCATCATAAATAGTACATGCAGTACTATGTTTTACGGTCTGTACCCACTAACCGGTACTTTCCCCCCATCTGGGCTCACAAATACAACCGATCCAGCCATTAAAATGATGCCTGATGCACAAATTAGCCGAATGAAAGAATGAAATATCACAAAGTCATCGCACTGTACCGAAGTGGCTTTTTTTATTACGTGATATTATACGTTCCTTATGTCGTCCTGGGCGAATAAAAACTTTGCGTTGGCCTCGGCGGCTTTGAACTTTAGCCACAAGAACGAACGTCGGGAATCTCGGGAATAACGACGTGACACGTGGCTCGGGAAGAGGAACAGGAAATGCACTCCAGTCAAACAAGAGGGGTCAGCAGTTTGCAGAGATCCGCATCCCCCCCCCCCCCCCCCCCCCAACGCCCCCGCCCTAATTTGAAGCCCGCTGTCGATGACGTCACTCGGCCAGGCCGCCCACACGTACCCTCGTACGGCCTCCTGCTTCCCGCCGCTCTAAAGATCAGAGGCGGGCCCGCCGTGACGCATTCCTCGCCTCCCGTATCACTGCACAGCAATTAGGTACTCCCACCTTCCCACCACCCTCCCCCCCTTTCTCCCTTTCTTCTTTCCTGTCAGACAGACTCCTCCATTCATCCTCTGCACTGGCAGCCGTCACTGACGGGTAGTGTCCATTGTGGCGAGCGTTACCTAATTACACCTGTCTCTGTGTGTGTGTGTGTGTGTGTGTGTGTGTGTGTGTGTGTGTGTGTGTGTGTGTGTGTGTGTGATCACAGAGCAACAGTGGCTAATGTTGTGCAGCCGTATCCAGGCAAGGCCGAGACCTGCAGCTCATGACAGACACACGTCCTTCTGTTTTCTCTTGGCACCTGCAGGGTTAACCGTAAGGGGGCGGGGCAACCCTGTGATAAATACAGGTGTGTGTGGAGGAATCACTGCAGCTAACGGCGGGCCGGGATCACCGAGACGCACCACCGGGAAGTGTTCTTCATGACCGAGGGTTAACGAGCAGACGTCAAAGGGTGGAGCAGGATAAATACTGACTGATGTGGTGGTGCTGATGGTGCATCACTGCTGATGTCACAGTGAATTATTATGTTTTGGATTTTTAGATTTTTTATTATGTTTTGGATTTAATTTAGTTTTTAAAGTCTGAGGATATAAGTGGGGGAAGAAGTACTTGCATCCTTTATTTACTAGTAAAAGCAGCAATTATTTTTAGCAACATATTATTATTATTGATGCATTGCTGCAGCGTGTAAGCAGCATTTTGATGTTGCAGTGGATCGATCGAGAAAATATGAACTATTGGAATAGATCAATATCATAAATAAGATATATGTTAAATCTTAACCTGCAAAGTAGCAGAGAAAAACACATACAATATGAGGCATTATACTACAATATTCCCTTTTGACATGCAGTGGAGTTGAAGTATATATTTAAATAATTTATTAGTTAATTGCTGATTCATTTTCTAATCCATTTCCCTCTTTAACACTAATTATTGGATTTTCTTTCATTGAACAAAAGGCTTGAACTAAATGAATGTAGACTTTTTCAGTACCGTTACACTTTGTAAACAACAATATCACAACGACAATAAATATGAGCACATGAAAAAAAGCTTTATTGTCACACCAAGCTTCAAACAAACAAATTTAGAGTTTTTGACTTCAAGCGTAGCACGTGTGAACTATTCATCAATGCCACAGGGAGACAAGTAGTGAACTCACTGATATATAACTTACATAATTTATTAAATATCTTCATTTGGCAGGGTGTTACGAGGAAGCAGGAACAATACAGAGGTGAGTGGAGGTGAGTTACATCTCTCTTTTTATTTCTTGTTTTATCGTTTTCCTGCCGGTGGTCAGAAAGTAACACAGACAGCTGCTTCTAAAAAGGAGTCTTTCGCAAACACGACAATATAGAGCTGCAGGAATGTAAAGTAGATCAAAGGAAGCAACAACGAAAAAGGGCCGAACAATGAAAAAAAAACACCAAAACGAAAGAAATAACCTGGGAAAGTCGTATTTCTACGACTAAACATTCCCGCGAGGAGAGAATTTGTACTCTTCGTGAGTGATGACTTAATACATTCCTTTAACGTAAACCAAGACATGTGCACTCTGGCTTCTCCGGTTAATACTGGACTGTCTTCTTTTCTGTTATCATAAATAGTAGGTATCACTTTGGGATGCGAATCTTTTAAAAAAATAGTGTAATAATTTCTTGCGTGTAAACAAATCATACAGGACGAACACCTTTAAGATTACGCGACCGTTTGGCGGCCTGCGGGTGGAGCAGGAGCAGGCGGGGGTCTGCAGAGGGCCCGAAGCGGAGCGCGAAGGCAGTGTGGACACTACTCAGTACTCACTGCAGCTCACGTAGTGCGAGCTAATACATGAAGAACGCTCAGCCATGCAACAACACTTATAGTTTATAATAAAGAGACGGGGAGGCTGCGCTATGTTACAGTGTTTCAAACTCAAGAGGGAAAAGTCCTGATATCGCTTTTGCATCGTCCTCGGGTCCTTCATTAAAAGAATAAATAAATAGCAACCGTGAAGAAGTATCCCAACCAGCTGTCCTTGAGGAGGGCGTTCTGTGCATGTACGTAAACCAGCGAGGGGGGAGGGGCCAGGAGAGGTCTGAGGGCGGGGCAGGAAATGCATCCAGAAAAATCCAGAAAAAAAAGTGCATCTTAGCTTGTAGTGGGGGGAGGCTGGTGAGTAACAGGTGTGTGTGTGTGTGTGTGTGTGTGTGTGGGGGGGGGGGGGGGGGTTCCTCATTCCAAGCTGGAGTTACGCACACGCTGTGAGTTTGTGGTTTCGGAGGTGCAGACCAGAAATGTCTTTAATTACTAAAAGACACATTATCTGCGTCACTGGATCTTCCCTGGAGCTGGACCTCACCACGGATGACCGGGGGATCAGTCACCTTGTACTGACTGGAGGGGGCGGAGTCACTTCGTAAGCTACGTTTGGCAACGTTAAGCCAATATCACAGCCTTTTTCTTCTTCCTTTTTCATCCTCCTTCGTAGCTTTTGAGCAGCATTTCATGTTTACACTCTTCAAAAACAACAACATACTTTTTGATTCCAACCGTCACAGTAAACATAGTCTACTCCCAAGACTTTTGTTTTTACTAAGTTTGACAACCAAGGAGATTGAGGCTCGGCAAGCAGCGTTACAGTTACTAGATACAGCAGGAGCACCGGTAGTGGCACGAGGCAACTTCATCAAGGGCTAAGTGGACGGCCCGTTTGATCATCAACGCATAATGACAGAGGATATGAAGATATGGGTTTTACAAATGTTAGCGATGCCTCGTCAAGCCGTGTGTGTGGCAGCATCGTCTGTCATTTTATCCAAAGCTAATTTAGCCGAAACTTCGGAAAAGAAAAAAACGTCACGAAAGCCAACTGGATCAACACAACAATGGAATACTACTATAGGGATAATTGTGTTTTATCACAGGGAACCCGAGATACTGTGTGTGTGTGTGTGTGTGTGTGTGTGTGTGGTCTCTAACATGTGGAAACACCACAGAGGTGAGCTGTGGCTGTGATGACATCATCCGACCAGCAACTATGGGGATTCCCTAACAACAAAAAAAACACATTCTCGTTCTCACAGCTCTTCTCTGTCTGGAACAGATGGGATGTGTCTCACTCTCTTTTGTGTCTCTTTTTTTTTTTACATAATTTTGTCTAGCTCAAGCACAATGGCAGCAAAGGTGTGAGGCTTCAATTCAGACGTGAAGGTGGGCGGGAGAGATAGCTCATTAAACCAACAGGAAACCTGATAAATAATACATTTTGCAACAACAAAAACAGAAACGGAGGGAGAGGAAAATAAAACCCGATAAGATCTTGGTCACTGCATGCAAATGCAAAACACACACCGCCCACATTCAAGGGAGTAAGAGAGATTAGCTGATTGGTATGGCGCCCTCTAGGGGCCGTGGAGTTTACAAAGCCCTGTTTGGAAACCGAGGGGAGATGAGAGAGAGGGGAGAGAAGGGAGGGGGAGGGGATAGGAAAGAGGGGATAGGAGATAGAGGAGAGGAGAGAAGCAACAGGAGAGAGGTAGAGGAGAGAGGGGAGAAGAGATGGAAGAGGAGGGAGAGAGGAGAGAAGAGATAGGAGAGAGGAGAGGATAGGAGAGAGGAAAGGAGAGGGGAGAAAAGAGGGAGGAGACGAGGACCTAGGCGTGCTCCAGGAGCCACTGGAACAGGGGGACGCGGTGCGGCTCCCTGCCCGCCTGCAGGGCCTCGTCCCGGGCCTGGGGCAGGCTGTGCGCCTGGCCCTCCTCGCAGTAGCGCAGCAGCGTGTGCAGCAGCTCTCCCGCCCTCCACCTCTTCTCCCGGAGCCTTTGGACCACCGCCGGCAGCTGAAAGGGCACACGGCCATCGGTCACTTGGATAATCAAAAGGGAGGCCGCGGCGGGCTTATCAACCATGATTTTGAATTATGGGCAGAGATCTGGGTATTGAGTCAGGTCTCATAAAGCAGAGATGTGAAGTGGCCGCGGAGCCGCCTTGACTGGTGGCCAGACGGAGAGGCTGATGATCTTTAATCCGGACAGAGGAAACAATCAACCTTTGTCAAGAGAGTCTGATTTACATTTTATTGTCAGTCAAATATAAATATAGTCAAACAAAGACGTGTAAAGATTCATAAGGAATGATGGAAGTGGGAGGTTTGGAATAAGCCAAAGCTCAGAAACAACACGTGGATGTTAAATGTAATGCATAGAGAGGGACGGAGGTTTGTATTTGAGATATAAAAAGGTATTTCTGAAGCTTTTATGTTTTTTTATTACTTTTTTTAATCTCTGTGTTGTTAAAGATGAATTTAATTGTGTGTTCATTGCCCGGACAAAATGCACTGAAGTATTTGCATAAAAGCACCCTGAAGGTTAGATGTCAAGTTGGCCTGAAGATGTTTGAAAATTAGACACCATTTCTGTCATGGAAATTAAATGTTGTATTATTTCCTCCTTTTTGTATTTGTGAAACTGTACATTATGATTGGTCACGTCAGTAGTTAAAGGTTTAGACAAGCAGGTAATTAACCGCAGTTGCCAGAAAGTAAAAGGCAACTAGTTTGATAACAAATACAATTTAAGAAACTGAATTATGATACATTATATAACTTGTTTTACTTAATTGTTGCATGCTAGCTGTGGAGGAAACCAGGACACCACTACACAATCACCTGCTGGAGCTCTCTGTCGGGACACAGCTGGATCTGGGGGGCGTCGGCCATGGAGGCCGCCACCCACTGCAGCATGCTCCTGAGCTGGGGGTCGAGGGCCGCGTGCTGGGGGCCGCGCCCGAACTCCCTGACGTCCGAGTTCACGACGACCAGCGTGGCCCTGGGAGCCTGCGCCTGAGTCCTGTCCGCGCAGAGAGTCCCTGCAGCGCAGACAAAAGGGGGTCAGTTCAAGTCGACGTTGCATTTCTTTCTACGGCATTTTTATGAGATATTATTATTATTTTTTACTGATCAGACGTTAGTCTACTGTACATGAGTGTGTTCAGCTCGTCTCAAAGACAGATGGATACACTAAGGCTTATAGGCAGCGTCCCTTTGCCCCCTCACTGGAGGCTTCTCTGGTTTCACAGACACACACACACACACACACACACACACACACACCGTAGAATGACTGACTGTGGCGGGAGAGGAGTGGCTGAATGAGCATTAGTGTGTCTTAATACGGGGGTGGTAAAATCCCCGGCTGCAACACACTCAGACAGGCAGACAGACGCACACAGCCGGCCGGAATCAACGCCGACTGTTGTGAATCTCAGAGTGGAAAGAGCGAGACCTCAAATTAGGAAGGGGGGGGCTGTGTTTTCCCTATATCCGTCGGCTCTCCAGAAACCTACGTTAAGTGGTTCGATCTGCATGTTCAGGCTGTTGTTGAATTAGACAAACCAGTGTTGAACGCTGAGGTCGCGGCAGCAAAACATCCTTACCGCTGGATTCCTCTTTGGCCTCGGCCTCCTTGTCCTCGGTGTGGTCACTGTCGGATGGGAAACGTCACACAGGTTAGTGAGGAGGAGGAGGAGGAGGAGGAGGAGGAGGAGGAGGAGGACACGAGGGCCGCATGCAAGGAGGCGCACATGGCAACGAGCGTAACGTGATATAAGCATAGCAGGGTACACATGCTGCACATTTCCCATCAATGTTTTTTTCCTTCTACATTCCAGTAAATATACTTTTCCTCTTCAATGTACTTTGCCTGTTAAGACACAGATACTAACGAGCACTTGATCAGGGTGAAAGCAGATTTTTGGATTCTCAATATCCATCTGTCAATTGCGCAAATGTTTGCCTTGGCGACGTCCCGACAGGTAAACAGTCATCTCTCTACTTTTATAAGATGGCTAATCGCGGCGTTGTTGACTCAGCCCACGGCTACAGACATGCGTCCTCGGTTCTCTTTCCAGGAAGAAGACACCTACGGAGGCTTTCCTCTGTTTTATTAATTGGATCATAAAAGGAGGGGGAGTAAAACTAACAGAGACATGGCAGCAACTACTAAGTCATGCAATAAAGGACACTAACAGAGTCCCTTTAGTTTTTATAAATCATTTATGGTTATTAATTGCAGGCCCTGAAGAGTACAAACCCACCAGTGTATTTGCTGCAACTAATAGCAAATGTTTTGTTGTTTAATCAAAGTTTAATACAACCAGCGCACGGTGAGATACTAGAGCTTTAACTAGCACAATTTGTCTCGTTCGCAATATTTTTCTTGATATGTTTTTTTCATTAACATGACTTTTACAAAACTTTTGGGATTTTATTTGTTTCAAGGACTTTTCCAGGCCTGGAAATAAACATTTTAAAATTCCATGACTTTTCCAGGTTTTCCATGACCGTATGAACCCTGTGTACTGTATTTTTTGAGAGAGACGATCATGCAGTTATCAAAGGCATTGATTGTTGGTGCGTTCAGGTGTCCGTGGGAAGCGTCGTCATCCGATAACTGAATTAATTGATTAATTCACCGTTAACCGAGTCAACCGCTGCTAAAGGACCAGGGGGCAGCGTTTCAGCTGGAAAACTGGGAACTAACAATCTAAATTTACAGTCATCAGCTGTTTAAAAAAAAATAAAAAATGACTATAATGTCATTTTTTTTTTTTTTTTTTTACACATTGCACTTTTAAAAAGGCTAACGTTACCGTGGCAGCTCTTTGCATTGAAAAGATTGGCGTTCAGTGGCGTCCTCTGAAACTCAAATGAAACTGGTGTTTCCTACAAACACGGTGATGAACATGATGAGTGAAAGCGCTGCGGCTGGAAGCCAAAACCACACCGACAGGCCTGAGAAAACAATGGGATTTGTATTAACGTATAAATGGCTGGCAGTATGTGCCGATGTTGCAGTAGCTCTCCAAGTACGTTTTATTATAATTAAATTGAACCTATTAGTGGGTTTGAACAGTTTAATCGCATTAATATAAAGAGGTCGCAGCCCCCTGAAATGAATTAGCACTACAATTATTCTATTAAGCGACAACAATGACATGAAAGCAAAAGCAGAACCAGCAAAGCTCAAGCAACACAATGTGTGCGGACATTACCATCAACAAGCATATACCATGTCAAGCCTATTTATGTTTACAGCTTTGTGCGGTCATGCAAGTGGCTGGTGGTTCCTAGAATGAGACTAAGTATGAATCAAAATGCCATCGTACAACGTAATCCCCTGGTTTCAAATTTTGTGCTGAGATTTTTCCCACTGGTGATGGATTCCAGACTTAAATTTGGCTTCACAGTAAATGCCATGACTCCTTGTCCCATTCTATGTGAACCAGGTCTTTTTTATGTTTTATTTAATATTTCTTTTAAAAGGTTGCTGACCAACCTGTCAGAGGGAGAGAACGACATGTGGTCCTCACACGCCTCCCCCTCCAGGCCCAGGCTGCTCCAGCTACTGCTGTTCCCATTGCTGCTGGAGAGAGAAGGCAGGTAACGCACCACTGTGATCATGAGCGCTACCGAAATGGAACAAATATCAGGACGTTAGACGTTGCAGCGGTTTCATCCCGTTAGCTAGAAATGAGCGGTTTCATCCCGTTAGCTAGAAATGAGCGGTTTCATCCCGTTAGCTAGAAATGAGCGGTTTCATCCCGTTAGCTAGAAATGAGCGGTTTCATCCCGTTAGCTAGAAATGAGCGGTTTCATCCCGTTAGCTAGAAATGAGCGGTTTCATCCCGTTAGCTAGAAATGAGCGGTTTCATCCCGTTAGCTAGAAATGAGCGGTTTCATCCCGTTAGCTAGAAATGAGCGGTTTCATCCCGTTAGCTAGAAATGAGCGGTTTCATCCCGTTAACTAGAAATGAGCGGTTTCATCCCGTTAGCTAGAAATGAGCGGTTTCATCCCGTTAACTAGAAATGAGCGGTTTCATCCCGTTAACTAGAAATGAGCGGTTTCATCCCGTTAGCTAGAAATGAATGGTTTTATCCAGTTAGCTAGAAATCAGCACATCTACCGCATAGCTTCGACAAACAATGCTCAGGTTGATGACATTCGTTTAATCCTTTTTAAAACGACAGGTGAGGTTACATAAAAACAGCAGAGGATTCTCGTAATGGTGCAGATTTCCTCGCATTCTTGTACTCACGTATTACGGTTAATCCTGCGGGACAACCAGCTGGCAACAGAAGCACAACATACACACCATCTGTAATTAGTCAATGATTAGCCTGCTGGCTGAGACCTGCATTCAGTGAGGCTGCAGGGAGGAACATCTGACACCTAAAAATACCTTCTGCTAATCTGCATTACCTCAGCGACCGCTTTCTCTCACGTGGTGAGAGTTTGTTCATTTAGTCAATCATCGGGCTCAGTGTCTCGAAAACGCCTTGTTTTTTTTTCCCGTTGGCGGAGATGGTTGAAGTTGGACGTTTGAAGAGTCCTATGAATTGCATATTCCTGTAGAAACACTGCCTGAAGTGATGCGAGCACTCAAAGACACACCTTTGAGAAAACATGACGATACGTTCACTTGTCCCTGGTGGCGAAAAAATAACTAGATGCTCACACGTTGTGTTGTTGGGAGTTTGGCTTCCATAGAGATATCAACCTTCCCCAGAAATGGAAACAGCCCGAGGAGGCTGGAGACCTGCATGATACAATGTCCCTCAAATAGTGACAACACAAGGCCCATTCTGTCACAACTCCTGCTTGGTGCTGATCCCTGTGGTGTATTTCACAAACATTCTGAGGACAACCACTGCATTAAATCTTCAACAACATATCCGCTAGAGCTCGCATAAAAATGCAACAATTGCAGAAATTAGAGAGAATTGCATTTTGGCAGTGCAGTCTAAATGAGGTTCGCTAACAATACACCGCGCTGACCTTGGCGAGCCTCCCATCGAGACCCGACCACAGGAGACTCCTGCTGGCCAACACCAGCAAGAATAGAGGGTTTCTGTCAGGCTCTGGGTCCGAGGAGATTAAAGTGATAACCTTTTACCCAAAGAACTCAACTGTGCCATAACCACAGCTTCAAATTCAAATGGTATATTAACCACATAGCCTATGTTATGTTATCTTACTGTATCTTATTGTAAACCTTGTTTATAGAGCCCATGATTTAAATAAAGAACCAAATGAAGAACAACAGTAGTGGCTGAGGCATTGGCATTTGACAGCCTGTTGGAAAAAGCCACCCTATCGCCTCTGGGAAACAACGGGAAGACAAAACTGCACCCAGTCCACAGAAGGGCTTTCAATAACTCCCACTTTGCTGATTTATTAATACGCTTGTGTCAAATCATATTGTGGATGGCTTATTGTCACCAATAAAAGTGCAAGAGGGAAGGACTGCGAGAGCTAAAATGAATCAAGAATCAATAATAAAAAGTCAGCATTACTAGCCGATGACATGCTTTTAACATTATGCTATGCATTAAATAAGTTACTGTTACTGCAATAGTAAACCAGACGTGTAATAAAAGTCGTATTACAGCATTTGCCAGGCCCACACACACACACACACACACACACATACATCTTTATCAGATACATGGTTTAGTGTCTGGTAATCAGCAAAGTGTATTCATTATTTATTACTACAGAGGAATATTGACAGAAGATAACAGCAGCGGGCTCTACAGTTAACCGGATATTGGGTACGCTATGTATGAGAAGGCCAGTGCTTGTATACCTGTCACTGAGGTGGAGGAAGCTGCTGTTGTCGTCCAGGTGCTCGTCCTCAAAGCTCAGGTTGGACCAGCTGCCCAGGCTGTCGTCTCCTACACTCAGCTGCTGGGACACAGAGGACTCTGTGGCTTCCCTCCCCGGGAAGCTAAATGCATGAACGGATGAGAGAAGACAAAAAGCAGGGCCCAAAAACAATGATGTTCATATTTACAAGTTCACAAACATTCTCTCAGTGTATTAAAATGACGATGAAGATGAGTCAATCTTAAGAAGTAGCAGCTTCAGAGTACCATCTTTTTGAAGGCATTTAAACCAAGTTGCATGAACGCTACAATAAGTGTGCATGGTATATGACTGCTACTAATGTGGATCTTGATGTGGTTACCTGATGTTGCCGGTCTGGCAGACGTTGGTCATGGCCGACGTCATGATCTCAGCAGTGAGGCTCTCGGCGTAGCTGGTTCCGTCGTGGCCGATGCCGCTGTCGGCGTTAAGGCTGGTGTTGCTCAGCTCGCGTTTAGCCGTGTCCATGGCCATGGACACCATGTCCTGTGCGAACACCGCCCTGTGGTCCAGGTCAATGTGGATCTTGGGGATCTCCAGGCTAGAGAGCCGCTCAGCCCTTGCCTGACCTTCTGGCCCCCTTTTGCGACTCTGTAATACAGGCTGGTGGTGGTGCCTGCTGTGTTTGGTGCAGTACGGGCACTCCTGGACCTCACAGTAACGGCATGTCCTCTCCACCATTGCGTGGGCCAGCGTCGGCCCCTCAGACAACCTCTGGGTGTGAGAGTGTCGGTCCTGGCCTTGGGCCCTCTGGTGCTCCCGGGATGAATGGGCGACAGAAGCAAGGCTCATCTTCAGAGTGTCGTCAACTATTTTCCTGGCATAATGCTCGATGACCTGCATCACCTGACTCCTGTAGCCTCCATCATACAGGCTTCCTGTACTGTGGTAATAATGCCTGCTCTTACCCTCCTTGGACAACAAGGGGCAAGAGAAGGAGTTCCTGATGAGATTCTCTGCCATGTCTTCCAGTTTGGATTTCTTGTACAGACAGGAGTCAGTCAGAGACTTAGGCAGTCGAGCAGAAGATAGATGCAGCTTGCGTGTCACGTCACAGGTGATGTTGTAGGCCAAGGACTCTGCGAAGTTGACCAGATCCATGTAGTCCCTCTGACTCTGCTCTTCTGAGTCCTTGCAACTGCACTGAGCGTCCTTGCCTGAGGGACACACCACTGTCTCTGCTCTGTCCTTGGGCGAGGATGCTTCACAACCAGAGGCTTTCCATTCATCTGGCAACGACTTGGACGAATGGAGGCGAGTGCTGGAGGATCTCTGCTTGATCTTGCGACTGGCATGAGCCAAGCCCAGTTTTATGGAGCGGTAGGCCAAACGGCTGGCATACTGGTCCAGGACCAACTCCCTATTGCCTCCCTCCTTTTTCAGCACCCTGATGAGGTAGCCAGCATACTCGTCGGTCACACTCTCACAGCTGGGATACTCAGAGGACAGGCCAGAGCTGGAGCTGGAGATGGTGCTTGAAGTGGGAGACCGGAAGACGGAGGCCATTAGGTCATTAGACCATTGCTCAGCCGGCCTCCCTACCCTCCAGTCTCTGTTCTGGTCCGTACTGGGTTGAGACTGGTGTTGGTGGTGGTGATGCAAACATTCAGAAATAGATCTGTCAAAGCTTCTTCTTCTGAGATCTCTGTGATGTGGACACTGCTGTGCAGAGCTCACCATTCTCTTCACATCGTTGATGACCTCTCCCGCCACCTCCCCGGCATAGACCCACAAGGTGTTCAGGGTCTGCTCAGAGAACTGAGCCACGCTGTCTCGCCTCCCCCCGCCGCCCTTGCTCACCTCTCCCTCCTCCGCGACTCCCAGGGTGTCCATCTCTGTTGCCATTGAGACAATGTGGCAAGCCAACCGCTCAGCATAGTGGAGAGCTTCCTTGTTGGACATTCTGCGAGCGGACATCTGGTTCAGTTCGTGCCGGCCAACCCCTGACTCTAAACATCTGTTAGTGCCACCAACACGGCCCTCTTCTGCCAACTCTTCCTCCTCTTCATCCGCATTGCCATCTGCCTCCTCAGAGAGAGACCTCATCAGTTTCAGCATAAACTCAGCCTTGTCTTCCTCGGGGGTTACGTCTTTTGGGCCTGGGCCAGGCTCAGGCTGATAGTGAGGAGTGGGTGGAGGGGTAGCGGGGGAAAATTCCTTTGCCAGCTTGCTTTTCAGCTTCTTGGAGAATCGTTTTATCTGCTTCTCCTTGGACACCTCACTGGGCTGCTGAGGGGTGGAAGGTGGAGTGCCAGGAGTCCCACCGGATTTTTGCCCAGAGCTTGGAGCCGAGTCATCCCCAGGAACAGATATCCTCCTTTGTCCACCCATCTCGGTACCCGGCACATCAAGAGTATCCATCATCACAGGATGCATTCCAGCCATACCTCTGGTCCTGGGGTCTACCTCACAGCCGGGTCTCCCCTGGCTTTGAGAGCCTACCTGAAAAGAGATGTGAGGAATGCTATGGTCCGTTGCTGCGTCAACTGGTCCGCCCATCCTAACATAGCCAGAATCTCTACAGTCATATCTGAAACCAGCTGCCTGCCTTGAAGGGGAATCTGGAGTTTCATAATTACCCGTCTCTTGCTGAGAAGAAGAGTCCCTTCTGCTTCGGATCGTCTTTGTAAAGAAATCAGCGCACTCACCAAAACTCTTCTTCATCTTAGATGCAGTCATTAGCTCACAGGCCTCCGTGACGATCATGTCCACCATGTTGCCAGAGAAGTTTTGGAACGGAGACTTTCCTTGGGAGGGTTCCTCTCCAGGGGTGGGGGTCTGTGTTCCATGACTGTCAAGATAAGTTTGGGTAGCCGCGGTGGTGTCGGAGGAAGATACAGTTACTTTTTGGAGGCTGGCCTGGGGGATATCTGACAAGCTAGACACAGACGGACAGGTCTCCTCTGAATCCTGGAGGTGGGAGAGGGCTTGGCCTGCTTGGGGCACAGAAATACAGCTGGCCATGCCTGATACTGTAAACAGGGCTTTCTTTACAGTGCAGGTGGCATCCTCTCCTGAAGGCCCAGGAACCGGTGCAGCTGAGCTGGCACTTAAAACCTGCTGGTTAGCAAAGGTACTGCAGGTTTGAGCGCTACTGTTCTCTGCACTTACGTAACAGATGTTGTCCAGAGACACACTAATAGCTGCTTGGCTAGTGAAGGCAACATCAGCCTGAGACAGCTCTATGAAGGCCTCTTGTATAACAGACTCAGACAAGTCTGAAGCATAGGAGGAAACCACTTCCTCCTCTTCCTCTTCCTCCTCTTGCCCGCGGCCAAATGACCAATCACTCGGGGTGAGAGGTGTTGAGGGGTGGGAGAACTGACACACTTCCATAATGCCTTCAAACACAAGCTCTTCAGCCAGATCAGCAGCGAAACGTGTCACAGTGTTGTGGAAATTCTGCTTTTTCACTGTCAGGAACTCCTTCAGCGCCCCAGTGACAGCCTCGCCGACCAGGAAGCCAGCTAATCCATTAATTGCTCGTTCTTTTAACACGTAGGCGTGGCGCATGCCAATCTCATGGAAGGCCATTTGAAACACTGAGGAGGTGAGCCTGGCAGCTAGGTGACACAAGGTGGTGGTACAGCAGGATACACCTTTTTGGAGGTCTCGCAAGGCGCTGCCCAAGCTCATCTCCACCAGGTCAGTGGC
Source organism: Cottus gobio (assembly GCA_023566465.1). NCBI lineage: Eukaryota > Metazoa > Chordata > Actinopteri > Perciformes > Cottidae > Cottus > Cottus gobio. Next base: position 5,112,086 of record CM042227.1, on the reverse strand, counting down.
AAACCTCTGAATGCCATCCTTCAGAGACTGGGACTTCTTCTGCAGCGTGGCCACTGTTACAGTCTCTTGTATTTCTGAGAGCTTCATCAGGTAGCCCGATGGGTTATGAAACTCCTTGTGGCAGACGCAGCTGAGATTCTTGTTGTCACTGATGTCAACAGCAGACTGGTACCCACATACAGATCCCAGAATTTCTTTGGAGAGACTGCTCGCAAAGTCTGAGTAGGTCTTATACAGAGAGCAGAGATCCTGGGGTTTACGAAGCTCTGAGCTATCCTGTCCGTCCTCCTCTGCCTTCCAGAAGTACTCCAGCGGCCCACTCGAGTCCACCAGGGGGCTGAAGGCTGAGGAGCTGACGGGACTAAAGAGGGGGCCACCGTTCTCCTCAGAGGGGGTCTGCACTGGTCGAGGAGAGTCGGGCACCTCAGAGTGCAGAGAGTAGGGAGAGCCTGGCTTCAGAGGTGTGGGTTTTTTCACATTGGCTGGGAGAGTGGGATGGTCAAAGCGGTGAGGATTCATTCCCTTGGTTGAGCAGCCCCTAGAAACATATTTAGATCCTGACCAACTGGCCTGCTTCTGCGTGTTAGGGGCAGTGATGGCGTCCAGAGGCAGCGCCAGAGTGCAGTTGTCTGAGCTCAGCTCCTCCAGGTCATCAAACTGGTCAAAGCTGTCAAAAAATTCACTGACTTCTGAGTCCGAGTCTTCAACTCGCTCTCTGGGACCCCCTGGGACCTGGGGGATGTCCAGCTTGGCCAGCAGGCTCTTCTGGTAGCCCACCTCATCCAGGAAAATGATCGGGCTGGGGCTGGAGCCGTCCGACTCTTCCGATTCACTGACATTAATCAAAGGCGAGGGCACACGAGCTCCGGGACTGCAGTAAGTCCATTGCGACTCTATGCCCGATGACTTCTGCACCGTGACAGACACATCCGGACTAGACCCGGGTTTGCCTAAATTCTTCTTCGAAGATGAGCTTATGATAATGCGGGCGCCTGCTAAATCCTTCTTTCTCTTGTGAGCCGGGACGGTCTGCGATGCCATATCACGTTTCTTAAAATGGCGGTAGGAAGCTGCAGCTGTGGAGTAAATAAACAAAAACGTTAACCGTTGCTCATCCATTGTGCCTTTTATTTATTTATATATATATATATATATATATATATATATATATATATATATAATCATATAAAAATATATAAAGTGCATCCCAAACAGAAACAAACTAGCCATCTAGCACTGAACTGACACAATTTAAATTCTTGCCACTTTTTAATTATCTAATATTCAGTTGATGGCTACCAATATATTCTACAAAGGAGACCTGAGGCTACTAAATAGCACTAAGCATTAGATGTTTAACCTACAGGGACGGTCTCCCGTGTCATCCTCCTCTAGGTGCTCGAGGGCTGTGACAAAGTCATCCTCGATCGATGAGACCGACTGGTTGGTGTCGTCCTCCTCTGGCTGACTGGGCTCAGCTGTGCCCCTCTGCAGAGCCTGGAGCTCCAAAGCATAGCGTACGCCTGCCATGTAACACCCGAGCAAGCCCACCAGAGACGCTACACCGGCATGGGGGTAGACACTCGTGCTGGGATTATGCCTCAGCACACACACGGCCTTTAACCAACACTAAAGGTGGAGGAAAACAGCACAGTAAGAGATAAAGAGGGAAAGAGGAAAGAAAGGAGGACAAGGGAGGGATGAATACAGAAAGTTAAGCCTGGTGATTTCAATCAAATCAACTTTTATTGTCACACATGTACACAGCACCACGCACACACAGGGAAATTAAGCCTCTGTGTTTAACCCATCCTAGTATGAGGAGCAGTGGGCAGCTGCTACTATACAACATCCGGGGAGCAGTTGGGGGTCTGGTGCCTTGCTCTAGGAGGCGAAATGACATCTTTAATCAGCTGATTTAGAGAAAAATGACAGCGTCTGTAACCATCAGGCAGACTATAAACAGCCATGTCCTGCAATCGGCAGCAGCAGCAGCTAATGTCTAAGATCTTCGGCAAATGAAACTGAATTCACATGGGAATTTCCTGGTCCTAATCTGACAGGGGGGGTGGAGAAGGACTGGTGGTGCATTGTTATGTCTGTACTGATTGCGAGTTGATCTGTTGCATGTGCAGAATGAGTTAGTGCAAGTCCACCCGTCACTGCAGATAGGTGGGAGGTCTCACGAGGCCTCAAACGGACGACGACGACACCACAGAGTGAGCTGCAGGGCCCATGTGTACCCAAACACTGCACACAGGGCCGGCAGGAAAAAAACAACATCTTTGTCCGTCCATCCCACCTGCACTTCTTCAAAAGCCTGAGAACAACTCGGTGTGTTTACACGAAGGGGCAGACAAGGCCATAAATATGGGGAAACCATTTCGTCAACAAATGCAAGAATTTTAGGAAGAAACAATTTAAAAATGCCACAACAAAAAAAAAGTGATTCAGTTTTACCGATGAACTTAAAAGTCAAATTTATACATTGAAAATGTTATAAACATCTGCCAAGATATCTGTCATTTGTGTATTCAAATGTGCATATTATAAAAATAAATAAAAAGTTTTATTTCTGAAGCACTTGTTGAGTTATCTAGCTTTAGGGTAAGGCTACTTTAAGATAAATGATTAAAACAGGACACAAATTCAGATATTCTCTCACACAGCCACAGCTGCTTTAAAAAAAAAAAAAGACTTCAGAGAAGCTCACTCTTACTTCCTCTTAATCTCTTCTCTCACTTCCATGATTTCCCGCTCACTTCCCTTTTCCTCAACATGCTGACTGGGCACATTGTCGCCTACCTGCGGCCCGCCGTCCCTGTGCTCCGCAAGCCTGCGAGAGTCTTTGAGCAGCAGCACCTCGTCATTTTTTAAGCTGTGAACGTGGAGAGACCTCAGAAGTTCACACAGCCCTGCTGGCATAGAAAACAGAGCCTGGGGAGGAGGAAGAGGAGGAGGAGGAAGACACAAAATCGCAATCAGAATTGTATTTCACACGTGAATGTCTCGAACAGGACTTTCCTTCAGTGTTTTCTCCGAACTCGTGATTAATCGTAAAAAGACGTACCTGTTGGGTGACGTCGTCCCCTTCACATTGGCCAGGCAGACACACAAAATGGATCTGAAAGAGCACAGTAGACGGTCAGTGGTGCTGCGCCTCGTGTTTGGCGTCGGCTGTGCTTTGCATATGTCTGAGAGACGAACCTCCGTCAGCCGCGTGACGTCTCTGGACGGCAGCTCCAGGCCGACGCTGCACAGCTCCTTCTTGTTCCTAAAGAGGCTCTTCGCACACTGCGGCCCGCCGTCACGCACAGTCTGCAACGCAGCGTTGATGAGCCGACAGGAACAATCATCAATGTGTAAGAAGCACATCTTTGTGCATCTTTCTGATTTTACACAACTTCAAGATAAGATCCTGGCTTCAGATTAGATCTGATTATACTCAAATTGGCATTAAAAATCACTTTAATATCCTGTTGGCCTATCATTTACAAACACATCTCACAACTACAGATCACAAGCAAACAAAGAAAGGTCTGTACTGTGTTATCACCTTTAAATCAAATTGGACAAACAACTGCGACAAGATCTTTTGCATTTTAACATAACACCAACATCACAGGTGGGTTTTAATTTGTCTGGCAGACATGCTTCTTAACATCAGGTGCAAATAAATAAAAAAGCCTGTGTCAGATGTCATGGCAGCCATGAAGAGCGGGGCTCGAGGTCGCCCCCATTCAACACAAACAGTGCACAGCAGAGATTTTCAGAATAAAATGCAGTGTCCCGGCAGACCGACCTCTTTCCGGACGGAGGCCCTGGACCTGATGGGGACTCTTCTGATACGTGCACAGGCATCCATGGCAACAGAGGGCTGCACGTGGCTGGCTGGACCGGCCGCTCACCTGCGAGGGAAAAAAAGGGGAAATATAAATCAGCAAATCCTCAGCAAACAAAAGAAAACGTGAATGTTGAACGTGAGATCTCGATCGCCGTTGCACCCTCGACCCCACACAGCAACGACAGGATCTGGGCTACGATTGGACAAAGAGCCATCGCACTGCGCCTCCAGCTACTGTTGCACACCCGCATGCCAAAACCGGACGCATGGGGCGAAAAAGTCCCCGGTTTACATGCAACACAGGGCTACGTCACCGCATCTGAGCCATTCACTAATTCACTGAGCCAATTCACTGAACCAACAGTTATCAATGGGATCAAGCCTGTGAGAGGGATTACGAAACATTTCGGCACAGGAGGCAATACACAGTTAACCTCGTGGTTTGTCCTAGAATTTTTTTTGGGGGGGGGGGGATTATAAAGCCAACCGTGTAGACCGCATCGCCTTCAAACCTGTGTGAAAATAACCTGAACAAAGCTCTTCAAAGTAGGCCTCGACTTGTCCTGCTGGTGAGGCTAAGCTGTAGTAGGCCTCGCTTCTTTGATATTCTTAAAAAAAAACAGTCGGAGATCAAACAGCGAGGCAAGGGAACAGGGGTGTGTGCTCTGACTGAGCGGGGGAAACACACTCGGTAAGCAGCATGAGAGAGCGGGTAAAGGAGGCAAAATATTTACAGTGTACAAGAAGCAGAAGTTTCCCAAGAAATCCAAGCCTCTCCTTTGAGGTACGGTCCAAAGCAGCCAGAGGAGTCTAGACACAGGCAGGCGGTCCCATTGATCAGCCCAGCCTGCATCCTGAGAACCAGAGGGGTAGAACACATGCCACTGGCTTCCTCTGCTGATCCAGCACCTCCTAGCTTCTCATGGGTGCTTTGGTGGGCTGTACAAAAGCAACACGACCAGCTGCTGCTGCCTGACCTCAACTATGCGGCGCATCCCGATTCGCTCACAAGGCGAGCGGGCACAATGGAGTCGATTATGGCTGCGGCAATCTGGAACGGAGATGATTTTTGTGTTTTAGTATTCCGTTGGCCTCCGTCTCCACCTTGTGCGACTGATGTGGTTTACATATATTCGGTATTAGTCAAATCATGGAAAAACTGCAACTAAGTGTAACTAGGTTTGGGCTTAAACTAATCCCCGAGGGCGGATTCATAAAACTAATTATGATCGATTGCACAATAGATGTAATGACACTGAGGAGATTCTGCCAAAGGACTCAAACGGGTGTTTGTGATCATCTTAGAAGGGCGACGGCAAAACAACCCGTCAAGGCCAGAAACTGTGTAGTCTAAAATCTTGTTTGGTTTTCGGAGCTGGTGTGGGCCAACTTTTTGAGTGTGGGTGGCCGGAAGGATAAACAGAAACTGAGAGAGAAAAGCACAGCCTGGAGGACATGAGAAAGACTCAGTCTGAACCCGAAATCCTGACTTATTTTTCCGATACGCAAACTAGTCCTTTGTTTGGTTGACCAGCAGAGAGACAGGAATGTGGCGCTGGTTGCGTTGAGACAAATGTTGGAGCTGGAGATGCTCCAGAGTTGCAACTCTTTTGAATGATGATTCATTGCAATATTTAAAAGAAAAATGCAAGATACAAGACTGGAGAAAGAGAGAGAGAAAGAGACTCTGTCCTCCGCCATAAATTTACACAGCACGTAGTTGTTTACTGTTATATTAATGTTAAAAACAGCAAAAATGCCACATATTCCCTTGTTCCAGTTTCTAATTAGCCCGTCTAATTACATTAATTGCATTCCATCTAATCACGTCTTGGCTTGTCATTGGAGCACCAGCACAGCAGGTGCTACTAATAACATTAACGCTGGCTCTGTTCATCCAGGTGTCCAGTGAGCCACTTCAGGGACAACACAGGACCCTGAAAATTGAGGCAGAGAAATGGAATTACCATTTTTATTATTTACACCAGAGGTTTTTCTACACGCCATGTCAAATGTATTCCTAAATATATATATATATATATATTTACACCAGTGCTTTATTGACTTTTCTTTGTTTTATATGATAGGGCTTCACTATCATAAGGCGTTGGGCTGTCTTGTGTTATAGTTTGCATTACTTCTCCATAGAGAACACTAGAACAAATGCTAAGACCCACTTTTGAACAGCGCAATGCTAATTCTATTTCCGGGTGGCCTTCCCCTTTAAGTGTGGCGGTCCCTCCGACACCGCTGCTGCAAACGGGCTTCCTCCCCTTTAAAAATGGAGGGCTGGACAACACCAGCCATTTAACATGCAAGACATCCATCCCCTGAACGGAGCATTGCGTGCTAATTAACTATTTTGAGATCGGGAACTTCTTCGTCATTGTAACGACTTGTTGACGTCGACGACCTGCTGCATTCGGCATTACATTACATGTCATTTAGCTGACGCTTTTATCCAAAGCGACTTACAATAAGTGCATTCTACGGTTACAAACAAGAATCAGAACAACAAGAATCAAGAAGGTACAATTTCGTCAAAGGTTCGACTACAAAGTGCTATCAGTAAGAGCCATTTCAGTGCTACTAAAGTGCTATAGTGCACCTCTAACGTAAAGCGTAAACACGCCCGTTTACGTCACCGGACCCTTTAATACAAAATAAAAAAAGGCATCTTAAACCAGGGAACCGGGGTGTTTGTTACAGCTCGCGGGGATGATTATCCTCCTCCTCCGCAGCGGGCCACAGAGGAGCCCGCACACCGAGGATGCTGATGTTGACAAACGACCACTCGGGCTCTGCGCTACCAAAACACACACACACACTCACAATTAACTCGCCGGAACAGCCACACGTGCAAGATATGTCACAATACAAATTGACGGTCAACCGCCGTGAAATCACTCAGCTTGCCACCGTTTGACAGGCTGTCAATCATCCGGGTCGAACTGCAAGCGGAACCAGGCCGCGGTCGGCTCGCGCTGTGACGTCACCCTATTTCTTGTCGCTAGCTAACACCCTCGCCCCTCGACGCCAACGATAACGCTAAAAGTAGATTCAAATACCTAACCAGCGGGCAAAACCTGTGCTCTCTGTTTTGTTCTGTATCTTCCAAACATGGCTGTGTGCCGTTACGAAGTCATGTCTCACCGCTCAGTGTCGGACTCCGGCGGCGGTGACGGTAGCCGCTGTGTCTCGATGCGCGATGCGGACGATCCGACCGTTTTGAACTCCTCGTCCACCTTGGTTCCCCAACTGGTATTACCGCCTTGATTATCCCGGTTTTACAACAAAAGTGATGGATCCATGGTTGTTAAGACTAATTCATGCTATATCAATCGAATTGGCCAGAAAATTGCTTCATGCATATGCGCTGCAACTGGAAACAGGACAGCAGCATAACCTATATTCAGCGTCTTATCGGGTAAAATAACTGTTTCAATCCTTCCTTCAAGTGCCAAACACACCCTTGAAAGTTGGATGAGTTCCAGAAGATAAACAGACTTTACCTTGTTGCGGTTCAATTTCACCGGTTCTCAGAAATGATCCGGATTCCTCATAACACCACTCTTCCCATGAAAACAAGAGGGACGAGGCATCACCAATCGCACGCCGAGAGCACGATGCGTGTCGCAGTCTGTCACTGTCGAGCACAGAACAATCAAACTGAGGGGTGTTTTGTATTGCTTTTATGTTTACGTTTATGTTTTAAAGAATGTCATTGTATATAAAGACACAAACTGCTACAGCAGTAACACAAAAAAATTTATATATCATTTAATTTATCCACATCTTGCACTTGAAATGTATTTTAATGCCACACCTGATGCATTCGCAGTACAGAGTATATAGTGTATATTCTTTAATAATTCCACAGCACCCTTTATGCACTTGCCACAGTAACTGATTGCTGCTTTTAATTTGTACATTTCCACAGCTTTATCACTTAATTTCCTCCCTCGATACAAGTTAAATTGTTTTTGTTGTTGTCAATTTCAAGAAATATGTTATTAAGGACTGAACAGCGGACCATGTAACTAATTCACAGGACAGTACTAGATACAAGGAAATAATGCAAATAACTACATGTCACAAGAGCATAGTGTCAGTTTGTTGTTTACTTTTAGATGCAAAAAGGTAGTGTTGCAACGTAAAGTCCATCTTTGTGCTGAACAAGGACAGACATTTTTTTTGCCTACCACAATTCAAATTTAAAAAGTTGTAAAAGGGTTCCTGTTTTGGAAAAATAAGAACCAAAACAACTGAAATGTTCCAAATGTTCCAAAAGCAATGAACATAATTTGTAATTGTTTTTAAAATAAACATTGTTGTGAACAATACATTGACAAATATGCCTGTTGTATGAAATGTGATACAACACATATATCATATATGTAAATACAAAAATGTATTTTTGTTTTCAAGTTTCCAACAATATGGCCAAGCAGCATTTAATAGATTGGCCGTTTAATGGGTTGTTCCACCATTTGATTGGCCACATTTTTAGATCATGTTATGGGACTGCAAATATAAAAATTAAGCTTTCTCAGGCGGCTTCCATGAAGTTATTGACATCTCGACCGTTTGGTAAAGGCTAATCATCCAAACAGTGTGGGCAGATAAAAAGGGGTATTGTTTTGTTGTCGTTATACAGAAACTAAGAAACACAATAAAAACTATCTTAAACTTCCCTTAAGCCTAAAGTCTGAATGTTGAAAGGGCTCCCATATGCTTTCATTTCCTTTCCATCACAGATGTTTCCAGTTCTTTTATTGTTATTGTCTTAATGCATCTCAGAACAAAAGTATGAGCAAAACATGCTCGTCCTGGAAACTTGTGATTAATGTGGGCGCATCAACAGTCACAACATATGGAAATAAGAGTCTATGTGTTTCACAATTGGGGTTTTTTCTTCTAGGTGGAAAAATGTTGAGGTTTTGACAATTTTTTTGAAACAAAGTTGGAAAAGTGAAAATAAGAAAATGTTGCCAGAGATGAAGTGAGATGACAAGAGAGAGAAAAAACATGGATTTGAAGAAAAATGAGCAACTGAAGACAGTTTAAAAAAAAGAGAGAAAAATAAAAGCAGAGCAGATGATGTGCTCGAGGATGTGGGTGATCCGAAAGAAATTCAAATGTCACAGATGGCCTACAGTCTTAAGTCACAATGAAGCCATTCAACACTTGGTTTTGGAAACTTTGAAACGCCACATGCGCTCTGTTTGCAGAACGAATTTATCTTATGACACAGTAGAGAAACTTTTCTTTCATTTGAGAGGGGGGGGCAAAATATCTATTTCATATCTGTATAACTGTCAACTGTAACCCATGTCACCCCCTGAAGAGAGTTCACATTTTATAGCGCTGGTTCTTTTAGTGGAAGTGAAATTGAAACAGAACGAGGCGGAGACTCACTGCATATGTATTTGGTTTTATTGAAGAAGAGAGATATGAATAGGTAGCCTGTTTTAAGGCACCTACAAAATGTACAACAAAAGCGGAACCATTTATTTATTCAGAATACAAAAATACACATCTCAGTGACTCCAAATCGTAATAAATAGTTAACCATGCATTCTAACCATAAAAAGGCACAGAAAACAGTCACTTAGTAGTCATAAAAATGATCAACTACTTTACCAAAATCATCCAGATAGTAATACAGGTGACAACTGTAACATTATATTCCAAATGTGAAAACACAACACACATCATGTCATTTAACCTTAGGCAATAAATATGCAAATATTGTTTATACCTACATATATATTCTTAAAAATGAAAAACTGTGCCATTGTAAACATAATGTAAACAAATGAAACTCACTTTTCTCCCATCACTTCGGGAACCACGTCAGAGGCTATTCATGTCATCCCGTCTTTTAGGGACCGTTGCATGGGTTTCGTTTTTTTTTTTTTTTGTGGGGGGGAAACCAGGCAGTGTGCAGCATTATTTACAGACCACTGGGAAACACAGCGAGGCAGAAAGGCGTCTGCTTCCACTTTGTGTGGAAAGGTCAAGGTCAAGCATCCTCCCGCCTGGAGTCCGGGGGCCCAGCCGCTTGAGATGGAGAGACCCCCCGGCGGACACTTTGGACATTGAACACACGGACAGACAGCTCAGGGGCTGTGGATCAGCTGGGTGGGCGTGGATGATGGAGAGTCAACAAAGAGCAGACTGGATGAGGCAGCAGGTGTTGCACACCGCCCCATTTAAAGCACGTACTAACAGGAAGGCTTCAACCTGAACCCAGAGTCTGGCTGTCAGAAGGCCAACGAGAACAATGAATCTGATCCACTCAATGGAAACAAAAAGGCAGACTCAATAATAACCATCATTAATAAATAAATTGAATTAGTTCATAAAGATTTTACTATTTTCTAACAATGAAATGATAATTCATAATGTTGACTAATAGTTAATAATAAAACAGTTTATTATATACCATTATATATATTATATGAACACATTATTTTGATGACCGATGAATATAATACTTTGTTAAATGGTGAATAAATAACCTGTAAAGCATCTGTAAATATTATTTAGACAGATGCTTTGTATACTTGTCAATGTTTATTAATAGCTTTCTGGTCTGTTTATCTACGTAAGGTTTTTAGATGTTTTACAAATCATTTGCTAATCATAACAAATACATAATACAGTATTATTATAATATAATATATATCATTTTACAACGCCTACAACAATAAATTGTTAATAATGTAATCAGTAAGTAATTGTTATCATCTCTTATCAGCTATGATGCAATACATAAGTAGCATAACTAATAATTAGTCAACATTATTAATACATAATTTCATTGTTCGACTATTAACTACAGTTCAATTAACTACAAATTAACCCTTTATCAATGATGTCATCATAAAGTATTAGCAAAATAAACAACGTATCTTGTGTCTTGAATTTGATTGACAGGCTTATTGATTTCCGTAAGCCACTTAGCGAGGCGGCGGCCCACTGAGCACAGGAGCCTGAACGCAACTGATTGTCGGCCCGAGCAAACAGCTCACGTGACTTATTAATACGTCATATTAAGCTCATCGACAGGGAGTCGGGGTCCGCGGCGAGGTGAGAGGTCGCCCCCTGGTGGCACACGAGAGACAGCACATGATGCATTCTATTATTATTTAGGAGGATGGATGACGACACGTGAATCACGTGTTAAAACGTAGCACTCGATATTCAGTAAATAGAAGAAGAAAAAAAAGCTTTAAACTAATTTAGACTTATTCCTCTTAAAAGGTGAAAAGGCAGAATTAAAAACTGACACGCGAAGCGACACATTATTCTCCAAAAGGGGGAAAGTTTGAAATGACGTGATAAGATTAACGGGCAATCGCGAGTATACAATTGCCGATACCCACAAAGTACATTGTATATTAGGTGTAAACACAACAGTCTGCCCATTCTACCCACTCGCCGACTCGGCTCGGCTTTAGTGTCGTCTTGGAAGCACAGAGGAGCAAAACTACAAACTCCTGGAACCGCTGGAAGAAATTTGGAGTCCATAAGAAGAAGAAAAAAAAAAAAGCACTCTGACTACGGGGCTTAACTGTTAAAATCTAATCCCCCGAATCTCAGAGGGAAGAGTACAAAAAAACCCCTCTTTCATCGCTTTTTTGTTTGTTTGTTTGTTTGTACCCCCCCTCCCGACCCCTCCCACCCCTCTGATAAACATCTTGTCAGAAATCTGCAGAGACAGTATCAAAACGAGAGATAAAATATTGCACCATCATTAGAAGACAACAGCGTTATCGTGTACAAGAGATTAGAACAAAAAAAAAAGAACAATACACAATTGTTATGGTGTAATATACACAATCAAATGTGTGTAAGCTGTCGACAATGCATGCCATGTCAGCAAATCTACAAAACGCATTACAACACTTACAAACATGGTTTGCATACACCGGTCTATATATATATACAGTGCATATATATGTATATACAAACTTAGCATCACATATAGAAATATACCCTGTAATGCCACCAGTCTTAAAAGAAACCAACACGGTCAAAGTCGTGTTCTGTCAATGTCTCACTCGTAAATTTTGAAGAAAGAAAGAAAAAAAAAAAAACGCTGCACTTGAACGATCAGCTGCTCTATTTCATATCCAAAAACCCCATATCTAACTTATTCTCATTAGTGTTAAATACTGTGTTTAAATTGCCAAAAAAGTTGAAAAAGTCGAGGTGAACCGTTACTTCTATGTAATGATATGAAGTATTTGCACTTGCATGAAGCAAGAAGTAAAAAGTGCCTTTTAAGTGTTCCTTATTAATACAAAATGATAATTAAAAAAACTCAGCCACCCTCCCGGTGATGCGATCGGCTTCAGGCCAACGATAACCGGAAATGAATTTAAGATCAAAGACCGACTGGCCGGTTTCATTTAACAAAGCCGTCAACGTTTCCTTACACATTCACTTTGGTGCTGATTTCACATCCACGGAGAACGTGTCCACTCACAAATATCAATTCCAAATATTCATACCTCATCAACAGCTTTAAACGAAGAAGAAGAAGAAACAAAATATATAAACTTCTTATGACTTCTATACCAGTAAAGCACGCGTTACGCTAAATGACTGAAAATATGGCACTCGGCACAAAATCTTTGACACGTCGTTATCATGCAAACGAAATAAATAAAAGCTCAAAAAAATTAAAGAGAAGAAGTTGGATTTAGACCAAAAAACGGATGCTTTCAGTAGTAACAAACATCGTAATACTTAAGTCATGTAAAACTTGTTCAAGTGTTATTTTGCACACGGGAAAAATAATAGAGAATCAAGACACTTATCATGCAATTAAACACATCTAAAGACGAGCAACAGCATGCGACGGTATCCCGCTGCTTATCAGTGATGTCACACCTCCACCTTCACCGTCACCGTCGAAGGCGGGACGTCCCGGCACGCTGAAGCTCCGCCCCTCGCTCATGGAAGTCCTGGTTTTTGCTACTATTGTTACCACAACTCCACCAAGTCGTTGCATACCTGATTGTGCGCTATGAATGGTTATTAACTTAGAAATGGCTCTTTTTTTATTTTCTGTGTGTGTGTGTGTGTGTGTGTGTGCGTGTGTGTGTGTGTGTGTGTGTGTGTGTGTGTGTGTGTGTGTGTGTGTGTGTGTGTGTGTGTGTGTGTGTGTGTGTCTTGCGTTTCAATCCGCTTTTTTTCTCGACTGTCATTTTGGCACCGAAGCACAAACGCACACACGTGGTGTTGTCGACGTCACAAAGGCTTTCTCAGCGGAGGGATACCAAATAAAAAAAAAAAAAAGCTCTCCTCGGATGCCTATCGTCCGCCTTCGCCGCCTCGGTGCCGCCAAACTCCTCCCACGACGTGAGGGGAGCGTCCGCGTCCCGGGTTAGAGGTCAACCATCGAGGCCTTGGCCAGGTCTTTAGTTCCCTGGAGAATTCTCTTCATATGACCCACTTTCGATATCCCCAGATCCTGTCAGGGGGGGAGGAGAAGCCCAGCATATTAATAAACACACTCTTGCATATTTATACACCAAATATTGGGCTTTTAGAGTAATTATCTGAACAGACGGATCTCTCCTCTTTGAATATGAGATGAACTGTAATACCTCTTTATTAATCAAGCACCAGGCCGAAGATTCAAATAATTACGTTACTGCAGGGTTTTGGTTAGTCATCAAATATGACATGGTAATTCATATTGTTGACTAATTATAAATAATAAAACAGTTTATTGTATATCATTATATATATATATATTATATGAACACATTATTTTGATGACTGATGAATATAATACTTTGTTAAGCGGCGAATAAATAACTTGTAAAGCATCTGTAAATATTATTTATACTTTGTCAATGTTTATGAATTGCTTTCTGGTCTGTTTATCTACGTAAGGTTTATAGATGTTTTATAAATAATTTGCTAATCATTAACAAATACATAATACAGTATTACCATAATATAATATATATCATTTTACAACGCGTACGACAATAAACTGTTAATAGTGTAATCAGAAAGTAATTGTTATCATCTCTTATCAGCTATGATGCAATACATAAGTAGCATAACAAATAATTAGTCAACATTATTAATAGATAATTTCATTGTTCGACTATTAACTACAGTTCAATTAACTACAAATGAACCCTTTATCAATGATGTCATCATAAAGTATTAGCAAAATAAACAACGTATCTTGTGTCTTGAATTTGATTGACAGGCTTATTGATTAATTATGTTATTGCAGCGTTTTTTTTGTCATCAAATACACGTTTTGGACTTTAAGAATAACTGTGAGGGGATTTTTATTTTTCTGCAGTCAGCTGTGAAACAAACATTCAAAACATAGAAACATGATTTTCTTTTTCTTAAAAAAAAAAAAAAAAGTAATGTTCTCCTGGTAACCTCAGCAGTTATGTGCTGAATTGATTCATCAATTAATAATTTGGTCAAACCATCATTAAAATCATTTAATATATATATATATATATATATATATATATATATATATATATATATATATATATATAAATAAAAGAAAAAGCCTGACTTACATTCATAGAATACGAAGACAAAAAGCAAATATTCACATCGGAAAACCAGTGAACGTTTACTTAAAAATTTAAATTAATGCTCAATAAAATGTGAAAAATGTGGTGGCTTTTGAGTTGATGGACTAATCGATGACTCATTTCTGCCGTACATTTACTCGTTATGATAAAGCGACACAGCAAACAACAAACGAGGCGCCTGGCGGTGGAATGAGTGTGCGTGTGCGTGTCACCACACTGACGTCCCGTGGCCCAAATCTCACCTCGTCACACATCTACTGACATCGGCACATATGTCGGCCAGGTAGTGCCAAGAAACCTCGAGGAAATCCAAAGATGCGCGAGTTCATTTAGAGACAGTTCCTCCGTTTGACCACCAGAGGGCGGCGGCGAGTTCACCCGCAAAAAGGCCGAGTTAAAAAATGCCCTAACTTCCCACTTTGTGATCCGTGCAAGGCGATTTCACTCCGGCAAAGTCATCTTGGATGCATTTCCTCGCAGGTGATTGTGTTTTCTCTCGGTGGAGCACACGTTTAGGCCTCGAGAAGCGTCACAGGAGCGTCCGACGGATCAGAACAGGCTCAAGCGGACGTCTGGGAATTTGTATATTCGTGTAAAAACAAATGAAACTGACTAATTTGCCAACCCATCCCCCCCCCCCCCTCCCCTCCTCAGGACACACACAGTGTTAGTGGGTTACAGCGAACTCTTCCACAAAGCAACGACCAGACAGTAAAGAAGCCAAGCAGAGCGATGCAGAGCAGAGGTGGCAAAACAGGGAGACATCTAACAGGATAAAGAGCAGAGGAAGTCCAGGAGACGAGAGAGAAAGAGTTGATTGTGGGTTGGACGAGGGATCGAGGTGTGTGTGTGTGTGTGTGTGTCTGTGTGTGTGTGTGTGTGTGTACCTTCAGGTCCCTTCTCTCCAGGTGCAGCAGCTCCGAGCCTCTGATGTCGTGTCGGATGAAGGTGTCTCTGTACTCGCCCAGACTCAGCTGTTCCAGCCAGACGCCCACCTCCTCTGTGCCCCATCTTTCCACTACACACACACACACACACACACACCAACACACACCAACACACACACACGGGGCAGAGCAGAGAGGGGCTCAGGGCGCCTCACAGGTACGCACACACACACACACACACACACACCAAAAGCTCTCACGCTCTCAGGAACACAGTATTTGTACACACAACCCTCACAACGTTTGTGGTGGATCAATCACTGAAGGGGGGAAGATGGAGTAAAGATGGAGGGAGAGCGCCAGAGAGGAAGGGAAGAGGGAGAGCAGTGGCGGCAGCTGGCGGAGGAGTTTGACAAAAGGCCAAAGGTCGGTGAGAACAAGGCGGCGGCCGATGCCTTTCCAGGAAGACTGGAGGGGGAGGAGGGATGGGGGGAGGGAGGGGGGGGGGCATGCATATCACCGACCAATATCAGGACACACAGGAAAAAAGTAGGAAGTAAAAAGGGAGGCGGAAGCCTGTGCGGCCTGCGGGAAACAGAGAACCGAGAACCAGCCGACCCCTTCTGCCTGTCGACGAGCTCCTGTTGGTCAGAGCATCGAACCCCCTCAGAGCGCCGCAGCGCCCAGGGAGCCGCTCGTCGACTTTAATGTGCAAGAAAAAAAAAATATTTAAGATTCCTGGCCGTGAGATATTTATGATCCCTGCAGGCTCTGCAGCCTCGTTCCTCTCCTGAAGCCGTGAAGCCACCGTAGACGGCCAGATGAGAGCATGAATGGAGGGGGAGTGGGGATGGGGGGGGGGTGCGAGTTGATGGAGTTCAGACTGTGGGATGTGACACCTCACACACACACACATTCTGTGTGTTCCTACGGAGCGAGACCTTGACGCGTGGGATTGTCGGAAGAACCAAGTTGGTTGAGTGAGTGTGTGTGCGTGTGTGTGCGTGTGAGTGTGTGCATCTTTAACGTGAAGTGTGTGAGTGTAAACACGGTGGTCACGCGGCACTAACGACACTCATCGTCCTGCTCTCCGCTAGTGGACGTATTCAATAAGTGTTTCCTCAAAGTAAATTCCCTCTAAACTTAAACCTCACACATTCACATCTTGCCTAGCTTCCCGTGTGGATTCATCCCGATTCAACGCTCCCGTCCCTTCAACTCAAAAGGCGGTCGAGGCCGACAGAGATCCCCCATGGCGGCGGCGGCGGAGGAAGGGGGCGGCGGAGGAGGGGGGCGGCGGCCTCCGACCGACCCCGCCCCCCATCCTGTAGGCCGCCTGCCTGTTCCCTAGAGAGGGGGAAGCGGGCGCAGCCCTACCTGACTGGGGGCTCGTCTTCTTGGCGGCCTTCTCCTTCTTGAACTTGGGCACTATGCGAAACATGCTGCTGCTGCGGCTGTTCCTCTTGCCGTAGCCCAGCGAGTGGTCCTGGTACATAAGCACAGTCAACCTATAGCCTTTCATTTAGCTACTCAGCTCTCCCGGTACACACAGGACACACACAGCATGCGTGCAGAGGGCTTTTCAAGTGATGGTGCGCAGGAGTAAAACACAATGGCGGCATGGTGTGTGTGTGTGTGTGTGTGTGTGTGTGTGTGTGTGTGTGTGTGTGCAGCAGAGGGGGGCTCACCTCCTCGTCGTTGGGCTGCAGGATGTGGTAGAGCCAGGGGATCTCTCCCAGTTTGCCCAGTTCCAGATCCACACTCTGCAGAGCGCTGGACAGCTGATCCTCCTCTGGGGGGTCCAGTTGCTGCAAGAAAATGAAATGAAATGTGTATTAAACCAGAATTATGTGGTGTAAAAGTGAAATAAAGTCATTAGTATGGCGGTGAAGTCTCCTCCATGACTCACCAGGGAGACCCGGCCCAGCAGCAGAGACTCGGTCTCGTTGTACAGAGCCTTGACGGTGCTGGCCACCTCTATGGCCGTGTTCCTGGTCAGACTCTGGAAACGGGACACAACCATTATTTAGTTGAAAGAATTCGGAAAAAACGGATTAATCGGTAACAACATACAGAGAGGATTATGTTAATCTAAACTGTGTTGAAACACAAACTGCAGCCAACACACAGCGGCCACCCAATGCTCCCCGAGGATCGCTTACCTCCGGGAACTTGGGGTGTGTTTTGTTGATGGCGTGGGACGAGGCGTTAACAGCATGAGCCAGCTCCTGCTCCAGAAACCCGTTGGTCTTCGCAGCCTCGCATATCCTGCGATCCGCCGGAGCACAGGTCAGTGGGGGCGGCATTCATAACGTCGATAAATACACAAATGACGATTTCACACAGTGTGCGATTACCTCGTGATGAGCTCCTCTGCAGCCCGGGCGCACATCTGCACCATGGCGGCCTCCTCCTCCGTCGCCAGATCCACCGACTGCTGCGGGTAGAGGTGAGGCCGCAGAGGAGGCTTGTCGTACTTCAACTTGTCCTCCCACGACTTCAGCGTGTTCTCGAACGCCTGCGGGAGGGAAACCGGAAGGATGAGCGCGTCCATCTAGCGGGACCCGACCGCCTCCCTGCTTTTATTTTGAAACTCCCCAGAGCCCCTCCCCCTCTGACTCACCCGGTCTCTGGTGAGCATCTGGGCTCTGTTCTTGTGCTGGATCTTGATGACACCGGGCGGCTGGATCCAGGCCTCCCCGTCCACCTGAATGGGAACGCCCTCGTCCCCCAGGATGGTGATCTTCACGGTCCGGCACTGATTTCGGGTCAGAGAGGCGCACGCATCACATACACACGCCCCTGAATGTGTGTTTTTTCTCTTCACATTGTTTGCTTTAACCCTAGAACACTAACGAGCGATTGTGGTTACGTTATTTTCATTGTGTTGATTTTGTCTGAGCTGTGTGGGTCCTTGTATAGCTTCATGCTGCTCATTGATGTTATTGAAGGTGGGCGTGTCTTTATTGGAGGTGGGCGTGTCTCTATTGAAGGTGGGCGTATATTTATTGAAGGTGTGTGTGTCTTTATGGAAGGTGGGCGTGTCTTTGTGAAAATCACCTGACATTAGTGTTAGTGTGACTGTTCTTAACGTCAGTGTTAGTGTGACTGTTCTTAACGTCAGTGTGACTGTTCTTAACGTTAGTGATAGTGTGACTGTTCTTAACGTTAGTGATAGTGTGACTGTTCTTAACGTCAGTGTGACTGTTCTTAACGTTAGTGTGACTGTTCTTAACGTTAGTGATAGTGTGACTGTTCTTAACGTCAGTGTGACTGTTCTTAACGTTAGTGTGACTGTTCTTAACGTTAGTGTTAGTGTGACTGTTCTTAACGTCAGTGTTAGTGTGACTGTTCTTAACGTCAGTGTGACTGTTCTTAACGTTAGTGATAGTGTGACTGTTCTTAACGTTAGTGATAGTGTGACTGTTCTTAACGTCAGTGTGACTGTTCTTAACGTCAGTGTGACTGTTCTTAACGTTAGTGATAGTGTGACTGTTCTTAACGTTAGTGATAGTGTGACTGTTCTTAACGTTAGTGATAGTGTGACTGTTCTTAACGTCAGTGTGACTGTTCTTAACGTTAGTGTGACTGTTCTTAACGTTAGTGATAGTGGGACTGTTCTTAACGTTAGTGTGACTGTTCTTAACGTTAGTGTTAGTGTGACTGTTCTTAACGTTAGTGTGACTGTTCTTAACATTAGTGTTAGTGTGACTGTTCTTAACGTTAGTGTTAGTGTGACTGTTCTTAACATTAGTGTTAGTGTGACTGTTCTTAACGTTAGTGTTAGTGTGACTGTTCTTAACGTTAGTGTGACTGTTCCTAACGTTAATGTGACTGTTCTTAACGTTGGTGTTAGTGTGACTGTTCTTAACGTTAATGTGACTGTTCTTAACGTTGGTGTTAGTGTGACTGTTCTTATCGTTAGTGTGACTGTTCTTAACGTTAGTGTTAGTGTGACTGTTCTTAACGTTAGTGTGACTGTTCTTAACGTTGGTGTTAGTGTGACTGTTCTTAACGTTAGTGTGACTGTTCTTAACGTTGGTGTTAGTGTGACTGTTCTTAACATTAGTGTGACTGTTCTTAACGTCTGTGTTGGTGTGACTGTTCTTAACGTTAGTGTGACTGTTCTTAACGTTAGTGATAGTGGGACTGTTCTTAACGTTAGTGTGACTGTTCTTAACGTCTGTGTTGGTGTGACTGTTCTTAACGTCAGTGTTAGTGTGACTGTTCTTAACGTTAGTGTGACTGTTCTTAACGTTAGTGATAGTGTGACTGTTCTTAACGTCAGTGTTAGTGTGACTGTTCTTAACGTCTGTGTTGGTGTGACTGTTCTTAACGTCAGTGTTAGTGTGACTGTTCTTAACGTTAGTGTGACTGTTCTTAACGTTAGTGTGACTGTTCTTAACGTTAGTGTTAGTGTGACTGTTCTTAACGTCAGTGTTAGTGTGACTGTTCTTAACGTCAGTGTTAGTGTGACTGTTCTTAACGTCAGTGTTAGTGTGACTGTTCTTAACGTCAGTGTTAGTGTGACTGTTCTTAACGTTAGTGTTAGTGTGACTGTTCTTAACGTCAGTGTTAGTGTGACTGTTCTTAACGTCAGTGTTAGTGTGACTGTTCTTAACGTTAGTGTTAGTGTGACTGTTCTTAACGTTAGTGTGACTGTTCTTAACGTTAGTGTGACTGTTCTTAACGTTAGTGTGACTGTTCTTAACGTCAGTGTTAGTGTGACTGTTCTTAACGTCAGTGTTAGTGTGACTGTTCTTAACGTTGGTGATAGTGTGACTGTTCTTAACGTCGGTGTTCAGGGTCAAGGTGCCGCCTCACCTGTGCGATGCGGTGGTGCTGCAGCTTGATGACTCTGGACACGGCCATCTGCATGCTGCCGAACACGGCCACCACCTCCAGGATCTTATCGTCAAACGACGGGGCACAGAAGATCTGCAGGGCACAGAGACGGCGTCAGGCAGGCCGGGAAATACCTTCACCCCTCCCCTCCCCCACCTGAGGCCCCGAGGCCCAAATCCATTTATAATGCACTGATGTAATACACGGTAACACTTTATAGGACCCCCATATCTATTATGCATTATAAATATAATTATAATGCAATGTAATTTGCATTTGGCATTGTATAATTATAGTTATAAGCACAAGAATAAATATTCTTAATGCTTTGTATTAGTATTTCATAGACGTAATATATTATTTAAAAATTATAATGCATTAGAATTAAGTTACTTTAAGTGGTCATGGTTACTTTTGGAAAAGTATACATTCATTTCGTAACTTTTTGTTGTTTTATTTACTTAAAGCATCCATGGACACTTGGAGTAACTTATAATAACACAACAGTCCTTGTAATTCATTAGAATTAACATATTTAATATAAAACTATATATTTGTTTTATTATTATTACTACTATTAATTATACCAAAAAGAATGTCAGTGATTGCCCAGCAATTATGAAGAAATATGATTCTTGACCTTACAAGTCATTATAAAATATGTTTAATGTGTTATGATGAATTCTTTATCAGTACTTTTAAATATAATTATACAGCGCTATAAGCAAATTATAATGCGTCATAGAAAGTGTTACCAAATCGCTTAAATTGTGTTTATAGGAATCCTGATGAGTTGACTGACATCAAGGTGGAGGTAACGTCCAATGAACACAATATTGATTGTCCGTCGTGTCTTTTCATGACCTTTGTTGACAAGGAGCGACACATAAAGCATCCCTCATCCTTTAGTGTAACATCGCTGTATATTTCCTCTGTTTCCGTGAAACAAAGCAGACGGTTTCGCCTCGTCAGCTCCGGTCAGCTGCAGCCGGAATGAGAAATTCATTGTTTCTGAAAGCAGAGTCTGTTATTGATCTCTGGCGGCAAACTGCCCGTGAAAAGGTCAACGCGATGACGGGTCAGCGAGAGGCTCAGGAGAAGAGAGAAAGGTATCTGGATGCATTTCGCCGAGATTAAGCGATCCAACATGTGATGTGCGGTGTTGTCATGTGTGTCCCGAGTCACTAGATGGAAACCAAAACACATCGAGCAAAGTGTTTATCAGTGTTTGTGTATTCCATGTGTAACTATGTGTAACTCTATTTTCATTTAAACTCTTTGTTTGATCGCAGGTCTGCAGCAATGTGTCAAAATGTACGATTAAACCACTAAACTGATTAAAAAACTGAAATTGTAATGTATTAGTGTGTGTGTGTGTGTGTGTGTGTGTGTGTGTGTGTGTGTGTGTGTGTGTGTGTGTGTGTGTGAGCAATAACTAAATGTCCTCTCCTCGTTTCCTCCGCTCCAGCAAAACTGTTACATAACTGCAAATGCACATACTGTATGTGTGTCCAAGGGTAAACTCTGCAGGGGCTCACTTAGGCGTGTGTGCGTGTGTGTGTGTGTGTGTGTGTGTGTGCGTGCAAACTGACTCTAATCCCTCAGCAGCCCTTGTACTCTGGGCCTTAAACAAACAAGCACAAATATCTCAGTAAGCATCCCTCCCCCTGCACCTCCAGGCTATCGGGGTCATGCTAAACCAGGATCCAGGCAGTCCTTCCATATTTAACAGCAGAGAACAGCGTTCCGGCCCGGGAAAACCCGCCCATTTCCTCCCTAAAAGGTGGTGTCGAGCCGCCTGATGGAGCTCCTCTGGTGCCCGGTAGGTGTATACTCACATCGTCCTCCTTGGTGCCGCCCCAGAAGTTGGTCCCGCCTGCGTAGCTCGGGATGTTCAACACGGCGATCCCCTGCAGGCTGGGCAGGGGGATGTACTGGCCGTCGCACTAGGGAAGACAGGGGATAACGAGCGGACCAGTAAGTGAAGGGAGCGGCGAAGCTGTGTGTGTCCACAGGGGGGAGGAGGGGAGTCTGCAGGTTTCATGTGCACCGGATCTAACAGGGCGAGAATCTAGCGATACGATACATATCACGATACCGGGGTCACCATTCAATACACGTATCGCGATACTCAAAGCGAGGCGATATATTGTGTTGTTTTTAAATCTAGATTTTAGAAAACACGACGCCATTCAGATAGAATCAAAAGAAGTTAGCTTTTGTTATGCAATCCACATGTCCATGAAGCACCGTGCACCATTACAACACAAAGGGAACCACCGTCTGCATGCAAACTACACATTCATTCAACACAATATCATAAAACATAATATCGGGACACTCAGCGTATTAATATTTGTCAAATACCTCTGAAATCTAAAATATTTTTGTTTTGTTGCCACCTTTTTTTCACTTTCATTCCAATTTACCAGCAAAAGCAAAGAGCATAATCAAATTTCTGTAGTATAAATGGGCATTTAAGACATTAAACCCGACTACCCGAATATTTAAGCAGGTTGCCAGATTTGATTCAATAGAATTAATTGAATTATTTAGTTTAAAAGGACTTAAACGTGTAGTTTTATTTCCCCGGGACATCACTTCATGTCTCTGCACCCGACCAGATAAGCTCACAATTCACTGAGCAGCAAGTGTTTTTTTTTCTTCTTTCTTTGTACATTTCTGACTGGAGGAGTGTGTCAGCAGGCGGCTGTTCTGGACACGCCGTCTCCCCCGAACGGTCCAAATCAGCCTCCGAATAAATTTGAGGTGAGAAATAAGCCGCGCAGCTGCGGCATCATGCTTCCCCCCTTACAGCCGCAACGCCGCCGCCACACATGGAGGAGATTAAGTAGCAGCTCAGGAGAGACTCTTGAGAAGTGGCGAGGAGCACCTTCATCTAAATCACTCCCCACTGGTTGCAGATCGCTGCCTCCTGCAGCCTCCAGCTGCCCCCTGCTGCCTCCACTTGCCCCCAGTTGCCTCCACTTGCCCCCATTTGCCCCTGCTGCCCCCTGCTGCCTCCTGCTGCCTCCATCTGCCCCTGCTGCCTCCACCTGCCTCCTACTGCCTCCACCTGCCTCCTACTGCCCCTGCTGCCTTCTGCTGCCCCCTGCTGCCTCCTGCTGCCTCCTGCTGCCTCCACCTGCCCTGGCTTTGTGCACACGGCACACCTGTGTCCTCCCCCGTTCCTCCCGTTCTCACCTCCAGCTGCACCTTCTGCTCCAGGTTCTTGTACGTCCTCTGCAGAAGCTCCTTCGTGCCCAGAACGCCGTACCACATCATGTTCTTGGTGCGGCTCCTGCGTGGGAGGGAAAAAACAAAACGTTTTTTTACATCGGACAGATGGGAGGAGAGCAGTTATGAACCACCCAGACACGAGAAAGAGTTTTTCACTTTGTACAATTATTTATGCATCATAAGCATTAGCAGTGAGGATGAACACGGGATTACAGGGATGGTAACACAAGAAAACAAGCAATATCAGCTTGACTAATGTCATCATGAATGGAGTGCATGCGGCAGAATACACTGTAATCATGAGTTAGGCTTTGTGAATACAAATGCAACCAATGAAGAACCTTCAGGATTCATTGATGAGGCTGGGTGCCGCCTGATTGGCTGATTGGCTCACCTGCATTTCTCCGGGTGCTCCTCTCGCTTGTTGTTGAACTCCAGGGAGATCTTGGCGTCCAGGCCAATGCCGAAGTAGTTGTTCATCACACACTTCTCCATGTAGCCCTCTCTGGGTGGAGAAACACACACACACACACACACACACACACACACACGAGAAGATAAAACAGTCAGTACACCGAGGACAGCGTGAGGAAAGATGGGAGGAGTCACGCGGCGCTTACAGGGAGTCGAGGTCGGGGTCGATGAAGGGCGTGGCACCGAAGGGGTCGATGTTAGCCAGCAGCATCTTGCTAATGATGGAGCTGCCGGCGATGGAGGCCGCCAGACCTGCCCGCAAGCCTGCACACACACACACACACACACACACACACACACGGACATCTGTCACACGAGGCTGAGCCAAAATATCCAAGCGCCCGCCCCCTGTCCTTGTGTGTTTTCGTGAAGGTCGGGTGACAGAGATAGAGATCCGGCGCTCACCGGGGCAGATGATGCGAGTGTTGAGCACGGGCAGGTTCTCCTTGCTGGTGGTGAAGGGCGTGATGCTGAAGGAGCTGTAGGACTGGGTGCTGCGGCTCACCCGCCTCTCGGTGGGAGAACAGGGACTCTTGACGGCTGGAGAACATGTAACATGTAACACAATTACATCACTTTAAAAAAAAATAAAAAATGTATGTGATGCCACCCCTCTCATCCCACCAGGGGGCACAACAAAACTCGGGTGCCATATTGGGAATAAAACAAAGAAATATTTAAAAAAAGTAAAATCCGTCTTTGATAATAATTGAGGATAGTCCATATAATCAGGTTGATAATCAATCATTCAGTTGATATTAAAACATTTTATTCATAACAGTACACACGCCGAATATTATTGCTTTTATTCTAGCCTTCAGAATAAAAGCAGGGAATGAATAAAGCAAATAGGTATTAAGTAACGTAATTTTAGAGGAAAAAAAACCTGGGTTCTTGAAGTAGAAACAGGAGTATTTTGAGTATATATATATATAAATATATATAAGTGTGAAGTTTTTATTGTTGTTGGTAAGTATAAATTTGGGAAGACGATGCTTTAACTCTGAAGGATTTCATGGTTGTTGCTGTCCATGTACCAAGCTGGATTTGTAAGCCACTAATATAAAAGAAAAAAAATTCAGGAAGATAATCAGCTGTGTACGTGTGCATATACATATACGCAGAAATATGTTCATCACGTGCAATATCGGTGTGACATGTAATTTAATATTTGTCTCATTTAGAAATGTGCGTGCTCAGTTAGGTAGCGCTTCTTCTTTTTGGCTTTCAGCAGTTTTTCCGTGTGAGTGCACGATGGCGGCCTCCACACATCGCGTGTTCGCCGCAGAGCATCCTCGCTGCTCACGCCGACCCCCACGGGGATCCTCCACGGGGCAACACACACACACACACACGCACACACACGCACACACACGCACACACACGCACACACACGCACACACACGCACACACACGCACACACACACCGACAGCGCGCCTGAGATTTACTGAAACACGGATTTAACAATCCCTTCTGTTCCCTTCTGATTGTTTTTTTTGTTTTTTTATTAGTGTCCAGGTCAGGAAGGAGTAAGGAGGCGAGAGGAGCAAAGCAGAGGGTTGGACCGATACCTCCTCGTCTTCCAGGGGCTGGAAAATGTGTGGAAGGAAGGAAGGAAGGAAGGAAGGAAGCGGCCTTTATGATAAACAGGAAGGACTTCTGGCCCGAAGACAATAACACATCCTGTGGCCGTCGCACACACACACACACACACACACACACACACACACACACACACACAGACACACACAGAGGCACAGTACAATAGACATTCACAGGCTTTTCGATTGCCCCGCCACAGTTTCGACAGGTTAAATCGCTTATTATTAATAATATTATTATTAATAATATTATTATTATTTCTGTTGCAGGAGCCTGAAGATGGAGAGATAAACAGCTGGGCCTGGGGCAACAGAGGGAATATGACAGGAGAGCAGGGTTGTCTCTGTGCGCTTTTAGCCCTAATCCGTGAGTTTATTTATGACAGGAAACACGATTTGCATCAGCAGCACTTTTTCTTTCTTTCTCCATCAGCTGCTTCTCTGTGGTGCGACGTCCACCAGGGGGCGACATTTAAATCCTGTGTGAGCTCCTATTGCACCGATTCACTCCCCAAAGTAGAATAATCTTAAATCTAGGGATGTAAATGATGGGAATGGCAACGTTTCCCTCTCAGTAGAACAAAGAGGGAAGGAATGTGCTGCAACACATCAGCTATCTTCCTAAAATAGGCCTCGGGACCACTAATTAAATTAAATGTCTTTTGAGTGGATGAGAACAATGCCAGCTGGCAAAGCGGGACACTTGGAAATCCAAGAGGCAGGGCTGGACAGGTTAAGTGCTTTGGAAAAGGGCCCAGGATGAAAATGCACCGGGGGGGGGAGAGCGGATATGAAGGGTTTCAGGGATGTGAGACTCACATGTCACCGCCTCCAGCTCCTTGGTGTCCTCGTCCTTCTCGCTGTCTCTGTTCTCGTCCTCGCTGTCCTTCCTGAACTCCAGGGGAGACGGCAGCTCGGTGTCCTCGGTGTGGGCGTTCTGCTCGTCCACCACTGAGGAAACAGGCAGGAAGGTTAAAGAGACAACCAGGACTCTTCCAGGACTTTTCCAGGACTTTAAACCAAATTCCCATGACCAAACATTTAGTGAAATCTGGGTGTGTCCATGAAAAAGTGATAAAATGTAGTATTTAAACTAACAATGAGGATTCCAAAGCATACAGTATTCCTTAAAGGACACAAATGAATGAGAGACAATAGTTTGATTAAAAGAATAAACATTTATAGATATACTCAGCGTATGCCTGCTTATATTTTGAGTCTTTCTTTTAAAAGCATATTCATTATTTCAAACTCAGCGTAAATGAACCACATGAACACATGAATATAACATTTACATGACTTTTACTAAACATTTTAAACTTCCATGACTTTTCCAGGTTTTCCATGAGCGTATGAACCCTGTGGGATGCCATAACAATAACTCCCATAATGCCTCTCACCTCTCTCCGCCTGCTCTATGATCTGTCGCAGCGCCTTCTTCAGGCTGTTGGCCCGGAGCATCATCTGCTCCCTGCTTTTGAACAGCTGGTGCGGCGCCCCTCCGCCTCCTTTCTCCGTCTCCTCCTCCTCCAGCTTCTCCTTCAGCTCCGTCAGGCTCTCCTCGCTGGCCTCCTCCTCCTCCTCCTCCTCCTCCTCCTCCACGATGGGAGGGGTGGAGTGGGCGAGCGGTGGCGGCGCCTGGCTCTCGGAGTTGAGCGCCTGGAGGAGGGAGTCCAGTTTCTCGTTGAGGATGGCACACTGCAGGGGAACAAACAGGGGGCGGGGTTATGCCTTCAGAGGGAACGTGACACGGAGAGGGGGCGTGGCCAGTGACGGGCAGCGAGGCTTACCTTGAGAGACATGGTGTCGCACTCGTCGGTGTTGTCGGCACTTTTTTCGTAGGCTTTCCCCACTTTGGAAACAAAGTCCTTCACTGTTTCACACAGGATCCTAAACGAGAGGAAACATGCGTGTTATAATTATGTTTTTATATTTTCATCATGTATCTGATTGATTTTTTCTTTCTATATCAATAATATTTATTGTGTGCATGTTAATATCACTTCCAATACAAATACAAATTGCTGTATACACAGGTATGTATATATATATATATAGAGATATATAGAGATATATATGGATAGATAGATGGATGGATGGATGGATGGATGGATGGATGGATGGATGGATGGATATATAGATAGATAGATAGATAGATAGATAGATAGATAGATAGATAGATAGATAGATAGATAGATAGATAGATAGATAGATAGATAGATAGATAGATAGATAGATAGATAGATAGATAGATCTGAACAATATGCAATACAATAAAGTTCAGCACAGCATCAGCTATAATATTTCTACCATCATTGTACACACCAGTCTGTCTTATCAAAGTGTACACTGTATAGTTTGTGTACTTGTGTAGTGAAACACGTACTTGGCCGAGGAGATGACCACCGAGTTCTGCTCCGAGTTGAGGATCTTTGTGAGGTGAGCAGCGACCGAGTCCTCGTAGGCTGAAATGTGGAACTGGAGAGGAAGCAAACGCAGAGGATGAGCACGAGTACGTGAAACACCTCCACAGGTCAGCCAGGAGAAGGGCCTCACCTCGTCGGGCCCCTCGGGCGTGGTGGGGCAGCTGTGTTTGGGCGGGATCTTGATCTCGTAGGTCATGATGCTCCAGCGGTCCAGCATCTTGGTGCTGGCCCTCTCCAGCTTCTCCAGGATCTGGGGCAGCTGGGTGTCGTCGTCGCACGAGGGGCCCCAGCCCAGCACCCGGGCCAGATCGTTGCCCGTGCCCAAGGGCAGCACCCCCAGCTGGCACTGAAACACGGTTCATCCAATCAAAACGAGGTGTGTGTGTGTGTGTGTGTGTGTCTTTATGTAAGCTGGCCAGGGCCAAAGGCAAAAAGCTCAACTGGCACGTTGGCCAAAAACTCATCGCATCTACTTGCAGATTATTCTGTTCTGGCCAGTTCAACATTTAGAGGATTATCCACCTAATGTGGGTTTGAGAGGCACAGCGTTCATACACATGTGGACCAATGGAGGTCCAGGACTTTTCCATAACTTTTCCAGGACTTTAAACCAAATTCCCATGACCAAACATTTAGTGAAATCTGGGTGTGTCCATGAAAAAGTGATAAAATGTAGTATTTAAACTAACAATGAGGATTCCAAAGCATACAGTATTCCTTAAAGGACACAAATGAATGAGAGACAATAGTTTGATTAAAAGAATAAACATTTATAGATATACTCAGCGTATGCCTGCTTATATTTTGAGTCTTTCTTTTAAAAGCATATTCATTATTTCAAACTCAGCGTAAATGAACCACATGAACACATGAATATAACACATTTACATGACTTTTACTAAACTTTGGGGATTTTTTTTTTTCAAGGACTTTTCCAAGCCTGGAAATAACCATTTTAAAATTCCATGACTTTTCCAGGTTTTCCATGACCGTATGAACCCTGTAGGCGGCACTCGTAATTTATCTAAAGTTACCCGTTACCTGTTTGTGGAGGTTGAGTTTGTCGATCTCTGAGAGGACCCAGCCCACGCTCCCATCGCCTCCACACACCAGGATCCGGAAGTTGTCAAACTTCTGGAACAGGCGCAGACTGACACACACACACACACACACACACACACACACACACATAGTTATTCCGGTAACCTGCAGGACCATGCATGGGTTCCCTGAGGGGCCTGCAGCGTGGCTCACCCGAGGTGCGGCCCCCCGTTGACCAGGTCGAACACCTGAGCCGGGTTCAGGAGCTGCTTGAAGCGGCGCAGGAACTTCACGCCCTGGTTGTCTCCACTTTTGGAGTTGACGAAGACCAGGAGAGGGCTGGCACAGGACGGGGGGCAGGTGGCCTTCCAGAAGCCTGACGGGAAACAAGAGAAATAACCTCAATGTCATGCGACTCAAACGACCTGCGTGGCTGTGTAGCTCCGCCTGGAAGTCGCCTCCCACATAATATTCTTCATCATTTTTACCATTCAATCCATAGTTTTATATCAATATATTTGATATTGTCCTGGGAGAGGGATCCCTCCTCCGATGCTCTTCTTCAGGTTTCCAAATTAGACACATTTTTATTACTCAAATGGAGGCTACCCACAGCCGGTTTTTAATAAACTAGTATATGCCTTAAGCATATTTCGGATGAATTTCTAATAAAGGTACATTGTGTGACATTATATATATCATTATTATTTTTTACTTATACTTTCTATATTATTTCATGTTGTTTAATGTCAAGCCAAATTCCTTGCATGTGCAACAAACCATTTCTGATTGTGATTATGTATTTATTTTGATGTATATTCTGCATTTTCCGCCTGGTCCGTTTGTTACATCTTAATATTAGATCATCAGATTTAACATGTTGGGTTTACATCGTAATCTTTAACGCTTATGAACAGACAATTTCTGCCTGATTTAACTTATTTACATAACATAATTATATTTGGACACTAACACGCTATTAGATAGAGTTTAATATTGAAAATGAATTTCAGAGCAGCTGATGGGGAAGTACTTACTATGTAACATGAAGGCACACAAACAAACGACTGTAAATGTTTGGTTTTTATCTGCTGTTGGTATTTTGATAGAACATGTATTGATATGAATGTATCTAGAAACACAGATGTTCTTGCAGCTCGTCTCGCTGCGTGCTCAGAATAGTGCAGCACATGCCGAAAACACGTGTTTTGCTCCCTTGCAGAGCGTGAACGCACACACACACACACACACACACACACACACACACAGACTAATCTGTGGGAGGTAATGCAACAAGAGGTTTCTGCAGCATAATCTGTGCACCCCCACTGTTTGACAGCTCCGTGCATGTGGGGGCTCCCACCATGTGTGTGTGTGTGTGTGTGTGTGCATGTGTGTGTGAGTGGCACTGCTATCAACTCCTACCACTCTCTCCTATCCTTCTCCCCCCACATTCTCCTTCATGTCTTCCTTCTGCTCCCTAATCTCTCTGATTACCCTTTTTTCTTCACCTTTCGGGATCTCTCTCTCTCTCTCTCTCTCTCTTGGATGTTGTTGTCAGCGACGGATGGATTGAGGGAGGGAGAGTTACAAACGCCCCCTCTTCCCAGCCTGCATTTGGGCAGAAGAGGGTACTGGAACATGAGGAGATGCACAGCGAGTGAAGGACAGAGAGAGAGAGAGAGAGAGAGAGAGAGAGAGAGAGAGAGAGAGAGAGATGAAGGATATGCCTCTTTTTTTCTTTCCCTTTCTTCCGTCTCCTGCTTTTTTCTTGTCCTCCTCCTGTCATCAGGATTCCCCGTCCTCCCTTTCTCTGCCTCTCTTTTATCCACCTCCCAATTAGCCGATGCCAGCTTTTCACAGTCTGTGTGTGTACTGCATGTGTGTGTGTGCGTGTGAATGTGTGTGTGTGTGTGTGTGTGCGTGTGTGTGTGTGTGTGTGTGTGTGCGCGCACGAGACCCAGCCATTGACTTCCGCAACAGTAATTCAATCACACACGCTTATCCGAGTCTGTATCTTGCAGGTGCTGATCGCCATCTAAAATGGGTTTAATGCAGGCTCTGGTAGGCAGGCACACACACACACACACACACACACAGACTTATATACGGAGAAAGACAGAGTCGTCATGTATGAACAAAGCCTCTGGGGCTCTACAGCCATCTGCAGCTCCTCCTGCATACTTTTATGAAATATTACATGATGACGAATATGTGTGTCCATTTTGACAGCCGGTTAGGATTTATCTTGTTATGATTCCTCCCTCACACACACCTTGCCTGGAGATGATCTATTTCAAGCCGTCGGAGAGGTGTGTGCCGTGCTGTCACATCGGGCTATTTTTAACCGCCTCGCCAAGAAACAAGAAATTGGCAATTTCCTGGAACAAATACCAGCGGCCGGTGCCTCTCTCTGACACGACCAACAGGAGGTCGGTAAGAAAGTATGGATTCGACGGCGAGACCCATAACACAAAGAGAGAATAGTCAAATTGTCTTCTTCTCTGCTTCCCAGCAGTTCACAAGAGAAGTTGGGTTGTGGGAAACAGAGGCGTGTGACGGGGCGGGAGGTCAAAGTTCAGAAGGGACGACATCGGTCGACTGAATGGGGTGAAATCTCACTTGTTCATCTCTGAAATGTAACGATTGCTCCACCTCTGACCCTTTGAGTGTGTGTGTGTGTGTGTGTGTGTGTGTGTGTGTGTGTGTGGGCCTACCGTCGGAGTCGATGCTGTTGAGTGCCGTCGGGGGGATGATGGAGACTTTGCACTGACCCAGAGGACACTTGCGGGGGTACAGGTCCATGCAGGCCGTGTGCACCTGGAGGAACAGCAGCAGATACTCAATTTAAGAAAGACTGAGTTATGAATTATCTCTTCTCTCGTGTACATGTACAACAGCAATGATGTAATTCCCTCGAGGTACTGGGATAAAAATTCAAAAAACATACCGATAAATTATTCATTTTTTCATTGTTGCCCTTTAGATGTCTGCTTCGTTGTTATTTAAATGGTTAATTTAACAATTTAACATCTGGCTATGGGGAATTTCTTATTTTATTTTTATTGCTCCATCCATTTGTTTGCTGCTTATCTGGGTGCAGCTCACCGAGCTCGAGCTTCTCTCAAAGGCAGAGCTGGAAGAAGTTACTCCATAAGGAGCGAGGAATGTTTTTCGATGACTGAAAAGCAATAATGCAGCGTTCCAGTCCCTGATTTTGGTTGCTAGCTAGCGTGCTAAACAATGAGCTAGTTACAGGCTAACAAGCTGCAAACAATTCATCCCTTTGAAGTAGGAAGCCATCAACAGAGACGGTGCCCTTTGTTGTCCTGAACGTTTCCAACAGTCGAGCTTCTTGTTCATTCTTAATTAATCCTGTTTCAACCTAATCCGGCTGGAGGCGGAGCCACAGATGTCTTACCATAGCTTTGCACCAGAGGCAGCGCCAGTCCTGCAGCCTCAGCACGCTGCCACACGTCTTATCGCACACTGCACACTTGGCACTGACGGGCAGGTTGCCCTCCAGCCACTGGTGAGGCATGGCAATCTGTGGGATCCACACAGCAGGCGGGTAAGGAACCGGGGAACCCTTCACATGGTCTACTTTCATCTTTCATGCCCCCCTAGGGAGCACTTTTCTCCAGTCTGAAGACTCCATGAGCATGAAGTTGAGTCAAAGCGCTCTCATTATAACACACTTTGCATTATTATGTAACAGAAGATAAAAATGCCTTTCTTCTCGGGGTTATACAATACAAGTCAGTGTTTCAGTTTTCCACAGGAAGCCTCCAGAACATCGGTTTAAACCATCAAAAGGTCACAAAACAGCTGCTAAAGGAATGCCAAGCTAATTCTTAACATGCAAACTCACCCCATCCTCATCCTCAATAATGTCCTTCCCTATGGAAGCCAGCGTGGTCCATTTACAGTTGTTAGTGGCTCTGACAGCACAGCGCTTGTGGGCCTTGAATTTGCACACTGAAAAACACAAAGGTCCATACACGTACTGCGTCAGGGACTCAGCAGCTTCATATCGCAGCACTGTGAGAAAAACTGTGAGAAAAACATCGTATTGCGACGTCTTTGTATTGTGATACTCGGTGGATTTTTTATGTGCAAAGATTTGTGGCAGACAGCGACTCAGATTGCACCAAAAGTGGTGCTACGATGTTCTGATTGCATTAAAACGTTAACTTTTCAATTCATATTTTATGCATTTAGTACAATTTGACAAAAAAATCAAGACACAAAATTGCATTGCCAGGTTCTTCCCAATACTCAGACCTGACATTATACGTATGTATGCAGATGAAGAGTAAAAGATCATTTGTATGACGGTAAATGGTTACCAAGAGGTTATCATGGTCAATGCACCTAAAAAGGCAAAATTTCCCAGAGTTCTACATGTTCCTTCCTTCACACGCAGTAAACCACTGGACGCTGATGCATTATTCAGAACCGGACCCGCCCCACGAAGTCCTAATGAATCAAGTCCTAATGACATGTCAGTGGGTGTAATTACTAACCTCCCTGAGCCCTCACATATCTGACAGGAAAAAGCAAAACTTGGCTCCACGTCACAGTTCTCAGTTTTCATCGGGACGCCTACAGGCCTACGGGCCCAGACCTGAACCCGGGTCCACGCAGCACAGGAAGCTAGCTGCTGTTCGGCCAATATTGTTTTTTTCCTTCGAGAAGGTTTTGAGTGGAAGGAAGTCTGAGCAATGGCTTCCTACCTAGTAACCCATCCATATTATTATCACCCCATTTATATGTATGTGTTATCCTAAGAGACCCACATAGACCCACGTTTGTCTTTAGGGTGAGATAGCCGGTCCCACGTTGTGAGAAATCTAGAATGAACATTGTGTTTTGGTTTTGACGCCTATTCAAATGTTGGACGTTAAGAGTGTGTAAGGGCTTAGAACGTCACGATGGAAGTACGTATATGATTGGCATTCCCGTGATCAAATATGTCTCCTCAGTTTTTGAAGCAATGTTTGGGATTACTTAATCCAGACGTAATACAAGATTTTACCATTTTGACTCCTTGAAAATCAATAAAAATGGTTGAAAATCCCCCCAAAATATCACATTACAAGACACTTATGGAAATACAGTGGTCTTATTCTCTTTCTTGCCCAAAGTCAGATGAAAAGATCGATACCACGTCCGCTAAACATAAAGCAACAGTTAGCTGCTGGTTTAGCTTAGCATTAGCTTAGCAATCCAACTAGCAGCACCTCTGAAGCTCTCATGTTGTTTTTTGTCACTGGGTGGTCATCTATTTATTGATTTTCTTTTGCAATCAGAAGTCACAAAAAGTCGAGAAGCCCTTTAGCTTCATGCTAAGCTACGCTAACCGTCTACTTGCTCCTGCTCGGTATTTAAGCTAACCGTCTGCTTGCTCCTGCTCGGTATTTAAGCTAACCGTCTGCTTGCTCCTGCTTGGTATTTAAGCTAACCGTCTGCTTGCTCCTGCTCGGTATTTAAGCTAACCGTCGGCTTGCTCCTGCTCGGTATTTAAGCTAACCGTCGGCTTGCTCCTGCTCGGTATTTAAGCTAACCGTCTGCTTGCTCCTGCTCGGTATTTAAGCTAACCGTCTGCTTGCTCCTGCTCGGTATTTAAGCTAACCGTCTGCTTGCTCCTGCTCGGTATTTAAGCTAACCGTCTGCTTGCTCCTGCTCGGTATTTAAGCTAACCGTCGGCTTGCTCCTGCTCGGTATTTAAGCTAACCGTCTGCTTGCTCCCGCTCGGTATTTAAGCTAACCGTCTGCTTGCTCCTGCTCGGTATTTAAGCTAACCGTCTGCTTGCTCCTGCTCGGTATTTAAGCTAACCGTCTGCTTGCTCCTGCTCGGTATTTAAGCTAAGCGTCTGCTTGCTCCCGCTCGGTATTTAAGCTAACCGTCGGCTTGCTCCTGCTCGGTATTTAAGCTAACCGTCGGCTTGCTCCTGCTCGGTATTTAAGCTAACCGTCTGCTTGCTCCTGCTCGGTATTTAAGCTAACCGTCGGCTTGCTCCTGCTCGGTATTTAAGCTAACCGTCTGCTTGCTCCTGCTCGGTATTTAAGCTAACCGTCTGCTTGCTCCTGCTCGGTATTTAAGCTAACCGTCTGCTTGCTCCTGCTCGGTATTTAAGCTAACCGTCTGCTTGCTCCTGCTCGGTATTTAAGCTAAGCGTCTGCTTGCTCCCGCTCGGTATTTAAGCTAACCGTCTGCTTGCTCCCGCTCGGTATTTAAGCTAACCGTCTGCTTGCTCCTGCTCGGTATTTAAGCTAACCGTCTGCTTGCTCCTGCTCGGTATTTAAGCTAACCGTCTGCTTGCTCCTGCTTGGTATCTAACAGGCACAAGAGTGGAATCCGTCCTCTCATCTAACTCTAAGCAACTCTGAACGCGTATTTCCCAAAACATTTACAAATATCCCTTTTAAAAAGGGGCGAAGTAAACAGAATAACACAAGCAGAGATCCTGCTGCAATTCCATTAGCATCAAAGTGACTTATGAAAGCATGAATATCTGGCACGAGGAGCTACAGCCAGGAAAAGCACTTAAAACATTTCACACATTTTACTTTGATGTAGTTAATGCAGCTAAGAAACGCAGCAGTGAGATGCAAATGGTGCCCAAACAGCTCCTCTGAAGATGTATAGGCAGATGGAGATTGCTCTCGCCCTATTTTTCTCCATTAAGGATGAGGCACTTAGCAGACTCATGAATTATGTCAGCGCTCAGGGGAACTTTGCTTCCACCCTTCCCACCCATGCTCTCTCACACAGCACTGACACACACACACACACACACACACACACACACACACACACAGGCAATATTGTCATTAGGAAGTCCGCGCAGACATAGAAAACTGAATCAGAGTCATATCCGGGAGCAACAATTGATGTTTCAATTTAGTCTACCGCTAAATGCTGTTAGGGAGCATTAGCAGAGCATTAAGAGAATTCAGTGGACATGATACCGCGGCCTGGTAATGGACAGGCCCGACCCTGGGCGTTTACACAGCCAGACTGGGGGGTGGGGGGGGAGATAGAGACATGTGATTGTGTGTGTGTGTGTGTGTGTGTCTAGGTAGCACAAATCAATCCCGGCCGGTCGCCAAGCGCAAGAAATCGAAGGGAAATTTAAACCCCGTAATTGCTGTGAAACTGGCTGCTCTCCACGTTTAATAGAGAGGCTCGACCCCCAGCTCCGTTCCACTCTCCTTTCCTCCCTCCTTCTTTGTGCCACCATCTCTCCTTCTCACAGGCGATCTGTGATAGTTTGGGTTCCCTCCGTTTCCAGTCACCTTTGACCCCACACACACACACACACACACACACACACACACACAACCCTGTGCGTCGAATATCCCGCCACCATGTGTCCAAAATAAAAAATCGCTCCTGCAAGTGCGGTGTCGAATCTGCTGTAAACCAGGACTCCGTGTTTTTGCATCTTGTCCGTTGAACGCGCTGCAGAGCGGGATGAGCCGCTTTAGATCACGAGGGTTTGATGCCGCTCTGATGACTCTCCATCGCTCTCTGTCGCCTCTCTTTTGTTCTCCGTCCTGGATGTGAGAGGGCCGCATTGTAGAGGATAATGAGCTCTGAGTGGAGTGGCTCTTACTGCCTTCACACCGCGCACACACACACACACACACACACACACACACACACACACAAACACACACACACACAGGCTGTCTGAGACGCATGCTCGTGCTCGCGGGGAAACATTAGCTAAATTAGAACGAGAGGATATGCAGATGGTGCTCGTTAAGGTCTGCTGCCTGTCACCGACACTTTACACCAGCTCAAAGAACGGCGAAAAAAAAAAAGAAAAGTGTCAACCCGCGACCCCTTCGCACTCCACTTCAGCGCTCTTTCACAGACGAGGTGAGGAGACGAGGCGTCGCTCGCAGAAGCCGTTATCAGTCTTTCTCGTGGTTAAATTGGAGATAAGCGAGAGATGAAATTCAAATGACGTGAGTCAACACCTTCCTATAGACCCGCCACGCAGCGCTTACGTGGGCGTCTGATCTCCTTATGCACCCTGAATGCCCCCAGATGGGGGGGCTCTGGGTTGGACCCTCTGAGACTGAGCATACCAATATACCACTAACACATATATGGGCTTATTATCTATCTTCACAAGGGTTTTCTGTATTTATAGCTTTTAAAATAAAGATTTAGTATGAGAAAAAACATTCGCAATTTTGGCTGAAAAATGGCCAGGGCGCATGAGGTTAAACGGAGAGTAGGACGTCCGTCCATGAGCCAGTGAGGGCCAGGGAAAAGGCCAAGAAAGTACTGTGTGTGTGTGTGTGTGTGTGTGTGTGTGTGTGTGTGCCGCCTACCTTCGCAGGAGAGGCCGTGGGACGTGACCCCAGACAGGCTGTCTTTGCAGACGTTGCAGAAGGTGGGCCGTGCGTGGGAGCAGGCGTACCAGTTGTGCATCCCTGAGAAATGTTCCACATTAAACTGTGCCGTCTGGCAAAGGAGAGGTTAAAACAGGTTGGCAGCGCCGGGATGACAGTCACAGAAAAAAGGCAAGCACAGTGCACGACATCATCAAAGAGAGAACAACAATACAGCGGCATATCTGGTGTGCAGCGGGGGCTCGTGAAGAGCCCGGGTCAGGCCAGTAAATCCTGCAACGTGCCGAGCAAAAGTGGTGGGAAAACACATTGTTTGATGATGAGGAGGAGGGGGAGGAGGAGGGGTGGTCCGATGGGTTCATTTAAAAGAAGATTAAACGTTGACAATCAACTGAAGTCGTGGTTGTTATTACAGCCAGATTTGTGAATTTGGTGTTTTTTTTTATTGGCCTGACCGGGGCGAGAAAACCTTCACATCGATCCCCGCTCACGACAAACGACGGCATGTTACGGTCACCGGCAGTTTTCATGGTCATTACAAGCAGAAACAACAACAATAATTCAACATGAAACAGAAGAACGAAGCAGACGCGCGTCGACACCTTTCAGCCCATTCATCCCATGCCGTGTTATGATGATGATCCCTCCCCCCCCTCCCCCCGGACCTGGTCTCGGCGCCGTTAAGGAGCCCCGTGGCGGCGCTGCCTGTCTGGCATTAAGAGAGCACACAGCAGGACGTGCGCCGGGACTCGGCGGGACGAGGCCGACAGTCATTAGCGTGCCTCTGCGCGCTCCATGATTTTTACAAAAGCAGCACCTGCTCGGGGGGGAAATTGGATGCTTCTATACATTAGCGTGCGCGGGGGGAGACCCCACGCTGCATTCAGGTTCCGTTTCATGAGTAGGAAATCCTAACAGGTGCTCGTGGGCCGGTTATTAAACGTTGACTCCTCGGCTCGGGGGTGTGCACGCGGTGGTGTGTGCACATGTGACAGCTCGGAGGGGGGTGGGGGACGGGGGGGCTGCTGCTGCATTGCAGTGCAGTAAAGGGGGCGAGGGATGGGGTCTTATGTAAGATTTCCCTCCCAAATCAAAGCCGTTAAAATGCAGCAACTGCTGTCTCCCCGCCGCCCTTCTCATCCTCCCCTTTGCTGTCAACGCACACACAGACTCATCTTCCTCCTCATCTTCCTCCTTCCCCCGTCTTCTGCTGACAGCGGAATGTTACACACAGTTCCCGCCGCGTACGTCGGCGGTTTGGAGATTCTTCCAAAGACGCCGTCCCAGACGAACACGAGCCCTGAACAGCCACGAGAGGGGAGCAGAAGAGGGGATGCTGACGGTACAGTGTGTGTGTGTGTGTGTGTGTGTGTGTGCGAACATTAGAGCGTGTTGCTTCTGCATTAACAACTTCCAGGTGCCTTCGGTGTGTGTAACTCCTGCTCTTCACACACTGATCTGGGGGCTCGTCGCGCATTAAGGATCCTAACAAGGATGAGGCCACTTGTGGGAGCATCCTCAGGTGGGAATGTTGGGTAAAAAAAAAAAACTAAAGAGAAACAAAATGTCCAAAAGAGGAGATACGCCGGAAAACAGATTTATTGTCCGTGGCGCACCATCTCTCTCCTCCTCCTCCCCGACACACACACACACACACACACACACACACACACACACACACACACACACACACACACACACACACACACACACACACAGATCTGTTGATTTGCAAAGGGCTTCTTACCTCGTAGTGCTCTCTGGACTGGACGGACTTCAGCGAACTGATCCAGTCCTCCATCTCTTTCCTGTTCTCGGCGCAGAGGATGAGCCTACGGAACGGAGTGATCACCTGGAGGGAGAGGGAGGGGATGCGTGCACGGGTGAGAGTGAGACGGATAACTGTAGCTGAGAGAGAGAGAGAGAGAGAGAGAGAGAGAGAGAGAGAGATGAATTTCACAGTGGCTTCCTCCTCAGCCCGCGGTGCCACTGAGAGGAGAGAGAGAGCAGCTCCGTCTTTAAGGGAGAGAGAGAGAGAGAGAGAGAGAGAGGATGAGAAGCCCCCTCCCTCTCTCTTTCTTCCTCCCTCTCGCTCTCTCTCTCCCTCTCTCTCTCTCTCATTAACTCTCGCTCACTCATCTCCCAACACCTTCTTGAGTTAGTTTTTTCCTTCGCTCCAGCATTTATCTCTCCCTCTCTCTCTCCCTCTCTCCCTCTCTTCATGTTGCTTTGAGCCAGATATGTGCTGACAGGCAAAGCGCCTCAGAAAAAGGCTAAGAGCCCTCCCCCCCTCTCCCTCCCCCCTCCCCCTCCCTCCCCCCCTCCCTCTCTGTGGTGAGTGTTGTGCATGTGTGTTTAAGGGCCGTCTCCCTGTAGATAACCCTGCACACATGCAGCACCCTTTCAGCACCCCATCACTTATTTACGCGCCCTCATCTCTTCTTTCTCACCCTCTCTTTTGAACTCGACGAGTCCCTTATGTTATCTCCATTCACCTCGGAGAGAGCAATAGGTGAGGCTGAATGCATGCCCGCGCACACACTCTCACACACACACACACACACACACACACACACACGCACACAGGACAATATCACGCTACTCAATATTCATCTCCCAGCAGGGATGCTGATGTTTCCTCTCCCCTCCACGATGAAAGCTGTTTCCTGTCAGTCGTGTGCAGGGCACACTTAACACAGGTGTCCTCTCTGAATTTGCAAAAAGTTTTTGCAACAATATAATTGATTTGTATCACGAAAGGATGTAAGATGTAGGAAGTAACTTGTGCCGAGTGTGGAGGAAAACTACGGTGGTCGACGAGAAAAATGGCCCCTATAGAGCCAGTGTTCGGTTTGTCCCCTCTGGGCCACTGTAGAAACATGGCGGCCACAAGGAGAAACCATATGTAAATATAAACGGCTCATTCTAGGGTAACAAAAACCTTTCTTATTTCCAGGCGATTACACGCGAAGGAAAACATACTTCTTCCTATCGTATTATATTTAATTTCAGCCAATAGTCGCTTCACACGGCACCTTTAATTCTATGTATGTATTTATTTACCAGGGACACTAATCAGCATTTCAGTTTCTACCTCAATCTAAATGAATTAAACAGCATTGGTTGAACTAGCGTTCCTTTTTGTGGATTAAAATGTGAAATAGTCGGTCTGTTTATTGTCAGTATCACTGTGTGCTGCACACAATTTGTTGTGTTTCTTCTTCTCCTCCAAATTGCTTATTGATTTCCTTCGGCACGCCGCTCCACTATCCGCCGTCATCTGGAGCCATACGTTCAGCCGCTTTGTTCTATTCTTGAATTACACCCGTTTTGGCGCTAATTGGATAAATGTCTTACTGTGCGATCCCCACATCCTGTCGACCCAATGCACGGCCATTAGTCGACGACAAGCGGAGTGAACAAGTGCAAAGGAAATCGTATTCTCCTCCCCGTGAAGGATTCGGTGACAAAGTAAATCTTCAAATGGAGATTGGCAGGGCGTTTAGGATCCATCGGCTGAAAAAAAACTGCTTTTCTCACTGCGTGAAGGTCGCTGTTGCCGGTTTACAGCCTCACGTTGCCACCAGGCAAAAAATAAATAAAAAAATTAAAATAAATATATATTTTGTTTTATGTGTGTTCACAAGCACATTGATTGTGACGATTCCACTGAGATTAATTTAATTCTGGTCGAAATGTCGCTGTTTATAAATGTTCAGGCCCCTTTGGTCTGTATTGAATTGCCTGTCAATCATTTTGGGGGCGGTACTGGCCTCTGATCACACGTTTTGAATTTAAATAGTGGGGGTTTCCATTCTCTTTAAGCCACGCCTTCCTCATCTGCCATGTGTGTGTTTCTAAAACGATCAAATACATCAAAAGTGTGACGACCAGCTGCAGCCGCCACGGCTTATTCTCCCGTTTCCAGAGCGAGAAAACGAGACAGAAGATTTCACCAGGATGTGGTTCTAGCCGGTGAGGCGGACAGAGCGTCTCTGTGGGAGGAACAGAGCGTCCATTGATCGTAGTTTGGTCAAATGTAACATTTTAACCCCAGACTGACTAATCAGAATCATCAGAATAATCACAGATTAAAACCCTAGAACACTAACGAGCGATTGTGGTTACGTTATTTTCATTGTGTTGATTTTGTCTGAGTTGCGTGAGTCCTTGTGTAGCTTCATGCTGCTCACTGACGTTATTGAAGGTGGGCGTGTCTTTATTGAAGGTGTGCGTGTCTCTATTGGAGGTGGGCGTGTCTTTATTGAAGGTGTGCGTGTCTCTATTGGAGGTGGGCGTGTCTTTATTGAAGGTGGACGTGTCTTTATTGAAGGTGGGCGTGTCTTTATTGAAGGTGGACGTGTCTCTATTGGAGGTGGGTGTGTCTTTATTGAAGGTGGACGTGTCT
Source organism: Cottus gobio (assembly GCA_023566465.1). NCBI lineage: Eukaryota > Metazoa > Chordata > Actinopteri > Perciformes > Cottidae > Cottus > Cottus gobio. Next base: position 5,070,351 of record CM042227.1, on the reverse strand, counting down.
CTATTGGAGGTGGGTGTGTCTTTATTGAAGGTGGACGTGTCTTTATGGAAGGTGTGTGTGTCTCTATTGAAGGTGGGCGTGTCTTTATTGCAGGTGGGCGTGTCTTTATTGAAGGTGGACGTGTCTTTATGGAAGGTGTGTGTGTCTCTATTGAAGGTGGGCGTGTCTTTATTGCAGGTGGGCGTGTCTTTATTGAAGGTGGGTGTGTCTTTATTGAAGTTGGGCGTGTCTTTATTGAAGGTGGGTGTGTCTTTATTGAAGGTGGGTGTGTCTTTATTGAAGTTGGGCGTGTCTTTATTGAAGGTGGGCGTGTCTTTATTGAAGGTGGGCGTGTCTTTATTGAAGGTGGGCGTGTCTATCTGCTCCAATCCCTGGTTGTTTCAACCTTCACGTGTTACGTTAGTGTTAGAGGGTGAAAACATTCCTGATGGTTTTCCCATTGAAGGAGACTTTTCCTTCACAGGACAAGGCTCACATGTCCCAGGAACATGTGGACCAGAGAACAAGTTCATAGCTCCATTATTTATATTTTTAATCAGGTTTTATTGACGATTCCATCATTTTTCACCCGATTTTGAGCCTTTTTTCAGGGTCCCCCCATGATACCTGTTTTCAGTTTTATGAGAAGTTCTATAGGGTAAAATAAAAGAAGAGGACTTCATTTTGCCTTGTGTTGTTGTACTTTTAATATATTTTGATGAGAAGTATATTTTTTCAGGTGCATTATATCAGCTAAAATATACCCGACTTATAGAGGGTAGACGATGTGATGAAACTGTTATTATTATTTATGAGTCATGTATTTTCTATATGGAGTAACTTGAATCAATTTAATCAATCGGTCCAAAGGCCTCTAATCAATATCTGGTTCTGCCTCAGACCTGAATCTCTCCATAAACTCTGAAACTATGAACATGTGTGTTTTTGTGGGCGTGTCCTCTGCTTACCCTCAACCTCGATATTAAAGCTAATCACATTAGCATCCTTCCTCCTTATTTTTGAGAAAGTGGACACAACAACTCACAAATTACTGAAAGTGTGTTGCCAGCAAATTGTGTGTGTGTGTATGTGTGTGTGTGTGTTTGCAGTACACGTGTAACTCTCAACCAATCAAAATCAGCCATTTACAATCTTTCAGCTTGTCGGCCACCGAGAAGAGTGCATCTGTTGTTCTCCCCTCTCTCTCTCTCTCTTCAGAGAATTGTATGTTTGTATGTATGTAAGTGTAATGTTTTTTTAATCACAATACAGATTTCCACCAAGAACTGCGAGGATTAGTGTGTGTGTGTGTGTGTGTGTGTGTGTGTGTGTGTGTGTGCGTGCGTGCACGCACATGGGCAAATTGATCCTTTTGGACATAGATCACCGTGTCTCTCTGCTGGTGTACTGTGTACATGCGCGTGTGTGTGTGTGTTTGTGTGCGTGTGTGTTTCTATGTGTGTGTGTGTGTTTCTATGTGTGTGTGGGTCTCGTGTCTGGAACGGGGTAGTGATAAGATTGGTTGCCAGGGGAAACAGGAACGGCTGTTTCCAAAAATGGCTCTAGGCATCCCTCAAGTGTGGAAAACCTCCCTTGATGACTGACCTTCAGAGCTGAATATATCAGATGTGTGTGAGTGAGTGTGTGTGTGTGTGTGTGTGTGTGTGTGTAATGACAAGTGGCCTCTTTGATCAACATCCTCTTCTCTCAATGATGAGAACATGTAATTATAAGCCTCATCAGCGCTTAGTTTTAATGGAAAGGCAAAAGATGAACTGATAACGAGGGACACCCATCACTGCTTACACACACACACACACACACACACACACACACACACACACACACACACACACACACACACACTCTGAGGGTTGGTGACAGTGGTGCGGTGGAGCCGTCACAGCCTCTCACGGCTCTCGGCGGTCCATATCAAACACGCGGCAGCGAATCGGAGCGCCGCTTGGCCCCCGAGTTGAGTTTCCAGGAGTTTTTCTTTTCATGGGTCAGAGCGCCCCTGCACAGCGTCTGTAAGGAGTTTGCGGTTTGGGCCTCAAGGTGCTCCGTGGCGGCCCCGCCTCATCGTATGTTCACGCCGGCTCCGTTTCAACACGCACCATGAAACAACAGCACGAGATGGGAACGCCGAGCGCTGCACACACACACACACACACACACACACACACACACACACACACACACGTATACTTTCCCCATCTATGTGCTGACGCAGTCATGAATAATACATGCACGCCTCGACACGTGCACATCCACGTGCACAGTTGTTTTCATCCTGAAGATGCTGCATCCATGTTTGTTTAGTAGCTTTACCTTAAAAAGACCCTTTCAACATGGTATTTATTAACCCTATACAACAACGGCTATCTTTATTGCCCCTTTAAATAAATAAATTACATAGCCACATAGTTGCATGTCTACATATGCAAAGCGCTGGAGAAAAGGAGTGAAATTAATATCGTCTCTCATCCACAGGTTCACAATTTCTTTTCAGCCAAAAAAAACCCCTTAAAAGTGAGAGAATATAATGGAATATAATCGAATAATTTTATGTAGCCTATTAAATAACACGTTTGGAATGTTAGTAATGTAGATGCATCAGAAATGCATTAAACATGTACTTCACATAATAATATTTCTTTTATGGATTTGAAACATAATCAATGAACTATTAGTCTAGATACAAATATTAAATAATATTATTATTATTTATTTAACTATTACAAATATATATATATATATATATATAATGATAATTCCAATGAGCAAATATAAAAACTTTCCCTACACTTTGAGAATAACTGCTCTAATCAGTACTAGTGAGATTTAAGCACACACACACACACACACACACACACACACACACACACACACACCGAGCCGACATCTGCAGAGCTCCAACAAAGACGAGCACAGACAACCATCTCAGCTCTGGCATGACTCAACTCATCCAACCGAGTAGCACCGACCTGCATGGAGGACGCCGGCAGCATCATCCATCCTCACAGGGGCGAACGACAGACGGACGGAGAGAGAGAGAGAGACAGAGAGAGACAGAAAGAGAGAGAGAAAGAGAGAGAGACAGAGAGAGAGAGAGAGAGAGAGAGAGAGAGAGGGAGAGACAGAGAGCCTGGTAGCTGTCAGAGCAAAGCCCTACAATGCGACCTCTGCAGTGCTCTCTCTCTCTCTTTCTCTCTCTTTCTCCCTCTCTCCCTTTCTCTCTCTCCCCCTCTCTCTCCCTCCTCAGTCGTGATCACAGAACCCGTGTGACGAAGCCCGGTCTCCCCCTCTCGGCGTGCATGACTGCGCCTGGGTCGATGCATCACAGAGATTTGCGCGTGTGTGTGTGTGTGTGTGTGTGTGTGTGTGTGTGAGTGTGTGTGCGTGTGTGTGTGTGTCGGCGCTGCAGGTGATCCACCGCTCGGCACGCCGCGTTACCTTCCGGTGTTGTGTTTCACCGCTCCCTCTCGCTCGGCGCCGTCTTCATTTCCTCTCCGTCTCTCCCTCGTTCCCTCTGCATCCGTCTTCCTCTCTCCCCCTTCTCTCTCTCTCTCTCTCTTTCTCTCTCTACCTCCTCTCCTCCTCTTTTCCCCCAGGGGGGAGCATGTGTGCGAGTGCAGTCAGCAGCGGTGTGACATCACTGCAGGATTTCCTCCGCCGCTCTACCTCGCCGTGTCTTTCCCCTTCGCCATCTTAAACCGCTCTGCACTCGTTCCCCATCCCTCATTCATTCACCTCCATATGGATATTTATCTCCCCTATATTTAGTCTTTACTTCCCTTTTTATACCCATGTCTCCCCTCCTTCCTCATCCCTTTCTCTCACCATCCCAGTGGGATGCTGATGCTCATAAAGCCACCTGCAGCTCATCTCCAAACCTTTTATTAACCCTGGAAAAGAAAATGAAAAAACACACACACACACACACACGCCGCAGTCACGACTGCACGCACACACCGCAGACACATGCAGCAGTAATCTTATTTATGAATATGGCAGACGCTAAGCCATCCCAGGCACTCAGTGAAGCGTTTCAAGGCGCTGCTATAAATAGCGGCACGCTCTCCTCCGGGCTCTGTTCTGCTGCCTACCCCCCCCCCCCCCCCCCCCGCGTTTCTTTTTATAGCAACACCCAGGGAGAGACATTTATAGAAAGGACAGGGCACCACTCGTTCTCTCGCTGTCTGTTTTTTCGTCCTCGTTGCTCGTTGTACTCGTTTCCCTCCACCTCCCACGCGCAGACACACAACTCGAAAGATAACGAGGGTATTTACCAAAATGGTGAAATATTCCTTTGAGTCACCTGTTATCTCACACTTAGACTCTTAGTCTCGGTAAATCCGCTCTTCAACCGTCTAAAACATACGACAAAGAATGAAAAATAAAACTCCTCGTCGTCGCTTTGCATTACGGCGGCGCGGGGGATCGAGCCCGCGGCTCGCCCTCCTCCGCTGGGCGCACGGTGTCAGTGTCCGTGGGGATGCGGAGGCTGCAGGATGCACTCACCGTGAAGCTGTTGTTGACATTCTTTGTGCTGGACTCTGCAACGCTGGCGTCCGACAGGTCCACCTCGTCAAAGATGAGGGACTGCAGGGGGGGGGAGGGGCAAAAGAGGGCAGGAGAATGAGCCTTTTCTTTAAAAACACAGGTTTTTGACTTATTAATAACTTAGCTTATTGTCACAGCATATAGGGCATGAAGTGAGCTGTGATTGGCTGAGACAGGAATGCCGTGTCGTGACCAAAGCGAAGCAGGCCTCACAGAGCAGAGAGAGAAATATGATCCCGATATCGAATATGTAGCCGACAATGCTTAAAATAATGCACCGCTTCCCAAATACCTTACAGCACTTAATGAGTGTAATACATGTAGCGTCGTGAAAATAAAGGAAACGGCTGATGTGCATCCCTCTCAGCTGTTGTGAATATCACGTTATATTTAAACATAGGTTATGTTTTATGATGGAGATATGAAAACTAAAAGACACTGTCATCAACCCCTTCAGGCCTAAATATGTTCCACTTACTTTAGGTCATATCCCATGCTGAAATAAGAAATAAGACGAAATGAACTACTATTGCCTTAAATAATATTTTCTTAGTCATATACGCTACAATTAAATAAAACATTATTACTGTTTAAACCATCTCGTGTTAAATACACTCATATTCGGTCTATTATTTTGATGTTTTCACACAAGTTGTAGATAAAAAAGTAAAATCCAAACCCTGTGTTGAAATATTCTTCAAATTCACTTTGAATGTGGTGAATTTTAGCAAGTTAATAACAGTAAATCATTTCAATATTAAACTATATTGTAAGCTTAATGCTCGTCTTCGTGCTCTACGTCAGATCTTAACATGTGTTGGTTACAACTGTTTCATCAGCTGGAATTAATAAATGTGTGATTGATTGAAGTGGATGATGGTGTGAAGGGGTTAATGAAGAGTGTGTGTGCCGTCCCTCTGAGGGATAACACACACTGTCCCATCACAAGGCAGCTCCTCTGTGAGCCGTCTCCGTTGTGAGGATTTCCCTCCGCGGTTTCCTTTGTTTTCAATCTGCACCTCCATGAGAATGATGATGCGCTTTATCTGAGTTTCTATGAGGCGGCGGAGGAGCTGGAGCCTACAAGACGAGAGGGAGGGAGACGATGCTATGCAACACACAAGACGAGAGGGAGGGAGACGACGCTATGCAACACACAAGACGAGAGGGAGGGAGACACGCTATGCAACACACAAGACGAGAGGGAGGGAGACACGCTATGCAACACACAAGACGAGAGGGAGGGAGACGATGCTATGCAACACACAAGACGAGAGGGAGGGAGACGACGCTATGCAACACACAAGACGAGAGGGAGGGAGACGATGCTATGCAACACACAAGACGAGAGGGAGGGAGACACGCTATGCAACACACAAGACGAGAGGGAGGGAGACACGCTATGCAACACACAAGACGAGAGGGAGGGAGACACGCTATGCAACACACAAGACGAGAGGGAGGGAGACACGCTATGCAACACACAAGACGAGAGGGAGGGAGACGACGCTATGCAACACACAAGACGAGAGGGAGGGAGACACGCTATGCAACACACAAGACGAGAGGGAGGGAGACACGCTATGCAACACACAAGACGAGAGGGAGGGAGACGACGCTATGCAACACACAAGACGAGAGGGAGGGAGACACGCTATGCAACACACAAGACGAGAGGGAGGGAGACAACGCTATGCAACACACAAGACGAGAGGGAGGGAGACACGCTATGCAACACACAAGACGAGAGGGAGGGAGACACGCTATGCAACACACAAGACGAGAGGGAGGGAGACACGCTATGCAACACACAAGACGAGAGGGAGGGAGACACGCTATGCAACACACAAGACGAGAGGGAGGGAGACACGCTATGCAACACACAAGACGAGAGGGAGGGAGACACGCTATGCAACACACAAGACGAGAGGGAGGGAGACACGCTATGCAACACACAAGACGAGAGGGAGGGAGACACGCTATGCAACACACAAGACGAGAGGGAGGGAGACGATGCTATGCAACACACAAGACGAGAGGGAGGGAGACGACGCTATGCAACACACAAGACGAGAGGGAGGGAGACACGCTATGCAACACACAAGACGAGAGGGAGGGAGACACGCTATGCAACACACAAGACGAGAGGGAGGGAGACGACGCTATGCAACACACAAGACGAGAGGGAGGGAGACACGCTATGCAACACACAAGACGAGAGGGAGGGAGACACGCTATGCAACACACAAGACGAGAGGGAGGGAGACGACGCTATGCAACACTCAAGACGAGAGGGAGGGAGACACGCTATGCAACACACAAGACGAGAGGGAGGGAGACACGCTATGCAACACACAAGACGAGAGGGAGGGAGACACGCTATGCAACACACAAGACGAGAGGGAGGGAGACACGCTATGCAACACAGCAACACACAAGACGAGAGGGAGGGAGACACGCTATGCAACACTCAAGACGAGAGGGAGGGAGACACGCTATGCAACACACAAGACGAGAGGGAGGGAGACACGCTATGCAACACACAAGACGAGAGGGAGGGAGACACGCTATGCAACACACAAGACGAGAGGGAGGGAGACACGCTATGCAACACACAAGACGAGAGGGAGGGAGACGACAAACAGAAACATGATATCCTGACGGGGCCGGGATGCGTAAGGCACGCAGCTGAGCTCTTAAAGGGCCGCAGGCCAAGAAAAAAACATGCCGTCAAAGGAATGCCCTCTGACTCTGTGTGTGTGTGTGTGTGTCTGTGTGTGTGTGTGTGTGTGTGTGTGTGTGTGTGTGTGTGTGTGTGTGTGTGTGTGTGTGTGTGTGTGTGTGTGTGTGTGTGTGTGTGTGTGTGTGTGCGTGTGTGTGTGTGTGTGTGGGAGGAGTGAGCTGCTGCAGCTGTCAGAGGGAATGCCCAGTTAATGACGCTCTCCCCAGGCCTGGCTGGAGAGGGACCCCAGCCAACGCTTACTGTGTGTGTGTGTGTGTGTGTGTGTGTGTGTGTGTGTGTGTGTGTGTAGAGGGAGCATGTGTCACAGCACTTCCACATATGCCTTCAAGTGCGTGCAAATGTGTGCATGGAGTGTCAGCCAAGAGGGCCTAAGTATGAATGACATGCCGACACACACACACACACACACACACACACACACACACACACACACTGCACCCCTTTTGTCACGGCGCTCTTGGCTGCTATACCATTGCATCACGTGTGCGTATGTATGTGGGCGATAACTTTTCTACAGTTCCTTTGACACACTGCTTCTCCCTCTAACTCACTCGCCCTTGTGTGTATGTGTGTGAGTGAGTGTGTGTGTGTGTGTGTGTGTGTGTGTGTGTGTGTGTGTGTGTGTGTGTGTGTGTGTGTGTGTGTGTGTGAGGGGGCACACAACACGCTCCACTGTCCTGAGGGAAGCGGTAATGAAAGCTGACAGGGAATGGCGGACAAAGGCAAGCGCCCAGACCCTCAAAGTTACCCACAGATCCAGAGCTCGGCTCGGCGGCTGCATCCCAACAAGCCTCCTCCTCCTCCTCCTCTTCCTCTCTCCTTTTCATTGATTTGTAGGAGAGAGAGAGGGGGGAGAGGAGGGCTGGGATGTAGCCTCCCTGATGGATCAATGAGGAGGTCAGGCTTCCTTAGCACAGGGCAGCACAGCCAGCCGGGCCACCTCGGAGACATGAAGGGAATGGGGCTCTTATCTATCGAGGCTAACGCCCCCGTCTGGCCATCACCGAGAGAACACACTTCCAGTCACAAATTACTCATCCTCAAAGTATATATATATATATATATATGTATATATATATATATATATATATGTATATATATATATTTTTTTTCCCTTCTTCCAGCATGGCCATCGAGAGACTCTAAGCTGCACGGGCAGGACAACACAGCAGAGCAATGGAGCCATCGGTAATCCAGGCGTGGCCTCAGAGTCTGTCGGTTGTTTCTACGCTCTATACAGTGCGTGATGTCACATGGCAGCACCGGACAATTCACCCAAAAAGTGTAGATGAGGAAACGTTGTCGGAAGAGTTTCATTTCCTTTTAATTCACCTCCCCCCACCGTCCGAATGTTTATTTTTGCTCCAATAAAGATGTTCTTAGCTCCATGTGACATGACTGCAGCACTACCATGTTACAGGTGGATGCTTAAGCTGCTGCTGCTGCTGCATGGCGGTCTGGACCCTGGCTGCACTGTGCTGACCCGAATTCTCACTAGGCCCTCCTCAGATCCGCTGGCACCCAGAGGTGGGGGGGAGCGCCGCGCGCCCGTCCAGCACACGGACAGAAGCCGCCAGCACACGCGGCTCCGGGACACTCGGCGCAGCGCCCGCTCCTGCCAGTGTGCCAGGGCGCTGCCAGACTAGTGCGCGAGCACACACACACACACACACACACATACACGTAAACACACACATGTTCAAGACCAGGAAGATCAGAAGCAAAAGAGATTAAGAGGAAAAAGTCCAAAACAAAAATGTCCTTAAAATACTTTAGATATTTCATAAAACTCATAATCAGCATCGTGTGCACTCGGTGGATTGAATTAAATATGGGAAAATATGAAGCTACAACCAGCGGCAGCGGGTTAGCATAGCTTAGCATAAATGCTGCGACCAGCTAGCTCTGTTCAAAGGCCACAAAATACCAGCAACTCTAAAGCCCACTAATGAATTCATTAGTTGGTGAGCTTTGAAATGTTGGTACAGAGCTAGCCAGCTTCCCCCTGTTCCTTTGTGCTAAGCTAAGCTAACTAGCTGCTGGCTCGGACCACAAGAGCCGTTTTCCCCTAGCGCGTTAGCGAGCTTTAAACATTGAATTAAAACGGTTACAACCGTCACAATGTCTGGTTTCTGCATATTATATTTGTTTATATTCTACAGAATTTCACGACGGGGTGTTTCAGTGCAACAGGTGCCCGTTTTAAGTGGTGACTTTTAGCTAGTCGCGCGAAGTGACTCATAGCAGGCGTAGGGAAGAAACACAGATGGATTGCTGGCTTTTTTACAAAGACACGTTCTGGTCGTGAGAGTCACAGCGGCCATTTTGAAACTCGACTGACTCGTATGCTCATTGCTAATTGAGCTAATTGCTAATTTATCGCAGCTGTGCCGCTACGCGCTAGCTTTTTCTCCACCAAATACACGTCAGTATACTTCTGGCCACTTGCTCACGTATTCGACCCGCTCACAGAACCTGGAGAGTCCATTTGTTTCGCTGTGAAAGCTTTGTCTTCTTTAGAAAAGAAAATATTCCGTGCAATCAGAGGACAGAAACTGAAGATTAACCCTAAAAGGGCGGCCTGAGCTTTTCCGTCTTTTCTCACTGCGTTGCACCTGGACGCGACGGGGAAGCTCACCTTGGCGTCTTTGGCATAGTAGAGCGTTCGGCCTCTCAGTTTGAAGTAGCGCTTTTTCCACCTCTGGAAGGAGCTGGTCTGTTTCAGCAGCAGTCCCTCCTTTATGCTCGTCTGGAGGGAGGAGAAACAACGTTTTTAACTTTTACGGTTCCACCAGAAAACAGCACAAAGCGTCAAAGTCTTTCTGGCGGACGCCGCACGCCGCTCAGACGCGGACCACCCTCTTGGTTTTATCTACAGGAAACTGTTAAGATAAAACAAAGTGTGTACTGTTTATACGCGTGTGTGTGTGTGTGTGTGTGTGTGTGTGTGTGTGTGTGTGTGTGTGTGTGTGTGTGTGTGTGTGTGTGTGTGTGTGTGAGAGAATCTGAGCAGCAATTTCATGCATGGGGGAAAAGGAATAGGCCGAAGAGTGGAGAAGAAAGGAAACCCATTACACAAACACACACACACACACACACACAAACACACACAAACACACACACACACACACACCCCGTCATTTCTCTGAAGAGCTATAAACACACATCACTCTTACTCAACCCCCTTTGCCTGGGCCGGAGAAAGAGAGGAAATAAAGAAAAAGAATGACGGACGTAGAAGTAGAGAGAGAGAAAGAGGTGTGTGTGTGTGTGTGTGTGTATGTGTGTGTGTGTGGGGCGAGGACGATGTCCCATTGACTGCCTCCGCTGCCTCGGCCATCTGTTGAACTTGACGAAACACAAATATGTCTTCTACCTTGCGGTGGATCGCTCATGAAGTGATTACCATGCAAGTCTGAAAACAGACTTGCATGGTAATCACTTCATGAGCGATCCACCGCACAGCAGGAACAAGGCGAGGACGAGGATGAGGAAGAGGAGGAAGAGGAGGAGGATAAAATGCTGTATAATTGCCATAGGGACATGGGTGATCGGGCTAGAAGGACCTTCTACTTGAGTGAAAACAATGGACTTGTGCTTAGAGTTCTAGTTACCGGTGAAATATTACAGTATGCAAACACTGGACACTGAGACGGCATAAATATCCCACAATGCAATGTGCTAGTGGCAGACAGCTCTGCAACCACAATAACGCTTGTATGTAGGTGTAAGATCCCACTTTGCATGATTTTTAAAAATAGGCCATACCTCCTGTTCACTCAAGGATGTTGAACATGTTGTGTGCACACAATGGAGATTATTTTTCTATTATTATTTATTTAAATGAAAATATAAGAGATTGACACTTTAAAAAGAATGATGGAAAAACAGAAAGACATAATAAAGAAATAGGATCTCCCTGTCTCTATAGAGCCAGTGTGTGTGTGTGTGTGTGTGTGTGTGTGTGTGTGTGTGTGTGTGTGTCGCATCAAATCAAACCATGCATCTCTCCATGGGCGACACAGTACACACACTCATCATCATTACGACCACCATCATCTTGCAGGCATTAACACACACAAAACACACACTGGGCTTACAGAGCAAATACAGTGAGACATGGAACAGTGGACATGGAAAAGATAAAACACACACACACACACACACACACACACACAAACACACGCCCACGGATGGAAATGCGGTGTGGAGGAACATCATTCTCTCTGGGCACACAGAGGAGAGGTGGGGCGCACACACACACACACACACACACACACACACACATGCAGAGGCTATTTATAGCGAAGGAAGGCTGTTCTCTGAGGGGAGAATTACAAACAGAGACAGGGGCCTGAAGCTGACATCCTGCCCACCAGCTGTGTCAACTTAAACACAGAAAACACTGCTAGTCCGGGCTGCGCGCCGCACACACACACTCACTGCCGTGAGTGTGTCCACGGCGGACGAAGCCGGCACACATACGCAGCCAAAAAATGTAGATGTATCGCAAAGGATGAAAAGAGTTGCAGTCAAAGTGTTAATTTTACTGCGTCACTTCAGGAGCTCTTACAGGCTCGGTTCACCCAAATTACAGAACATATTTTCTCAATTACCCCTTCTGTGTGTGTGTGTGTGTGTGTGTGTGTGTGTGTGTGTGTGTGTGTGTGTGTGTGTCTAGGCGTGTCAGTGCAGATTTACTCGCTACGGTCTTGTCATATCTTTGTCGGAGGTTTCTGCCTCGACCGGTGAACAAGAGATGGGACTACAAAATGGAAAAAACGTCACAATTTTTAAAAAAAAAAGGTCTTTTGCGTCAAAAAAGCGTACAGAGGAAACGACAAATTTCCCAGGAAAAAGCTGCAGGAGTCGTCTTACATCGCCCGTTAAGAACGAACGCAGGCCGCGTGCATCATAACTCGCTTCAAGCTCAGACGCTTTCTTCTGCAACAGAATTAAATCCACTAAACTCGAGTTTTTACGCAGTCAAATTACTCCACGGGAGCAGCAGATGAACATGTAGAGGACGTTCCCTCTCCCAAAATCAAAATGCCTTAAAAAGAGCCACTGGCGTTCATCACGCCATCCATCATCGGAGCAGCTCCCCTCTTTACGGGCACGTCCATCCAACCTCAAGTCCTCCTTCAGAATACCATTTAAGGATGAATTATTCAAGCGGGTGATCGATAGTCTGGTGTTGGGAGTGTGTAACGGGTTCGCTCTCGGCCCTCGAGGCCGATTCATAAGACTACTTAATTAAAGATGATGTGAGCGACTGCACGAGGGATGAATGGGAACAGCCACCTTCTGCATGTAACGCAATTAGAGGCGAACATAGCGTAACACAACTGTTATGGTGTTCAGCGTATGTGTGTATCTGGTGCCATTAACATCAGCTAACGGGGATCCTTTTTACTGAATGAATAAACCATTCATTAAGGAATAAGTAATAGATCTATTGTTAACAAAGTCATATTTTAGCCCTAGTTTCTACACTGTTTTTACTGGTTCCAATGAGATTCCTGGAATGTGCTGACCTTGATGTAAATTGTCATTAAATCTCATTACTGCAACATAAATTAAATTACTGTCAAATGAGTTGCAATGGGGCATAAATCACAGCGGCAGATACAGTCTCTCCAAACCCGGCTGAATAAAACTGAATCTGAATGATCTGCCACAAGAGATATGAGAGAAAGTGAGTGTTTTTTGGGGGTGATCCATAAAAGTGTGTTGCACTTTCATGTCAAAATCAAAGCAGCACCGGGTGAGATATCCCTCCACGTCAAGCGCCACTAGATCCTACACTTCCCATAATGCAACTTGATAGCATCTTTCATGACACCCTTTCACCACAGTTTGAATGTCAAATAGGGATTAATTAAGAGATGTCCCTTTGTTCGTTGTCTTACATTTTAAAAAGCCAGACAAAATGTTATCCTGTAACTGTCGTACTCCTAGTGAGTAGGGGATTGAAGTGGAGTGGCTCTTTAAAAGGAGACATACAGAAGATCTGTACAAGTCCATCTAAAAAGAAAAGTAAGGCCTACTTTAAGTTCAGTATAATGAAGCACTTGCGATTCAAAACAAAACACAAATGTTCCCGTAAAGGTCATTAGTCATCACTGAGGAAACCAACACAACAGGAAGAGGGCCCACTGCAGGTCCTCTGACAGCCGTCTACCTACATCCATTCCCTGCTTCGGTTCGGCCTGAAGACCAAATTCCTGAGGTGGATTAAGGTGAAATACCTAAATGCTCACTACCCTACAAGGGCTTTTAGCTGCTTCCCCGCGACTGCAATCAAAGTGGGACTGAAATACAGCAGCAGAGCAGATGAAGTCACCCCCAATGTTTAAACACGTTGGGCTACAGAAGGAAAGCCGAGGTTTGAGAGTCGTGGACTGAGCGGGCCTAACGGGCCCAGGACGGGGGTCCAGAGTGTCAGAGCTGGTCTTTATCTACAGACTTTCACTCAAAGGCACACGTACCACCCAGCAAGATACTCAAAACCACCACAAAGAAACATAAAACAACAACGAAGATACACAAAAAGACTACAAAGAGACCAGAACAACTACAAAGAGACGCAACACAGCTGCAAAGAGACGCAAAGAGACTCATGACGACTATGAAAAGGTGCAGAACAACCTCAAAGAGATGCAAAATGACAACAAAGAGATAAACAATAACAAGACAACTACAAAGAGATGAAAAACAGCTGCAAAGAGACTTCAAAGAGACTCACGTGTATGAAAAGGTGCAAAACAACCTCCAAGAAACACAAAATGACTACAAAGAAACACAAAACAACTTATATTATAAGAATATATTATAATAAATTACAAAACAACTACAAAGAGACTTAAAATGACTACAAAGAGACGTAAAACAACCTCAAAGAAACACAACACAATCACAAAGAGATGCAAAAAAACTAAACTACTACAAAACAACCTCAAAGAGACCCACAATGACTACAAAGAAACACAAAACAACATCAAAGAAACACAAAACAACCTCAAAGAGATGCAAAAAACCTAAACAACTATAAAAGAGACTTAAAATAACTACAAAGAAACACAAAACAACCTCAAAGAAACACAACACAATCACAAAGAGATGCAAAAAAAAAAACTATTACAAAACAACCTCAAAAGAGACACAAAACAACATCAAAGAGACACAAAATGACTACAAAGAGACATAAAACAACCTCAAAGACACACATGATGACCACAAAGGGACCCACAACAACCACAAAGGGATGCTCAATGACTTCAAAGAGACACAAAAGAGTGTGTTCAGTGTCTCATGTGAACACAACACACACTATTTAAGAACCACTGTGACGCAGTCGGCCTCGGTCGCACACTCACTTGGACGCACACACATATTTCAGCCGTGCGGACGCTTGGACGAATAATCCGACCGTAACACGAGGAGCACAGCGATGACGGAGAAGTTTAACGAGCACCTCGTGACTGATGGAGACAAACACACACGGAGTCGGTGGCTGTGCTGTGTGCTTTAAGCCGGGGGGTCGAGTCCCTACACAGCAGAGAAGGAGCTATTCAGGGATCAATGAGAGCACTTCTCAAGTTTAAGGTCCTGAAATCTTTTTTTTTTTAAATCACATTTTAATTTTTCCCATAAATACAATTGCAAAAAAAAGTTTTGAGAATTATTTTCTTTATAACCACAGCAATCAATATATATTTTATGTTTTGATCATGATATGATACAATATGACGATTGTGTATGATTGTGTAGACCAAACTAATTTCTTTGCCGACTCGAATAACCCGATTTTATTTTATTAATTTATAAATAATATTATACACTTTATTATATTATTATAATAAATAATATATCATGGAATATCATGGAATTCATTAATTAACACATCATATAATTTATTTATTATTTGAAATTATTATTTTATTCAATAATAATTTGTGTTATTATCGAAGGTCGCAGTCTAATGTAGATAAAACACCAAAATATGTTGAAAATTGTTCTTTTTAAGGATTATATTAAAATTAAACTTCTAACCTTGAGGACATGACGAACTTTGTACGAACCCTAGAGTATTAACTTCAAGTATTATTTATTTTTAATCTTCAGGGATAAAAAAATAAATAAATGCCGTGACCACCCACAGCGTACAGTGGTTGCTTTGTGCTTCCCGTCAACTTCAGCAAAGTGACAGAAATTCCTCGCCGCCCCGTTTGGGAATGACGAGGACTAAGATCCCGTCCCTCGCGGTGAGGAATAGAAACCTCCGGCCTCCGAGCCGCCGCCGCCGCCGTCCCAGAAGCAGAACTCACATCCTCTCCACCCCGAAGCGACTGAATTCCATTTGGAACGTTCTATTTTCTATTTTGTCCCTCCTTGGCCTCCATAGTTCCTTTCCTTGTCTTCATCTCCTTCCTGTTGCCAAGTAGGCCAGAAGTGATCTATAAATAGCCGCTCCGCTTGCCTCCGCTGCACCGCTCCTCTCTTCGGCTAAATTGCGAGACACGGAGCGAGAGAGAAGTGAGTAACCTGAGCCCCATGTACCTTACACACACACACACACACACACACACACACACACACACACACACACACACACACAGACTTATACAATGAACAAAGGTACAGGCAGTTCAAACGAGTCCAGCAGCTGTGGTGCTGGATAAGAGCGGAGCAGGAGTTCCCTGGGAGGCTAAATGAAGTGAGCAGAGCTAATCCCCATCGCTAGTCCTCCTCATCATCCCTGAACCTAAACCCGGGCTAACTAGACTCCCCAATAGACTCCCGGCCTCTCTCACCCTCTCTTACGTTAGAGATCCAGAGCACCGTGTCCTAAACCAATTAGCAGTCCCTTCTGGGCCTCCCCGCCGAGGCTTCTATCTAATTAATCTGATAAAAAAAAAAAAAGGAAATCCTTGACTTTCCACCTCCGTCTTCGGTTAGCTTAATTGTTTCATAAGTGTTTTAATGCGAAGAGCAAAAGGTTAAAGATGCTTGAGATGACAAGCCTTTAGAGAGGAACAGGGCTAACATAGTGCTTAATACCTTTAAACCACCACATGTTAACTTCTGTTAATGGGGACATGGTACTCGCTTTACTCTGACTACTCGGTTGTCTTTAATGTCTTTTTTTATGTTTATCTTGTTTATTGTATATAGTATGTGTGTATGTGTGATGAGAGGTAATTACATGTATGTGCACACACACACGGCCAATAAAGGCCAGGCGAGTTCATAAAGCCATTAAAATAAAACCATTAAAACCATTTAAACATAATGCCGAAGAAAACAAGATTTAAAAACCATTAAGAACATTCATTAAAACAATAAAAGAAAACAGTCGAAAAGCAACAAAAAAGTTCTTAAAGTTCTTAAAGTTGCAGAGCAGTTTGAGAAATGAAATGCAGTAGTGAGATGCAGGAATTGATTAATATCCTTGAATCTGGTTCAATAAAAATGATTCTGCAACTCCAAGTGTCCCGAGCCTTCTCCAAATGTCTTATTTTGTCAGATATTAAGGACCAAATATATATTTACCAAATTATTATTATATACTCTTGGGAACGCGTTCCTCTTCTGCAGGACTCCGGGTACCGAGTCTGTTTACAGATGTTTACGGTCAACTGGATCTGATCCAGAACAAAAACTCAAGTGTGTGGTTTTTGCAGGGGGGGGGGGGGGGGGGGTTTCCTATTTCTTGGCCAGACACGGTGACTTACTGGAGACTCATGGTCAACCGGCTGGAGACTCCCAACACTGTATGGATTAAATAAACAAGACGGCTGAGGGGGGCGGGGCTTAACCCGCCGCAGGCTGCAATAGGGCCAAAATCTTCTATCCCGTTAAAAGTAATTTCATACCTCAATGACAATAGATATCACGAGATAGAATGTTTTCTGGTGATTAAATAAATAAATAGTCTTTACACTGGTTCTCAAAAAAAAATTAAAAAAAAAAAATATATATATATATATATATATATATATATTATATATATCATTTTATTTTTTAAAGTACCTCCATTTGAGAACCACTGGTCTATATGAAATAACCACATGGTAAAAACCTATTTTGCACCTAATTAAATAATTAAATAATTGTACTGATTATTTATTCATTAAAAACAAAAAAGGTACATGGTGGAGCATTTAGGGGGATCTAATGGCAGCAATAGAAAATTATATTAATATATATATATATATATATATATATATATATATATATATGCACGGTGCACGGTGCACGGTGGCGTAGTGGCTAGCACTGTCGCCTCACAGCAAAAGGGGCCGGGGTTCCAATCCCGGTCTGGGCGGGCCTTCTGTGTGGAGTTTGCATGTTCTCCCCGTGTCAGCGTGGGTTCTCTCCGGGTTCTCCGGCTTCCTCCCACAGTCCAAAGACATGCATGTTAGGTTAATTGGACTCTAAATTGCCCATGGGTGTGAATGTGAGTGTGAATGGTTGTCTGTCTATATGTGAGCCCTGGATAGACTGGCGACTTATCCAGGGTGTACCCTGCCTTCGCCCAATGACAGCTGGGATCGGCTCCAGCGCCCCGCGACCCTAAAGAGGATAAGCGGTTCAGATAATGGATATATATATATATATATATATATATATATAAATCCCTTGAAAATCACAGTTTTCTACTCGCTGCCTGAGAATGAGCCTTTTAAACCCACATACAGAGCCATGTTTCTACGGTGGCCCAGAAGAGACAAACCACAATTACTGGCTCCAGATACGGACGCTGCAATCTGCAACCTCACCCCGAGATCTCACCTAATAATGCATCCTAGACCTTTAATAAGGAACTTTTATCGCAAATAATGCAAAAAAAAAACATATTCAAACATATTCAGGCCGACTATGTTTACATGCTTGCACACACCAATCCAGTGGACACTGGGCTATTCCCATCAGCACCAAATGATTCCATTGACAATAAAACAGCCTTGTATTGAACAGATATTCAATATAAGATATTAGAGCGACAAAGCAACAAAAAAAAGGATATTTCCCCAAATGTAAATTTCTTTAACAAACAAGAACAACTAAAACTAATCCCTCTGGAACGCCAACGTGAGGGGAGTCCCGGCCACCAAGGGCTCCGTATCCCAAATATGAGGCCTCCTCTACTGCTGCAGCTGAGGCAGCTTACTGAGGCTTCTTCCCCGCCAACAGAGATATTCATCCGTCTGGCAGTTTCAACCCATGACATGATAAGACCCAAACTGAAATTGGTCGATCCAGAAAGAATACTTTGCTTATCCGCCCTCGGCCGGGCGAAGCCACGCTGTCTTCGGCAACCATCCCACGCGGTTATTATCCCTCATACCTCCATTACCGACTCATTTGTCATCTCGCAGTGAGACTGGAGTGCTTGTGGAGCCCGAACAATCGAGTCCTTTACAGACTACAGCGCTGGATCTCTCTCCATTTCCTCCCCTCCCGTGTAGCCGTCTTTTACCCTTCCTCCTCCTCCTCCTCCTCCTCCTCCGACTCCCACCACATGCTAAAACTTCACCGTGGTGATGGGAAAATTGCAATCCAGTTGTTGTGGGAAAGGGGTAATTCCCGTGTCTGCGATCTCCTTTGTGCAACCGGACCGCGTACACAGTGTCAAGCGGGTCGTCGAGGCCAGCAATTTGCACTCAATTAGCTCATTGGGTTCAGCTCCGGCGTGGGACAGAACCGGGACTCGAACTTTGAAACGTCGGTTTGCGCAACATAATTGTGTACAGTTACGATCGCTGCGCGCGAGACGGACAAAGAAGGAGGCGGGGCCTAGAGATCCCCTTTTATGGTCGCTGTCTCGTTCCTTCAAAACCATCATCAGGCGGCACGTCCTCTGTTTAAATATAGTCTCCTCGTAGTGCAAGTATAGTGCGAGCTTTCGGGAAAAAAGGAGGAACAAGTGTCCGCCTACGATTTTCTAAATAGGAAGTACAAGTCATCTGCGTGGGCGGAGGCCTCAGCACTTTGAGGAAGGCTTCGGGGACGTGTTCCTCCTACTTGTGCCTGTTTGAGAAGTATGAAATGAAAAGGGCGGTGGTTAGCGTGTGGGTGTTGTGTCATCGACCCAACGCCGCCACTTGGACCAGGTCTCTCTTGCAAACAAAGTATTTAACAAAGGGCGACTGTGGCTCAGTGGTTAGCAGGTCTGTCTTTCAATCAGAGGATCGGTGGTTCGATCCCCGGCTTCCGCTAGTCCATGTCAATGTGTCCTTGAGCAAGACACTTAACCCTAATTGCTCACCGTTGTTGTGTCTACAGTTTATAGCATGTGAGTCACTTTGGATAAAAGCCTCAGCTAAATGAAATGTAATGTAAAAAAGACTTCCTGGTGATATAAAGTTCAAAAAAACAAAACAATATCCCCCCGATTGACTCAATCCCAAACTATAATCATCCAAGATGTCCGCCTCGCTTCCCATCGATGTAGGTCACGTCTTCCAGTGCCACGTGGACCGCCTCACCCAAACCCCCACCTAACTCAGCCTCGGCTACCTGATCTGGATCACTCAGGTAGCCGAGGATCGAACCACCGATCCTCTGATTGAAAGACAGACCTGCTAACCACTGAGCCACAGTCGCCCGTGGCCAGCGCCGAGTACAGCGCCGGGCTCCGGTACGCCATCAGCTCTGCTTTCAATCACTCAGCCACGGCATTAGTCACAAGTTTATAAGCCCTCCCCCCAGCTCGGCCTGAGAAGACAAGCGAGGGGGCGGCAGAGTGCGGGTGACAGGAGAGAGAGAAAAAAGACGATCCCACCTCACATATTTGAGCACTGCGTAGTCGGACTGGACCAGATGTTTTTGTGTGTGCTCCTCTGCGGCCGAAATGCATCGACAATAATAAGTGCAGTGCGGTCACGACGCGGTGGATGAGCGGAGAAATGACGGGGGTTTGGAGCCCGTGCGATAAGAGCATCAAGTTCCCTTCATGTGCGGTCAAATCCCATTACTTTCTGTCTGACCGGAGGAGAGCGTCAGGCAGGGATGAGCGATACCCAATAGCTCCTCTCTGCTTCCGCCAACAGCTCAACAACAACAACAACAACTATTTCACAGCTGCCAACATATTGATTCCCCATGATGGGTTTATAAGTGGCTATTAACGATGAGATGCGAGCTATAGATTTCGGTTGCATCATGTACTAGAGAGAGAGAGACAAAGTTACAGCTCACTTCTGCCGGGGGCGACGGCTTCAACTGTTCAGATGGCCATGAAAGAAAAACACATTTCAAGAATTTTACAAAGATTCTTGTTAAATATTCTTGTTTTTGTCATTTATTCTATGAAAAAAAAGATTTTTAAAGAAAAGCTTTTTAAAACTCCTTGTCTGCTTGTTTTTTTTTTTACCAACAACTCCCAAAACTGACAATAAATGGAAGTCCTAGTCGACTAGACCCTCTGTGGTTTACCTGCCACACACACACACACACACACACACACACACACACACACCAGCTGTCACACATTGCCACAAGAGTCGGCCAATAAGGGACGGAAGATGTGGTTGTCTGTGGCAACCAAAGGACCACAGAGATAGTGGACGGAGAGGGATGGACGCGGACAATGTGATGGCCAAGCGTACACATGCATGTCCACACACACACACACACACACACACACACACACACACACACACACACACACACTGAGCAAACAACCCAGTGGAACAACACTCAGTGAGTCAGTGCCTGCATGATCCATTAGTAACGCAGCGCACACACACACACACACACACACACACATGAAAAACCTGCTGACCCACGCAACAACTCTGAGACCTTTAGTGGCCCAACGTGTGAAACATACTGAAACAGTGGGAGCGTTTACAGGATTGTGCTCTGTTTCTCGCGTGGTTAAGGTTTGGCGGGACGGATCAGGTCCATCTGGGCTCTCGACCCGCCGGTGCAATTAGCATCCCTTTCAGTGTACTGCAGTCAGCATGCTCCCATCAACTTGACTTTCATGCACTTTTCAGAACTCCGGCCGCGACTATTGAGCGGAGAGTCACCGTGCGCTCGGAAAGACCAACAATCAAGAACCGGTCAACAAGCATCAGCTGGTCGGGCGACAGCAATCAGCTGGATCTGTGTTTACACTTCTTTATTACGTCACCCCTTTAGACTGGCTCTCGATTGAGTGCAGCATAATAACGCTGTAACTGTCACGTGATGGATATCAATCAATCACAGCTTTGGTGATCTATTATGTATTCATGTATCCGATGTGATGGGAAAACTTTTTTTTTTTTTCCAAGTCGGGCTTCATCAACTTTGGGTGTGTATTTTAATATATTTTTGTTCCAATCTGTAGATAAAACTGCAAATCAATGCATTGCAAAAAGTGATGATTTCTATCAAACCGTGCAGCATAGCCTTCAGCAAGCACTACACACTCATTCACTGGTGTGTGTGTGCGTGTGTGTGTGCGTGTGTGTGTGTGTGTGTGTGTGTGTGTGTGTGTGTGTGTGTGTGTGTGTGTGTGTGTGTGTGTGTGTGTGTGTGTAGGGGGGATTTGCATATGAAAGGTATGGCCAGACATGTATCGAAATCAGAATCAGAACCGTTTATTACCATGTATGTTTTTCACATTCAAGGCATTTGTACTGGCGGGAGGTGCATACATTTAACAATTAACAATAAACATTTAACAATAAACAGGGTGCAATAAATGGGAGCATGAATTAATGGATATTTACAATTGAATCTACCCCCATCCTGAATAATGTAGTCGGGGCAGTCAATAATTAAGTGGATCTATTGGTGTGGGAGGACGGCACTCATTTACAGTGTTAAAGACAAGTGGGCCAAGAAAGCTTAGGTGTCCGAGGTGGGAATGAGCGCAGCCTCCTCCTCCTGAGTCCTGCACCTCACACACAGGGCCGCTCTGCACTCTTATTTGTGAATAAAAGCTGATTTAATAAAAACAACTCCCCCTTTCATAGTCACACTTTTACATGCCGTCTAGTCAACTATGTCAAAGTGGCATTGTGCATGAGGTGAGGAGGAAATATGTGATTGTGTGTTTTCTTAAAAAAACATCAAATAAGTTCCTTACTGGAGTATGTTCTACTTTGTAGGTACACATTTAAACTCTTTTTTTTAAAAGAGTAAAGTGCAACAGGTTTAAACTTTTTTTGGTGCAATTTTCCTTCTTTTTCCAAGCAACATCTAAAAATAGATAAAGTCGTGGGCGTTTTTTCAGCCTGCAAGAAGGACAAAGTAGGAGCCTTAATACGACCACCAATACTGGGGGGCTTCCCTGGGACCCGGGGCATGGTAGGACCTGCAGCAACCCCCCACCACAACACACATCCCCATTGAACGGCGGCAGGTAGGTCAGATAAACAGGACAAAGGGACCGGGTCTTACCTTGCTCCTGATCTGGCCCGAGGTGGACACTTTCCGGATGAGTTTCTGGGGGCCTTCCTGCTCCGCTTCGCTGTCAGACGACTCGTCCGCGCCACCGGAGCCGGCGACCGCCCCCACCACATGGGCATGGATCCCCGCCGCGGACGCCGGCCCTTTCTCCGGTTCCTGCCGACGGGAGAGATACAACCAGTCGGGGTTAGCCTTCGCCCGGTCCGCCGCTCCCTTCCTCTCCCGGAGGCGAGAGCTGCTCAGCGGCCGCGACGCGTCTCTCTTCGCTGTCATCTCGCGCTGCATGTCGAGCCGTGTTTTTTTTTTTTTTCCGGAGCGTGTGTGTGCGCGCCTGCGTGCATGCGTGCGTGCGTGTGAGTGTGTGGGCTGGTAGGAGATGCATAGGGGATGTAGCATGTCGCGGCACAGTGGGGATGGGCTCCACAACACACAACCTCCCCCCCCTCTCTCTCTATCTCCAGTCCCCGCTCGGTTGATGGCCGTGGCTCCAGCCAGAGGGGCCGGTTCACACTGAGGCTAAAGCCCGCCTCACCCCCTCCGCTACCCGGCGGACATGTCCGTGGCATGGCAGACCCTAGCGGCTGTTTCTACACGGATCACTGCACCCGAGCAGCTGCACGGCCAACACAAAGACAACTAAACTACTTATATCAACTTTTAATGCACAGTATATTTGAATTAACCACAAAACGTAGATGTCACAATAAATCAATAAAAAGCTGCACACACGGTGGAGTGCGAGTAATCATGATATCGCCTATAATAATGATAGGCACTATTTCCTAATTTATATATTATATTATTTTATAGTGACACGTGAGATAGTCAAGTGGTTTGTTTCACCCCAAAATAAATAATAGTTATTGACTGTATAATAAATAACATCTGGCCAGATCCTCCTTCAATTGAATCATCAACATCACAAACCCTAGCACCGGTAGGATAATTAAAAAACAAAAGTGCAAAGTATATGAAGTGTGTAAATATTTACACACTTGCATTTTTGCAATTGTGCAATTAATTTTCTTAAATGTCTTCTATGTAACTCTGCTTGCTGCTGCCACAACCAAATGTTCCCTTGAGGATGAATAAAGTATATACCCTATTCCTATGCTATGCTAAATAGAAGGAAAAAAATCTTAAGATCTGATATTGGCAGTCTTAACTCTTATTCTAGATGTACAGTAAATATTGTTCATTTTAACGCGACAAAGTCCAGATTAATTATGCATGCAGTGGGCAAAACGATGTGCAGCGTATAGCCTACAATATTTGATAAATACGTGGGAAAAAATAGTCTCCACTGAACTCTTTCATCTGATAATAAACGTCACCACGACTTGTCCACAAGAAATGCAAAGGAATGGAAATACAAATGTTTTTTAGAGGCATGCATATGCAGGCTACCTTTAATAATAATAACAACCAACCCTGCCTACAACATGGAGACACCCTACAATGAAACGTGAACGGGTTTGGAGTCGATACAAATCACAGCAGCGGGAAGAAAACACGCCACAAGCACGCAGGATATTACGGAGGATGAAACACCTCCAAAGTGTAAAACACGGCCAGGAACTCGCTCCCAGAGCCGCAATAGGTTTTTTTTCTTTTGGGGAAGAAGCTGTGCAGACTCGTAGTGAAATGAGAAAGGAAAAAAAAAAAAAAAAAAAGTATCCAGTGTTGAATGTTACTAACCAGTTCCTCCCAGGCTGGGCTGCGGGTGTAATGGTAGCCATCCTCCATAGTCCCGGACCGCTCTGTCCGCTCCGGGGAGAGAAAAAGAAACGAGTCGGGGGAAAGGTGGAGGGAGTTTCGGGCTGCCTCGCTGCCGTCACGCCGCTCATAAGCGCCGAAGAGACGGGGTTTAATTCTCCTTGTCGTCCCTTCACTGCCGCTCTCCTCCTCCCGCCTGCTCTGGTTCTCTCTCTCTCTCTCTCTCTTTCTCTTTCTCTTTCTCTCTCTCTCTCTCTCTCTCTCTCTCTCTCTCTCTCTCTCTCTCTCTCTCTCTCTCCACGTGATAAATGTCAGACCCGCTTAAACTCGACACGCGCACAAACTCGAGTTCGTGCGTGGGCTTTTTATTTATATATATATATATATATATATATATGGGGGGGGGGGGGGGGCGTGCACGTGAGTAAGTCGGTGTGTGTGTGTGTATGTGTATGAGAGTCGTTTAAATTACGTCATCGATTTAGATATTGCTTTTGCTAATCCATGTGGGACTGTAGTTGTTTTTGTTCTCAAATGTGCTCTATGTACATATATCGACATAACAATATGTTTTATTCGTGTTTGGATCTAGCAAACCGACACGTATAACACAATAATAATAACAACAACAACAACAATAATAACACCACATAACAGTAGCATAATAATAATACATTATATTATACATATTTTGTATTTATTCCAGCTTATATAATACATAGTGTGTGGCTTCATTTTATGATGTGCTGAGAGTTAGAAAGGAATCTAAAAAATAAATAAATAACGATATTAATAGAAATATTTAAGTCAGATCATATATAAAAATGAAGATCCACGCATTCCTGGACAGAGAACATTTGTTGGAGGCCTATGAGACTGTTCTGTTACTCAAACACACACACAGTCTACACACACGTTCAAACACAAAAACAAATGTACCCTAAGGAATAAGTATGATTACAATCACATATATATATATATATATGTATAAATATATTTTATTCACTGTGACAAAGCAACCCAGCCTCTGTTATAGTCGCACAACGATGTTTTTAATGTTGTAAATACTACGTCGGAACGGTCGAAACTCAAGGGAAGCAAAACCACTCCGGAAAACTTTAGCCCCGGACCCGTGTGTCCCTCTATTATTATCTTCCGACTCCTCCAAGATGAGCCGACATATGTTATGAAATGGCTCCAGGCCCCGGTCAGGACATCGCTTGACACGAAGCCCGCGGGTTTGATTCCCCCCGAGGTGTCCGAAAGCAACAGTCTGAGGATGCACGCGCAGATATTACGTCACGGCTCGGCGGCGGCCGTTGCTACCCGGAGAATGCGGCACATTTTGGGGGCTGTTCTGGGAAGAGACGGCTGGATGTGGAGAACTCATGAGGTCAAACTTCTCAACACATCCTCAGGTGAGCCGTGACAACTTGTGTGAAGTTGTGTGAAGTTGACACGAAAACCGTGGACATGTTTGACACGTTTGACATGTTTTAAACGGCTAAGCTAGCCTGCCATTAGTGCGGCTAGCTAGTAGGTCAAAGGTGAAAGCCACGCAATTGACGTCAGTTTGTGCCCATGGACCTCACTTTTAGCCTCTCGTGAACTAGCTCATCACCGTCTTTGAATGTGAAACGTATCCAGAGATCATTAGCAACACGGAGACACATATTTAAGCTTTATCATCTTCTCAAATAGACATTAAACCAAACCTAAAGAAACTGCTCAGGGGCTTGAACGAACCAATCAAATCAGTCAAGGCTGAAGCCCTTCACCTGGAGGTCAAGTCAGGTTCAAGCAAGTCAGGTTCAAGTAGGCGAGATAAATGACTGTTGCTTACTAACCGTTTGTATCTAATTTAACTTTCACATTACACTTGTTTAGAGTAGTTATCTGTTTGTCTGTGCACTTCATTTTAATTGTATATTTAATGTGTTCCTATTTCTTGCACTGTGTTTATTGTCTAATGTTATGCACCACCCGTTTAAGGATTTAAGAGGTTGTACCAAAATATTGTATTACATT
The DNA here is from genome assembly GCA_023566465.1 of Cottus gobio. Lineage (NCBI taxonomy): Eukaryota > Metazoa > Chordata > Actinopteri > Perciformes > Cottidae > Cottus > Cottus gobio. The sequence goes on along the minus strand of CM042227.1, from coordinate 5,043,908 downwards.
TTTGTCCTTTCAAGTCCCACGACCATTCCAAATGGACATAACTTTGTCTAGACGTATGATTACTGTCATCTGACTTCACCCAAATGCACAAACATATTTGTTTGGATGACGTTAATCCACATCAGGCTGCTAAAGAACAGCATTCACACTCAAGTATCTTGGCTTCTTAAACCTGACTTAAATTAATCCGCTGATTGTGTGTGTACTTAAATTGACCTTTTGTTAAGCCATGCCTGATTTGTTAGGTTAATTCAAGTCAGGTTTCTCACTATACGCCCCTCTTTATGATGTGTGAAGCCGTGAAAAACACAAATGAATGATGGCTGAATTGTGTTTAGCTGCTTTGATTTGTGCATGCTGACTCACTGTCACACTCACTGTAACACTTGAGCATAGTTCAAGTGTTGAGTCATTGTTACTGCTACTAGTGACACCTGTGAGAAGTGTGTCTGCTGGGAATAAGGCCTGGGAACCTGGAAGAGGAGCAGCATTATTTACACTGGTGTGTGTCCTACTGTGACACAACGTCTTCCGAGAAAAGTTACATGAGAGGCACAAACCGGGGCTATTTATGAGCTAGCAATATATTAACCACAGTGTTTTTTTTATTTTTTTTATTGTGACTGTGTCAAAGGTATCATCCATGGCCAACACCAAATACAAGTGAAATATCAATAGAATCCTGGAAATCCTGACTAATAAAAGATTATCTTATCTTATTGCACCGTCCTGATTATCACTATAATTTTATCTGTGAAAGACCTCTTCAAGTGTTGTCTCCCCCGACGTCTGCAGGCGACACGGTGACGATCGGCGAGATCTCCTACAAACTCAAGACGCCCCTGAATCCCGAGCTCGTTCCGGTGAAACACAGTACGTCGTTTCCTCTTTTTAGAGGCGTCTGTAAAAACACACGTTGGCATGAAATACGAGGACGACGGTGGAAACGGGTCGACTAAAACGCTGTGGTTTGTTTGGGGTTCCCTAGTTTCAGACTCCTTACCGCAGACCGTGGTTCAGCACCTCCGATGGATCATGCAGAAAGACCTTCTGGGCCAGGATGTGTTCCTCATCGGGCCACCCGGGCCGCTGAGGCGATCCATAGCCATGCAGTACCTCGTGAGTAAACACGTAGAGATTTGTGGTGTAAAGGTTTGGATGTGAAATGTGTGAAGACGTGACAAATTTGGATTTTAAGCAAAATTCCACTTCCAATGTTATCGTTCTATATATCCAATATCCCAATCATCACAGATATTTCCTTCGAATATGCTCTTCCTTCTGCAGATCAATAGATCATATATTGATTGTTTGGGCTGGACCCTTAAAAAAATGTACTTATGGTTTTTAAAACTCTCCGCACATTCTTATTTTACATCAAAAGCCTGAAACACCGCGTGTCCTGGAGTTCTGAAGTCTTCCCCCTTGTTGTTGACCAGGAGTTGACCAAACGGGAAGTGGAGTACGTGGCTCTGTCCCGGGACACCACGGAGACCGACCTGAAACAGCGGCGGGAGATCCGCTCGGGGACGGCCTTCTACATCGACCAGGTAGAGCCACCCGGTGCTATTCGAGTATTTCTTTGGATTCGTACACTGTAAAGCGAGCAGGGTTCAAAATGAGCCCACGGTGATGTAGAGTCTGCTTTTCCAGTCATTTGCCACACTAGCAGAGGGTTTTTTTGGCTCAATAACATTCGCATACATAACTTTGGGTGCAAATGTGGACATCTGTCTACATGTGTTACCCCATATATGTGTGATGGACATGTGACCTCGCCAGCATGTACCAAGGATGCTGGAATACACAACATGTCGATGCTACACACTCATGCTTTCTCACACGCACGTGGCTGCAGGCGTGTCATCCGGAAATAAAGATCCAAAAACATCATCATCCTCCTCCTCCTCGTCATTCCCAGTCACACGAGGACTTGGAGCATGTTGTGTTACGTCTCTGGGATGCGAGCGCTACGCAGGACGAGAGAGAACCGGAGGAAACGAGAACAAATCCCATTTAAATCCACAACAGCATGAGGGCCGCGGCTCATTTCCTGCTTATTACATCAAACTGAGATGGTTTAACTGAAATATTTTTCTAATTTTGAGCTGACATTGGGTTTGCAGAGGCCAATATTAACGTTTGTTTTTTCATTTTTCGTAATGTTTTGTGTTTTTAAATGGAATAAAAAAAAATAAAAAAAACACAAATTCAGAACAAACTAAATGTCTGCGTAACATTGAAGAACTAATATGACAAATACTGACGACCAGTTAATCGGTCCGATGTTTATTCCACTACTGAAACACTGTGTGACTGTGATGTAAAACTTTAATAACAATAATAGTTTAATAGCGATTTTCTAAGACAAAAAACTTTGTGCATTCAGTCACAGAGACACACACACACACACACACACACACACACAGCGGGCCCTCCCTTGCCGTCCCACTCTGTTCTTTTCCATGCCACCTTTTTGATTGATCAAGCTTTATGCAAACGGGCACCCCCGCGCTTTGTAAGTCCAAGTAACCATGGGAACCAGCAGTTCCTCATTATCCCGATCCGGTCCTCCTCTCAGGAGAACTTCCTCGTCTCCATCCAACGCCCCGGTCATTTCTCACGGGGGCCAGAAACGACGCTTACGGACGACAACAACAAAAAAAACAACCCAAAATCCAGTGACGGGCGACGACGAGCCGAGATAATTAACATTGACTCAGTCATGTCGCTACCCGCGGCTAATTAGCACACGGCTTCATTTGTGTCAGAAGAAATGGGGTCTCCATGGACTCCATGGAAACACGGTGTCTTCTTTCACAGTGTGTCCTCTGCACATTTATCCTGTGAGCTTTACTCACGAACCTCGTCTTCTGGAGCGGGAAGCGAAGCAGCGAACGTCTCGTAACCGGGGTTCACACGGCCATGGAAAACCTGGAAAAGTGATGGAAATCCATTGGTCCAAAATGTGTGTGAACCCTGTCATCATCAGGGGGTTATAGGGCCGTTTTATTCAGTGGTGAAGTTGTAACGGAAGAAATGTGTATTATATGCAGCGGTCAATGTTAATGGTTTTTTTTTTTGGGGAGGTCCTGTGTGTGTGTGTGTGTGTGCGTGTGTGACCCCGGGCAAGCGAGCTATTCTTCTTGTCTAGATTAGATTACAGATTATCAGGCTTTTACTTTGAAAATATGGTAATTATATTACATTTCATTTAGCTGAGGCTTTTATCCAAAGAGACTTACATGCTATACAGTAGACACAGCAACGGTGAGCAATTAGGGTTAAGTGTCTTGCTCAAGGACACATCGACATGGACTAGCGGAGCCGGGGATCGAACAACCGATCCTCTGATTGAAAGACAGACCTGCTAACCACTGAGCCACAGTCGTCTATGTATGTGTATGTAGAGGTTTCTCGGTGGGCCTAAGCATACTCTGCCGACTGAAAGAGACATATCTGTACTGCGCATGGTTGCGTATGAGCTGCACCGCAGCCGTCACTTCTGTGAGTGCTTCTCGTGATCTAATAGAAAGTATTTATGTGCAAACGAGATTACGCTTCAGGGCCGTCACCCCGCTGATGTGGCACTTTTGTTTGGCTCCCGCTGATTTCTCTAATTTGATAGTTGTGTGACTCATCGTGATATTTCATTTACTAAAATGAATGTCAGGGTTCGATAAGAGCGAAAGCACTGACTCTGCAAATGTGTTGAAAACCTTTGCTTGTGTCTTTCAAGAAAAACACGGAGGCCTTTTGTTGCCTGTATTACCATTATTAATATTATTACACATTGTGTAATCGGCATCACGGGGTTAAAATATTGCACACAAAAATATTCAAACCTCTTATAGTTTCCCCCTAAATTCTGTTCAATCTGCACGTGTGATTGTCTGAATCATCAGCTGTGTCGTTTTGCATATTTTCAGAATGAAATGTATCCAAAAACTAAAATGTTCTATTTTTCTTCTGAAGTGTGTCTAACAGGCAGAATTCCCGCTTTAAAAAGCAGTGACGCTCTTCACTCAATACTAGAAGCAGCATATCATCTGCTAGTTGTGCTTTTCAACACGTGGAGCAGGTGTAACAATAGGGGAGCGTTTGTTTCATTATTTTCACCACTAAACTAACATTCAACAATATTTCACTGCTCACGCTACATGAATCCGACTCGCCTTTATTGGGCGGCGTCAGTTGAGCGATGACATCAGAGGCGTCATTCTTACTGTCATGAGCCGCAGCTGTGTTTTACATGCAATGACACCTTTTTTTGGGTGCCGTGAGAAGCAAATGCGGCTTTTGTTACAGCCGCATATAATATATATACAACGGGATGTCGTATGTTGTACCGATTGTAAAGCGCTATGAAGCAAATTTATGATTTGTCATATTGGGCTATATGAATATAATGCGATTGATTTATAAAACAAGCTGCGATGTAAACAGGCAATCGAATCAAAGTCGTTGTCTAAGACCTTTAATCCACTCAGCCGTCGGCCAGTAAGCAACAGCTGGATTCTGGCGACGTACTCAGCAGCGTGTGCACCGGTAGCTCTGTCCGCTGATACCAGAACACACGGTCCAAACCTATAAACAGGGTTCGTACGGTCATGGAAAACCTGGAAAACTCATGGAATTTTAAAATGGTTATTTCCAGGCCTGGAAAAGTGTCCTTTAAGGAATACTGTATGCTTTGGAATCCTTATTGTTAGTTTAAATACTACATTTTATCACTTTTTCAGATATACACCCAGATTTCACTAAATGTTTGGTCATGGAAATTTGGTTCAAAGTCCTGGAAATCCATTAGTCAACATGTGTATGAACCCTGTATAAAAGGTTAGCGCTGGGGCCGAGAGGTACTCAGCAGTACTCCTACTGGTACTCGGCAGTACTCCTACTGGTACTCGGCAGTACTCCTACTGGTACTCGGCAGTACTCCTACTGGTACTCGGCAGTACTCCTACTGGTACTCACCAGTACTCTTACTGGTACTCACCAGTACTCTTACTGATACTCAGCAGTACTCTTACTGGTACTCAGCTGTACTCCTACTGGTACTCAGCAGTACTCTTACTGGTACTCAGCAGTACTGCTACTGGTACTCAGCAGTACTCCCCATCGCCACGATACTCGATCCAGCTGTTTGAGTGTGTTTAGGCCCGATATCAGATATCGATATCGGTGTGTCCCTCGTCCCAAACGCTCTGAATGATTTAATTGTTCTCGTCCCCCGAGGACACGGTAGTATATTTATATATATATATCGACCACGACTGGTCGATACCTTTTTTTTTCTGTTTCCTGCGGCGAGGGAAAACCAGGCAACCCCTCTAACTCCCCGAGGAATCATCGGCCTCCCACCGTCTCATTAAAATGAAAGCAGGTGTCCATTGTTTCCATGGAGACGGCTCATGAATACATACAGCTTTATTGGCAGCGCTGATGGGTGTGAAGGTTTCGCTTATTTCTGCTCTTCCTCGAATCAAACGGATTTCTGTGCCATCTAAGGAAGTCTTGGCACATGCTTTTTAATAAAATAAATAATAGTTGGTGCATTGGATCAAACTTGGAGATGACGTGTGTGTGTGTGTGTGTGTGTGTGTGTGTGTGTGTGTGTGTGTGTGTGTGTGTGTGTGTGTGTGTGTGTGTGTGTGTGTGTGTGTGTGTGTGTGTGTGTGTGTGTGTGTGTGTGTGTGTGTGTGTGTGTGTGTGTGTGTGTGTGTGTGTGTGTGTGTGTGTGTGTGTGTGTGTGTGTGTGTGTGTGTGTGTGTGTGTGTGTGTGTGTGTGTGTGTGTGTGTGTGTGTGACGCTCGTCTTTGTGTGCGAGGGATTGGAGATGGAGCGCGTGGGTGCGAATTAGCGAGCGGTTCTCTTTTGAGAGCGGTTCGGGTACCGTAGGAGGTGTTTGTGTGCGAACTAGAACATCACAGCACTCCTCAGGGCCCTGTGCCGATTCAGAGCCCTAAATTCAGACTTAACCCCCCACCACCAACCTCCATTCCTCCACTCGTCTCTTTAGTTCTTTCTCCTCCCCCTCCCCAGTGGGTATGAAGGATGGAGTCACATGGATGTGATCACATGCCTTGTTGTATTTCTGACATCTCCAGTCACCTCCCTCCAGTTAGCTCTTACGTAAGCCAGCTTACCTCAAACCCACACTGCACACACACACACACGACCCGGTTGCAGTTATAAAAGCTCCTCCACCTCCACTCCAGCTGAATTTGAACTGAAACCAGCGCGTCGGCCACCAATAGTTAGCCTCCGCTGCGAGTTCTTTTTTTAAAAATACATCAGTTCGTCGGTTGACCTTTCTAGGAAATGTCGGGTCACGTGTGGCGAGTAAACACGCGCGATCCTGTTTAAGGGGACCAGCCCTCGGTGCGGTGTGCAAAACCCAGTTGCAACCGCTTGTGCTGAAACAGCCACCAGCTGTAAACGACTTCAGAAGCCTTTGGGGTGACGTCTCGGACACTTGGCCCATATTTTAGTGGTACAAGCCTGTGGCATGGAACAGAAAAACACATTACATCTTAAACAAAACAGAGTTATTTGATACTAGTTGTTACTTCAAGTGAAATAACAAAGTATTGAGCCAAGAGAAGAAGAGTAATGCTGAATTTAAAATGAATTAACCAGATATTTGGGCCACACAAATGGAACAGCGACGTACAACATATCCATCCATCCATCCATCCATCCATCCATCCATCCATCCATCCATCCATCCCAGGGATGAATGATGAAGGCATCAAATATCATTTTGGTTATTTTCTGTCCCCTATATTCTCGACCATATAGTTTTTTTTTTTTAAATATATAATGTAGTCCTAACTATTTGAATGTTTCATGCTTTGTAATTTGCTATTTCCCGGCCCAGAACTTGACTCAAAGCCCCCAGAAATAAGGATGAATTAGTGAGTCTCTGTTTACAAGCGGTCCTCACCATCTCGTGCTGTTTGGGTTTTACCTGCAAAGAGTTTGGGCGGAAAAGAAAACGTTCCCAGCAAAAATGTTACTACTACACACAGGGCATTATGGAATGACATATGGAGAAAAAAAAAGCCTCTATATATCACTGCAGACCCATCACTCTTCATATTCATGCTCCTAATCCTTTCACTATTCTATTCATGCAACTATCTATAATCTAATCTAGCAACATTCTGGTGGGATGTTTTTTGCACAGTTAGCGTCGGGCGGAGAACAAGGCCTGTCTGTGCCCTCCTCCATCCCCCCCCTCCCCCTCCATCCCCATCCTGCGTCACTTACATTTTTAACAATTAACTGATTATAGCGTTGGTGCCTGAAATGGACGGAGAGTTAAATATAGAGCATCTGGTCCCCGCTATAGTTTTACGGCTCTGCTTCCCACACAACCTGCCCCGTATTTTACATGTTCGCCTAATTATACGGCCACTTGCTCTGCGGTGCACCCAGACGGCTAAAAGTTTCCTGCCTCTTGACGTCAGACGTGCTTTTTGATTTGTGCGTCTGCCCAAAACACACACACACACACGCTGTTGAAATGTAGAACTACGTTTTTTTTTTGTTTTTTTTTTTTTTTAAATGCCACAGTCGGTGGTAGAAAATAGGGCTTCCGAAAAAAGAAAAGCGTCTGAGACTTTGTTTGAAGTTCGGGTTTGGAGAAGTTTGGAGGATGTTCTGAACACAATAAGCTGAGGACATCCTCAGGAAGGGCTTTATGGCGAGCTCATTTCATCATTAGAGCCGGTGCACAGTCGGATCGCTCTTTGTATGAAGGCTAGCGTTCAGGTCAGAGGTCCCGCTGGACAATGGAGCCGCAGGTTTGGCCCGCCGTTAAACCCTGTACGATGATTAGGGCGTGGCCTCACAAAGCTGCCATTTCTAGGCTATTGATTGGGTCTAATTGTGTGTGTGTGTGTGTGTGTGTGTGTGTGTGTGTGTGTGTGTGTGTGTGTGTGTGTGTGTGTGTGTGTGTGTGTGTGTGTGTGTGTGTGTGTGTGTGTGTGTGTGTGTGTGTGTGTGTGTGTGTGTGTGTGTGTGTGTGTGTGTGTGTGTGTGTGTGTGTGTGTGTGTGTGTGTGTGTGTGTGTGTGTGTGTGTGTGTGTGTGTGTGTGTGTGTGTGTCCTCAGTGTGCCGTAAGGGCAGCCACCCAAGGCCGGGTCCTGGTCCTGGAGGGGCTGGAGAAGGCGGAGAGGAACGTCCTGCCCGTCCTCAACAACCTGCTGGAGAACCGGGAGATGCAGCTGGAGGACGGACGCTTCCTCATGTCGTCCGAGCGCTACGACAAGCTGCTGCAGGTCAGAGCGGCACGCCGGCGCCTTGATCTGCAGTTTATTGAGCCGCATTCATCCGAATCTTCACACTTAAAGCCGCTTGCATGGTCACACTACTCCTACGGTGCTCGCCTTGTGTTTTAAAGGGAGGGCCGAAAATAGCCGTTCCCATGAATACCGTGTCTGTACTTGTTACATGGCCGCCGTATCCCCGCAGCACTTGCATGCAAATTGCGTTGAAGATGAAATGTGTGTAAAAGTGTTTTGTGCCTGGATGCGTTGCAGGAGCACAGCACGGAGGAGCTGGACAGCTGGAAGATAGTCCGCGTCAGCGAGGACTTCCGGGTCATCGCTCTTGGGCTTCCGGTCCCCAAGTACAAGGGCAACCCCTTGGATCCTCCTCTCCGCTCTCGCTTCCAGGCCAGAGATGTCTATTACCTCCCATTTAAGGTCTGTCTAAGAATTACACAACTCATTTCTACAGGCAACAAAATGTCCCAACGATGAGAGAAAAGCACCTGGATCGTCCAACTCCTTTCTCCCCAGTGACCCTGTTTTCACAACCCTGCATAATAATAAATAATACACACTGTGAACAAACTTTATTGGAACCACGTTCTATGGAAAATCATTCCCTGTGATGGATGTTCACAGGCGGCTCATGCAGTGAAAATGGGACAAAATACTGGATCCCCTCCAAATGCTACGCTTTTAAATTTGGGTGAACCGGCTCTTTATTTTGGAGTTTGTGGGGGAAAAAGGGTGAAAGGCTCCACCTGTTAAAGTCCATGAGTCAAATACATTTAATTAACATTTCACATTTTTCGCCGCTTGTCTCCTTTTTATATGATCTTCATATTTGGTGAAATATAAATACATTTTATTCTGTCTGTATATAATATTGTGGATTCTTTACTGTTTTTATTACAGTTTATGTATATATATATATATATATATATAATTTTTTTTTTAATTCTTTTTTTATTTATTTTTTATTATGTTTTTACTATGTGTGCACTTGCAAGAAAGACATCCTGCAATTTCCCCACTGCAGGACTAATAAGGAATATCTCATCTTATCTTTGTGGTTTTCTTTTCAGGACCAGTTGGAGCTGTTGTACACAGCTGGACCAAACATCCCTGCAGAAAGGTGAATTCAAACTTAACACTCACTAACGTGTTTTACAATATTGTTTGCATTGTGAATACTCTTCAAAGTCTCAGTAGTACCTCATGTACAATACTCCGTCAGGGTGTCCCAGCTGCTGTCTCTAGCCACCACGCTGTGCTCCCAGGAATCCTCCAACCTCGGCCTTCCTGACTTCCCTGTGGACAACCTGCTCCCTGCCCTCCACATGTTGGTGAGAACATCCGCCTTACTGTTTTGGATTAAAAACACAAAAACGGAGCTCTGTTGCGAGTGTCTCCTCCTGTGTTGTTGCAGAACGCCTTCCCCATGCTGTCCTCCCAGCAGCTGGTCCAGAGACTCTACCCCTACAACAGCATCCTGGGCAAGGACGGGCGCACCGCTGTGGAGGGCGTGCTCAGCGTAAGTCCAGCTGTGAGCCAGCCCGGTGAGAATGCACCTCGCCGTCCCCTCACCTGCATGCATTCTTTGATTTCGTAGAGATTTGAGCTCTTGGACGGCCGTCGTCAGCCGGCTCCCAGCGCCATCCTGAGCGTGTCCAGGACGAAGGACCTCGAGGGCCACGCAGACGTCTCGGTACGAGTCTCGGGCGAGGACATCGCCTTTCAGGTACCAGCTGTCCGTTATGCAGACCTGGGGGGATTTGGAATTTAAAGGGACAGTTCATCCCCCAAAATAAAAAAAACAACATATTTTCCTTTTTTTTTTTTTATTGTCTGTTTATCTATCAATATTGTTTTGGTGTAAGTTGCCTCGGCTGGAGAGCTGCACGGCGCTCGAAACCACGTCTTTCCACCTTGAGTGATCTTGACTAGCATGACAAAATACTGAATGAGTCAGACATTTCACAGAGATGTCCATTGTCCCTCGGCAGGACACACACACACACAGACGTGGGTGTCTGTGTGTGTGTGTGTGTCTGTGTGTGTGTGTGTGTGTGTGTGTGTGTGTGTGTGTGTGTGTGTGTGTGTGTGTGCGGTTCGTGGGACCAGAGATATTCCAGACGTCTAAGAATAGCGGTTGCTGATCTTCCAGCCAAACTAAATATATATAACTCTCATTGACTCTTTGAAGCTGTGTTGTCTTTTACGTGCAGCAGTAATTCCTCCGCATTCCTCGTGGATTGTTTGATGACAACGCTTTGGACACACGCCGTATATTTTGTTTTGAAAGCCGATAAGTCTGTGATTTAGTTATTTCCCAGCAACTTTTAGAGGACGGCGACGCCGCTTTGTCGCTCTTTCACGGCAACTTGTTGTCTCCCTCTCGCCTCAGGTTCCGGCCGGCAACAAGGAGACGCGCCCGCCCAACAGCAGCCCGACGTTCATCTCTACGCCGAGCCACGCCCAGCTGATGGCGGAGATGATGCAGTCGCACATGGTGAAGGACATTTGTCTGATCGGAGCCAAGGTAACCAGTACGGGATGGGTTGGTATAAGGATATCAATACACTCCAGTATCGCCATGTTTGTGATCCGGTTGATTTTCTAAAATCACTATCGATAATAGTTTTATTGAAATATATTTATACATACAGTTGTTTCACTGCTTGTTTACTTTTTCTTTTTTTTTACTTAATTTATTTACATAAAGAATCATTTTTCTACTTTTTTTTTTTTTTTTTGCTATTTGCAAAGATATGGAACATTTTAAAAGCAGATCCCTCTGTTCTAATTAAATTAAAAAAAACATACATTTTGTTTAGATATTTATTATTCATAAAATGTACTATATCCTAAAATGATATATATATATTTAAAAAAAGGCAATATATCATCTTTCAAACGGTATTGCAATATATTGTGTCCTAAGCCCTGCATCATGATGCAATATACGGTATTTCTGTGTTTTCTAGGGTTGTGGCAAGTCGGTGATAGCAAGAGAGTTCGCGGAGATGCTGGGCTACGGCATCGAGCCGCTCATGCTCTACCAGGTAAACACAGACCGGCTGGTTCCCTCCAGGCTGGAGCTTCCTGCCTTCAGTGTCTGTCAGAGCACCGCATGGCGCGTGACGGGTGTATCATGTGATGTCATGAAGCAGGTCAACCAATAGGAAGGGGTGGTTTTATCAAAAAAGAGGTCCTTCTGAGAGAGAAACGGAATGAGTATACATCTCACAACTGTAAAGCTGAGGGAAGGTACATTACGAGGGGGTGGAGTAGGTTTATGTGGGATTAAGACAAAAGAAAAACCCAAAACATCTGACTTTCATTACCTGGGCCTCAGGCCACCCGTCAGCCCAGAGACTGACTCTAACTGGAAGATGGAGAGCCAAGGAGTATGTGCTGCAATATGTCTCTGCATGTCAAACCTCCTATTATGAGCGTGCATGTGTGTGTGCGTGTGATTGTGTGGAATGTAGTCATCCGGGTGGGGATTGTGCAGGAAACGTGCGCGTCTGTTTGAATGCATCATGCTGCAGCTATTTTTAGCTTCCTGAGGTCAGGGGTCACTTGTGCCGCAGGAATTGGGGGAAATCCTTCACAACGTGACATTTGAGGCTTGAGTGGAATATAAATGTATTATTTGTTGGTGTGTGTGTGTGTCCTCCAATGGAGAAATGATCAGAAGCCCTTTCCCTGTTTCACATGCAAAAAAAAAAGAACATTTATGAAGACTGGACTCGTGCTGCTGCAGTAATAGTCTGAAAAGCTCAGCATGCATGTTTAGATTATGAATCCATTCCATTATCCGAACCGCTTATCCTGTTTTCAGGGTCGCTGGAGCCGATCCCAGCAGGGTTCACCCTGGACAAGTCATCAGTCCGTCGCAGGGCTCATATATAGACACACCAACGGGCAATTTAGGGTCCAATGAACCTGAGCTGCATGTCTTTGGACTGTGGGAGGAAGCCGGAGAACCCGGAGAGAACCCACGCTGACACGGGGAGAACATGCATGAAAAAGAAAGCTGGTATAATTTCCCACTTTCATTCCACTTCCTCATAAAATGCCGAATGTCGTCTCCCCTCCTCCGCCCGCGACATGACAGCGTGGTAGTCGGTTCCCCCAGGCGGTTCCCCCAGGGCCGGATCACAAGGAGATAGAAACTGGAACCTCTGTGTCTTTCTGTACCAGGATGGCCGAGTGGTTAAGGCGTTGGACTTAAGATCCAATGGACGTAGTCCTCGTGGGTTCAAACCCCACTCCTGGTAGAACTAGGTTTTAATTTAAACCTGCGACCACAAGGAAGTGTCCTTGAGCAAGGCACTGAACCCCCGGGCACTTTCCAGCAGCCACTGCTCCTAAATTGCTAGGGAAGGTTTTAATGCAGGGTCGACTGTGGCTCAGTGGTTATCAGGTCTGTCTTTCAATCAGAGGGTCGGTGGTTCAATCCCAGGCTCCGCTAGTCCATGTCAATGTGTCCTTGAGCAAGACACTTAACCCTAATTGCTCGCCGTCTACTGTATATCATGTAAGCTTTGGATAAAAGCGTCAGATAAATGTGATGTAATGCAGAGACCAAATGTCATGTATGTATGTCAAAATATGTATTATGACGGACGTAATAAAGTTTAGTTCAGAAAGAAAACCTCGGCCACTAAACCGCTTCCCTTAACGTCTCACTCCCTCCAGGACATGACGGCCAGAGACCTCCTCCAGCAGCGGTGCACGCTCCCCAACGGGGACACGGCGTGGAGGCCGTCGCCGCTGGTCAGCGCCGCCATCGAGGGCAAGCTGCTGCTCCTGGACGGCGTTCACCGGGTCAACCTGGGAACCCTGGCCGTCCTGTCCAGGTACTTTTTTAGTTTGCTAGAAACATACAGTTTCCTCTATTGGCTCGCTGTATTATTATTATGTTTTTTTTTTTTTAAGAATGCTTTGATATTGTATTATCCTCAGTTTTCCGTGACGTCTTTTTGTAGTTCCCCCCACTGCTGCGCCGCTTGAATCTATTCACCTTGTAAAGTATTTTAATGTGAAGGAATTTGGTGCTGTAAATAACACACACACACACACACACACACACACACCCACACACACACCCCTCAGCTTATTCCACTGTGTTTTGTGTCCCAGGTTGCTCCACGACAGGGAGTTGGATCTGTACGATGGGACCAGGCTGCTGAGGTGGGACAGATACCAGACGCTGAAGGAACAACTGGAGCTAAGTGACCAGCAACTGCAAGAGAGGTACACACACACACACACACACACACGCAGGTCAGCACACAAAGGTCGGGAGCATTTCTGTATCTGCGTCAGACCTGGAAGCCGGTCCCTGGCTCTTCAAAGGCAACAGTAACTACATTCAACAGGAAGGAAGTCTTAAAGAGAGGGAGGCGGAGACTAGAGACCAGAATAGTATTCCAGGTACACCTTCAGATTACGTGTTTGTGGTGAATCACACGCCTCCCTTCCAGATTATGAGCATTGACGTCGTCCATTCTGGGTCTCCTGTCGGGGAGGGAGTCTCCCCAGGTGGTCCGCCCGAAAGCAGCCCGAAGTTAGTGGGGAGGGTTGAAGTGATGGTGTCTCGGACGGGTTAATGAGTTTGAGGGCTTATTAGATATCAGAGCTTAAACGATGACGCAGCATTTTACGATGTTTTGCTGCTTTGCATTTCATTTGTAATGTATCATATGTGAATGATTGTTGCTTGGTCTTGTGTGTGTGTGTGTGTGTGTGTGTGTGTGTGTGTGTGTGTGTGTGTGTGTGTGTGTGTGTGTGTGTGTGTGTGTGTGTGTGTGTGTGTGTGTGTGTGTGTGTGTGTGTGTGTGTGTGTGTGTGTGTGTGTGTGTGTGTGTGTGTGTGTGTGTGTGTGTGTGTGTGTGTGTGTGTGTGTGTGTGTGTGTGTGTGTGTGTGTGTGTGTGTGCCTGGATGCACTCTTAAAAACCCACCTAAGCTGGCAGGAAGGAGGTGGGAAGAAGGAGGTTTGTGGTGGGACGTCTGGGCTGAAATAAACCCACTTCCTCTTCCCCCACTCCGGTGGCTCAGACAAAATGTGTGTGTGTGTTTGTGTTTATGTGTCCACCAGGATGTGTTTGTGCATTACAATACAACTTTACATTTTTTATAAAGTACAACATTTAAGGTTCCAGGTTGAGAAAGAATCAAGCAACAGAGTGTGCATGTGTGTGTGTTCATAACATGCATGTATATATAAAAATATGGATTTCTGAGCATGTCCGACCGATGCATCGTCGCTCTCCTTCTGAGATTCGGACCGCTCCAGCCCGCCACAGTGTTTCCTGTTGAATAATAATAATAATGGAGGAATAAAGTGAATTAGGCCCAACAATAACGGTCATGTGTGAACTTGTCTTTCCACGCTCTCCTACAGTGACGACAAATGTGTGTGTGTCCGCAGGTCGATCTTCCCCATCCATCCGTCGTTCAGGGTGCTGGCCCTGGCGGAGCCCCCCGTGGTGGGGTCCTCCAGCAGCAGAGGGCAGCAGCAGTGGCTCGGTCCGGAGCTGCTCACCATGTTCCTCTACCACACCGTCACCCCGATGGCCAGAGCGGAGGAGATGGCCCTCATCCAGGGACTGGTGAGACACGCCCACTAAGCCACACCTACTTTGGTCTGTTTGAAGGAGGGGTTGCGTTTTAGGGGAGGGGCCTGTGTGCAGACACCTGATCTCACGGGTAAAGGCGCTTCGATGTTATTTCAAAGCTGTTGCTTGCCATATTTTAAGACCCGCCCTCCTCTGCCTCTGATTGGCTGGTACTGGTTTCCTTCTCTGCAGAATTTGTTCAGAATCAGAAGAATTTGTCATTAAACAATAAACACAGTGCAAGAAATAGGAGCATGTTAAAATTAAAATAAAAAAGCAATACAAAATTCAAATAAAGTGCACAGACATACAGATAACAGTAACATGTGGAAATGTTTCCACAAGGATGACAACCATCTTGCTCTGATAAATAATAACAATGTCCTGGTTATTATATATAATAAGAAGTGTTTTTGACAACCGCTTTGTTTTGCTTCTATGCTGCTTCTTTAATTATGTCATCTTCTATTTCTAGGACATGAAAAGCTCGCAAAATGTGAAACACACTCTAAACCGGAGGCTTCCTTTTTGAACTAGTCGAGGGTGAGGGAGCCTCAACAGCTTCTGGGGCCCGTTGCAGGAAACCTGACAGTTATTTTCATCCACTCGATACTAATCAAACTGAGTTGGTAAACAAGGTTTATTAGTGCAGGATGTCACATTTTTATTCGCTGCCTTTTTTGGGGAGTTTTTGTCCTCAATAGGTTGAGACTTGGCCGTGGCGCCGTGAGGTGTAATGTTAAACAACCGACCTCGTTGAATCGGTCCCAAACAGGAAGTACCTAATAAACTAGCAAAGGAGTGTACGCATCAACAGGGAAGAAGCAGTTCTGGATCACGATTTCCGAGGCCGAGAGAAATACTTCACCTCCAAGCCTGACCATTTGTATATTAATAACTCACCACGAGTCACTTCATTTTACTTGCGTGCCTCCGCGGTGGACGGCGAAGTCTTTCAGCGGGGCTTTAAATGGCCATTTTTTATTGTGACTCCCCTCCTCATGTCAACACCGCTCTCTTCCTCCCCCCCTCTCTCACTCTCCAGACCCGCGGCGTTCCAAAGGAAGCCGCCGAGCAGCTCCTGCAGCTCACGCACAGCCTGCGGCAGACCAGCGACCCCACGGTGATCTGCACAAACACTCACCGCTTTGTTTACATGTGTGCGACCTGAGTAATGTATTTATGCATGCTGCGTGTGTGTGTGTGTGCGTGTGTGTGTGTGTGCGTGTGTGTGTGTGTGTGTGTGTGTGTGTGTGTGTGTGTGTGTGTGTGTGTGTGTGTGTGTCCAGGCCCAGTCTCTGGCCTCTTCTCTCTCCACCAGGCAGCTGCTGAGGATCTGCCGCCGTCTCTCCCAGTACCCCGAGGAGAGTGTCGCTCACGCTGTCAACAAGGCCTGCCTCTCCAGGTGGAACGCACACACACACACACACACACTCAAAATCCTAGTGTATTTGTCGTTTTTTTCCGGCTATGTGATTGTGTGAACCGCTGATGAAGTGTGTGTGTGTGTGTGTGTGTGTGTGTGTGTGTCTTAGGTTCCTGCCCAGCCTGGCCCGGGCCTCTCTCGAGAAGAGCCTCGCCAACGGCTCCCTGCAGGACTCGCCGGACCCCACCGAGTGCTCCCGTGACTTGAGCTGTAAGTCGCGGTCGGCTGCCTCGGTATCTTCCACGCAGGTGGATTTGTGAAGGTTTTGTTTTTGAGAGCAAAGATTTTTGATTTTGCAAAAAAAAAAAAAAATCGAGTTTCATAAGCAATACTAACACATAATTGAAGGATTTGCTCTCAATTTGCTCTCAACATTTTTTTTGTGTGTAATAAAGACACAAATCTACCTTCATAGTGTTTCTAGCAGACGGTTGATGGTGTCAGATGCTAAAGTAAAGTGTCAGTAATGCAGTGAAGTCGAGGGTCGTATCGTGTCGAAATCTGAAGACGACGACGCGTCAGGGGCCTAGATTTTGAATTGGGGAGGGTTAAAGGGGGCGGGGCTTATGAGTCCAGAAGCCAAAGAAGCACGCCAAAGCCTCCAGACTGCAAGTCACAATGTGGGCCGGGGCTTTAAAAAACAATCCCCTCCACCAAGAAATGTGACTGAGTGACACACACACACACACACACACACACACACACACACACACACACACACACACACACACGCACACACACACAGTGACTGCATCTCCTGTGTTTCCCCAGGTTCGATAAAGGACGGCGTGTTGACAATCGGCAACGTGTCGGCTCCCGTCTTCAACGCCGCTGAGAAAATGAAGGTTCCAGATGTGCTCTTCTACGATAATCCCCAGGTAACCGGGCTCCAACACACGGCAACACACACACACACCAATGCTTTTCTTTTGGGGTTTCACAGCGATACCGGAAGATGGAGTTCAAAACCCTCCAGACTCGATAACATCTGTAGCCGAGAGACGATTGGGAAAAGACGTTTATTCCCAGGTCATGACCCGGATTTTATAACATACGGGCAAAAAGCCGGATTAGAAACAACAAAAGAATAATCCGCTGTGTTTGTTTATGTTTCTCTCCAACCGAGAAAGATCTCTTGAGGTCGTCCGCCACCTCCGATCCTTTCTTCTTCTTCTCCCCCCCCTTTCGGTCTCATTCCTCTTTCCTTTCTGTTGTTTTTAATATAACTGTCCTCGTTGCAGTGTGTGACATCATTTCATTACGAAGGATTTAACTTTTTAGTTCTGGTATTAGCTGATTGTTTTTGTTTTTTCCGGGGCCGCTCCCCTCGTTGTTTCCTCTCGGCTCTCTTCAGATACACTAGAGTCTCAGCATCTGACCTCTGATGGCTGTTATTGATGGATCTCATGGGATAAGAAAGCAATCTAGTTGTGATCGTTATAACAAAGAGCAACGGTAATGCACAGTCGGTTTAAATATAAATCTGTAAACAGATCTGTAAGCAGCGAGGAGTCGGGTATCCTTCAGCCTCCTTGTAGTCGTGCACGTTGTCTCCGTGGATGGAAAAGAATAACCGTTCTTCGTTGCGGCGTCTAAATTAAACTTAATGTTGAAATGGCATGCTGATGAACAAGGACATTAGAAAAAATGGCACTTTTAGTTGCTGACCCCTGATCTGAAGAGATGTCACTCCGTTGGCAATGCCGGTGACGCAATGTGACCCAATTTCATCCCCCTCTCTCTCTCTCGTTCTCTCTCTCTCTCTTTCTCTCCCTCTCCCAGTCCTGATTCAACCCTTTTCTTCCCTCTGCCTGCTCGAGTTGGAGACTGAAATAAAAGTGGAAGAGGCTGAGGGAAGATGAGTGCAACGAGGATGCCCTACTTTTCTCTTTTTATTTTTTATTTTTTACGTGACCTGTTTTCTGTCTTCCGAGCAGAAGCACTGTTGTAAAATCACCGGGAGCTGAGAGAGGGAGGGGGAGGGGGAGGGCGAGCAAACGTCCACATTTTATACACGAGCTCATGTGGCTTTAAGATTAATGATTTTCTTCTTCAAACGGGGACAAACAGAACTCTCTTTTTCATAATATTTGAAATGCATTTCACCACATCTGTTCAATCAAGTCCACGAAACTAATTTCTGTTTAAATCTCCCTGCAGCACTTGATGGTGATGGAAGACATGTTGAAGGACTTCCTTTTGGGAGAGCACCTCCTCTTGGTGGGCAACCAGGTGAGTGTTGAGGAGCCTTTATCCCCGGGATCTTGACCCCCCCACCCAAAAGAAAAGCAGAGCTTGGACTTGTGCCCACAAAAGGGGCTCGGCCTAATTTTTGCAGCAACAGGTTTCGATGAAGAAGGCGACACATGTCAGCTCCCGGCACCCTCGTGTCACCCTCGTGTCACCCTCATGTCACCCTCAATAACCCACCCGCTCGCCCACTGGGGGCACGAGGAAGGACGCATGTAGTCCTGCCTTTCAGATCCCTAATGTGCCGGAATAAAGGGGGAAGAGAGGAGGAGGAGGAGTGAGTGAAGTCGGTGTGTGTTATTGCTGCGGCGGTGTGTGTGTGTGTGTGACATTAGGAGCTGTCAGAGCGAGGGGCCCGATGGGGGTCCCAGAACGTCCCTGTCAGGACGCGGCAGCGTCAAAACCCGGGACGCAGCCCGACTCCCCCCCTCGGCGTGGAACGAACACCTCTTTATCTCCCTTTACGGGCCATGTGACTGAAGCACAGCTGGTGTAAGATGACTTCTACGTGCTAAATGTGTTTTTCTTTCTCCACCCCCCCCCCGTATCGCTCCGTAGGGCGTCGGTAAGAATAAGATCGTGGATCGATTCCTGCACCTGCTGAACAGGCCCAGAGAATACCTGCAGCTCCACAGGTGAGGAGGACGCCCGTGTTGGACTAGAGGATGTTTCTCTCTTTACCCAGAGTCTTATGCAGAATTATGAAGACCAAATATCAGTCGCTGTTTCATAATCCGGTCTCAATCTCTCCAGCTTCTCTTTTTTGTCCCACTTTCCTCCGTTCTGGGTCACCGTCTCAAACTTTCTCTGAATAGCTTCCTCCCAAACACAAATAAATCAACAATGGGTTGTTTTTCCGTTCAATTTCTTTCAAGACGGCTCACATGAAGCTAGCTCACACGAGCTTTTATCACGTCTGGGTCACCAGCTGCCGAACAGCTCACCAGTTTGACGTCAGTTGTTAATTGGAGGGGCGACTTATTATTTTTGCGCATTAAAAGTTCACATACTTGAGAATCTCCCCAACAGGAGGTCAGTTTCTAAAACAGTCTAATTGTATCTGCTATGGTTGGAAACTGAGGATGCTTTGAAGACCAAATAATCACATGTTTCTTTTCAGTACCCCCCCCCCCGCCCCCTCCCCCCCAACAAAGAAACCCTATTTAAGGGAGATGTGAGCAGCCAGCAATTTCATTTCCTCCCCTGCCAGCCTTCCCATCAAAGGGTGTCAAAACATATTTTGGTCCTCAGTAAAGTAGGCCATCCTTCACCAGAACAAGGATGTCACATGCCCATTATAGCCCATAAGAAGTCCTCGTTAACTCTGGTCCAGCTGATTCTGTATATATACTCACACGGTCACGCCTCCCATGAACGAGGTCATCCGTAGATTAACGTGTAGTGTGAAGGCCGCCACTAATAAAGATGGCAGTGTTTTGAGTGTCGGTGACCTGATCGTGGGGGGAAAGGCACCAAAGTCGGTCCAGTCTCCTCAACGAGATCCCGTCCGCATGTAGAAACCACCGCGCTCTCCTCTGGGTTTTAGTTCGTCAAAGTCCTTGTGAAAGTCGAAGCGGAGCCCAGCGTGGACGTGGCCTGGTTAGCGACTGTAGCGGCGGCAGCAGCTAATATTAGACCCGGGCGGAAGAGGCTTTGGGGAGTCCGCGACCGAAAGCCTACAGAGATGTGGCTCAGAAACAGGCGAGAGAGATGCAGCCGACCAGGAAGGAAACTAGGACAACTCCCGGGTCACACTGTGAGATATCAGGGAGGGAGGGAGGGTTGTTCAGAGAAAGAGGGAGAGGTCATTTTGGGAGATTCGCATAAGCATCTTTGGTGATCAAATGGTCTTCAGGTAAAGGAAAACTACCCAAAACCCAAACACGCAAAGGCCCAAAGGCTCTAATACGCTGCATTGGAAAAGTGTTGTGCAATTCTCCACGTATGAGCTTTTGTCCCTCCAAAATAAAACACAAAAATGAAATATCAAGCCTGTTGTTTGTTTGTTTTGCTCCTTCAGAGATACGACGGTCCAGACGCTGACCCTGCAGCCGTCAGTCCGAGACGGCATCATCATGTACGAGGACTCGCCTCTGGTCAGTCGGTCACTTTGACAGGATCGTTCCTCCTGTGTGTCGTTGCACAGGGTGTTGACACCAGCTCAGTAAATGCATACATGTTCAGCTGGGGGCGTGGCCTCCTGAGGCCAGGAGACAACACATCGACATCTTGGCCTCGTGAAGGTGTTCAGCTGGGGGCGTGGCCTCCTGAGGCCAGGAGACAACACATCGACATCTTGGCCTCGTGAAGGTGTTCAGCTGGGGGCGTGGCCTCCTGAGGCCAGGAGACAACGCGTTGCCATCGTGTCATTTTGTGGTGCAATGCCACGTGAAAGTGCGTGTCTTTGTAACGAGACATTAATGTGTGGATGTTCTGACCCGAGCTGTCAGGAAAAGCACTCACCGGTGATGTCGACGGCGGCCGCGTTCCAATCGGAGCGACCCAGTGAGGCAATCTGCTAAATAGCAACAAAAAAAACTGTCACACCTCCATGAAATGAGGTTATTACTCATGCTTCCGTGAGTTATGCAGAGACATTTTACATCTCACGTTTCACCCGCCATGTGAATCGGGATCTGAGGGAGGAGGCGTTTCCATCACGGAGACTTCTGACAGTCAGCTGATCGGACAGATTGACGGAGAGGTCACGCTCCATGACTGTGACAGGCTCTGTCATGTGCATGTGGGCTCCTGCCATCACACGGGAGGTTCAGCATTACTGTTTCAGTATGTTATGACACGTGTGTGTGTGTGTGTGCAGGTGAAGGCAGTGAAACAGGGTCACATATTGGTGATTGACGAGGCGGACAAAGCTCCAACTAACGTCACCTGCATCCTCAAAACCCTGGTGGAGAGCGGAGAGATGATCCTGGCCGACGGACGCAGAATCATCTCAGGTACACACACACACAAACACACACACACACACACACACACACACACACACACACACACACACACACACCTTGACAGAAGACATGTCCCAGATACAGCGTGCGGACAGACGCAGCACCATTAGATGGACGAGTTTAAGGATTGGATGTCCCAGAAGACAAACGGGAGTAAAACATCAGATGCACTGAAGGAGGCTTAAGGATAAAAGCCTTTATGGACAGGTACCAGTAGGTTCTGGAGCGAGCGGGAATATAAACCTGTATGTTTTCCCAGCAGTCCCACGTAATCACAGTGGTCGCTGACGGCTTCTCCATTCCCGAGAGGCTCTTCCTCCCGGAGGAATGTAAACACAACCTCGAGACTTCATAAACACAAACTTGAGGCAGCTTCACGAGGCTGTCGGGACGCCCGGTGTGTGTGTGTGTGTGTGTGTGTGTGTGTGTGTGTGTGTGTGTGTGTGTGTGTGTGTGTGTGTGTGTGTGTGTGTGTGAGGCAGGGACAAGAAGTATGCATGTGTTTGCTTGTCATGTCCCGCTAACTGTGACCGTGTCTCCTGCACAAAAGATCCCCGAGAAGCTGAGGGGAGGCCCAACGCCGTCGTCATGCACCCCGACTTCAGGATGCTCGTCCTCGCCAACCGCCCCGGCTTTCCCTTCCTGGGCAACGACTTTTTCGGAGCTCTAGGTACGCCGCACACATGCACAAACACCCGCACTGTAGGATGAGCTGATCCTAGAGCTCCTTTTGTATCAAAGGAAACAAACTGTGGATGCTGCATGTCTAGGAGGGTCAGGGTCTCGTTTCAGGGGTTTTGCATCAGTGCTACTGCAGCAAAGTGCTGCAGGTTCAGGTATATGTGGATGAGTGGATGTTCCTTTAGTGTGACACTCTCTTGTTGTTGTCCTCTGAACAGGTGACATCTTCAGCTGCCACGCCGTGGACAACCCGAAGCCCCGGGCCGAGCTGGCCATGCTCAAGCGCTACGGCCCCGACGTCCCCGACGCGACGCTGCAGAAGCTGGTGGCCGCCTTCGGGGACCTGAGGTCCATGGCCGACCAGGGCACCATCACCTACCCCTACTCCACCCGAGAGGTGGTCAACATAGTCAGACACCTCCAGGTGAGACGGCGCCGGGTTTTGGTCTCAGACTATTTTTTTTTTGTTATTAATATTTCATTAAGATGATGTGACCTTAATCCTGCACTGCCAGATGCTTTAATAATGCACGAGAGTGTCCTCACAGAGAGGGGAGACCCTGTTCCTGCCTCAGTCTAGACTGACGAGAAGACACACACACACACACACACACACACACACCAACACCAACATACACTGTTACACAAAATTGGCCATATTTGGAGGGGGTTTTCACACCGGATCTGCAATATTTGTGTAACAAAATCCAAAATGCAGACGAGATGCAAGATCTTTGCATCATAGTTGTTTTTTTTTCACAGTATTTAGCCCCGAGAGGAGGAAAGAATAACCAGGAGAACAGGGCCTCGAGAAGAGGGGAATCTCGGATGCGTGGATCAATAATTCAGTGCACAGGGACGAGACCGTGTGTTTGATTTCCCCATTGGCCACCCGTCTCTGTCATCAATCACCACCACAGTTCCGATATTACTCATAGCGTGTTCGGCTTTTTCAAAAATCGTTGTTTTGCATCAGCAGCGAGTCAAACAAACAACACCCAGCCTTTACCGGGCGTCATTCTTTAGCCTTCAAAATAAAATAAAAGAGGAATGCCTGTTTTAGAGTTAATATATATAATGTTTCTCAGCGTTCTTGGCAGCTTGGTTCGGGTTTGTTGGAGGTTTCAAAGTGTAGTCTCTGCTTCTGCTTGCAGCATCTCCGTCTCTTTCTCAGTTTTTTCACAATACAGAAAATGTATTGAGGCAATACAACTTGTGTCTCTCCAATTATATCACAAATAATATCAATAACTAAGGGCGCTGAGTCCAGAGAGGCCAGGACTCCAGACGCTGTCCCCGCCACGACCCCTGTTGAGGACCTGTAAATGATATTTACTTTATCTCCTTTCCCCCTCTTCATGCCATCTTCTCTACTTCCTCTCCTCCACCTACCTCCGCCCTTCCCTCCACCTTCTCCTAAACCCACAGAGATTCCCCGGCGAGGGTTTGGCCAACGTGGTGCGCAACGTCTTCGACTTCGACTCGTACAACAAAGACACGCGAGAGGTTCTTATCGAAGCGCTGCACCGGCACGGGATCCCCATCGGAGCCAAGCCCAGCTCCGTCAAGCTGGCTAAGGAGTAAGCAAGGCCTCGGGAGCACAGCGATGAGACACACACACACACACACACACACACACACACACACACACATTAAAGGCACATCCAGTCCCTCTTGTCAGATATTTTAAATGTATCAGGACCTGTAGAAGCTTTTTATTGTCAGCGTCATCTTAACAGACAGAAAGATACGAGAAGATGATCAGAGGTCAGGGGCTGAGGGTTGAGCTCTTATCTTTCTGAGGAGAACACGTTTAAAAACCACTTCTTGCTGAGAGTGAACCTGTCGGACGCCATTTTCTGATTTTAGAGTTTTTTTTAAAACTTAAAAAAAATGAAATCCTGAAATGCTTGAAATTGCACTTTTGGCCCTCTGACTGGGTTCAGACTGAATTAAAGGGGCGGTTCCCCCCACAATCAGAAATACATCATATTTCGTCGTACCTATAGTGCCGTTTATCAATCTAGATCGTTTTGCTCTGAGAAACCGAGTGTTTGAGGTATCGACCGTAGAGATTTATAAAAAAAAAGCGCTTGCTTATTGTGTATTTTTGATTTCGGGGTGAACTTTCCCCCTTTTTAATAAACGTTGAGGCTTCCATGAAGTCTTCGCACATTACCTCACCTTTCCCACGAGGGAAAGCTAAGCTTACCAACATCCACGACGTTGTCTCATTACTGCACAGTGTGTCTTTTTTTAAATAAAGGAAAATATTTGTTTCTTCTGTCTCCTGTGGTTTTATTTGACACGTTCGAAGAAAAAAAATCAATTTTCACGAGCCGCTCAAGTAGCATCTCCAGAGCAGAGCAGAAACAAGTATTTTCCTTCAGCAATTACGCAGCTGATTGATCACATCTGTTGGGTCGGGTCCGTCCTCGTCATCATCGCCGCTCGGAGGCCCTTTTGTGTCTTTCGGGATGTGTGTGTGTGTGTCTTTACCGGGCAGTTTACATCGCACAACATCTTGTGTACATAACAGCAAATATTTGTGTGTCTTGGTTTCCCAATTTTGGACGTGGAAAAGTCCTAATGCGTCTCATTAATTTTCCATTCTTAGAAATATTTATGGGTGAAGGATTGGCCGTGCGCCACCCCGTTGATCCACTTTTGAGTTTCTGAGTTTTTGTGCGGTTGCGTTGCGTCCCACCTGCTGCTAATAAGACTGGGGCCGCCATCCAGCTATGATTTAATGGAAGACCAGTAAACATCTGGCCAGACGCAACAAGCTGAGCAGGAACTCGCACACAAAACGCACACAAACAGGCACTTCCCCGCCCTCTCCAGGGAGAGAGCCGACATCAAACCCCACTCGGAGCGGAGTACTCCATCTGAACTCATTTTGTGGCGGCCATGTTGATGCACTTATACGATGAGTTCATTTGAAGTGGGGATGCGAAAAATTGTGAAACGGTGAAACCAATCATTTTCACCACATGGAACATCAGAAGGACACACAATCTGTGCCATGAATACAGGGTTCATACGGTCATGGAAAACCTGGAAAAGTCATGGAATTTTAAAATGAGTATTTCCAGGCCTGGAAAGGTCCTTGGAAAAAACTAAAATCCCCAAAGTTTAGTAAAAGTCATGTAAATGTTATATTCATGTGTTCATGTGGTTCATTTACGCTGAGTTTTAAATAATTAATATGCTTTTAAAAGAAAGACTCAAAATATAAGCAGGCATACGCTGAGTATATCTATAAATGTTTATTCTTTTAATCAAACTATTGTCTCTCATTCATTTGTGTCCTTTAAGGAATACTGTATGCTTTGGAATCCTCATTGTTAGTTTAAATACTACATTTTATCACTTTTTCATGTTCACACCCAGATTTCACTAAATGTTTGGTCATGGGAATTTGGTTTGAAGTCCTGGAAAAGTCCTGGAACTCCATTGGTCCACATGTGCATGAACCCTGTGAATAGAAAAAGCTCACGACTCGATATATATTTTCATCTCAGGAATTCAAAACTGTGCAGTTCATTCCAGGCAGCCGTCACCATGTGACCTTCACCCTTCAGGTTGCCGCTGCCAGAGGTCAAGATGACCGGGTACTGGACGATAAACCAGGTCGGCAACGCTCGCCGGAAGCTGCTCTGCCCCACGGAGACGCGCCCCATCGACGTCAAGGTAAACGCAACAAACGCTCCTACACATCTCCCGTGTGTGGTGATGGAGGCCGGTGATTAATACAGCAGATAAGAACAATACGGAAACTATATTGTTGTGTTTGGATTCAAGATATTTTTTATCGTCATATGCACAGTTAATGAAAATCTTACTTTAATAAGTCCTACGAATTACAATAACTTAAACGTGAAAATAAAAACTAAAAAGGAGGTAAATGCTAATAGTATAAAAATATATATAATAATAAAATAAAATATATAATAAAACAAATGTCTAATAATAAAAATATATATAATAATAAAATATATATATATATATTATAAAAAAATATATATATTATAATAAAATATATATATATATATATATATATATATATATATATATATAATAATGAAAAATAAAATATAATAAAACAAAAAATATATGCTGTATTCTTGAAAAGAACTGCTTGGAATATACTGATTGTATGGATGCACCTTCAGAAGCCGGAGAGAAATAATAATAAACAAGCCGCTTGTGTGCGGATTCCAGCTGATTAACACAGTTGCACAACATTTTGACCATAGACATCAAACACCAGTCTAGTTTGTATTCACTATTCCATGAGTGTGTGTGAGTGTGTGTGTGACAGTGTGTCTTGCGTGTCCCCAGGGCCCCGTGTTTCTGCGCGTACAGGGTTACCCCTGCAGCAGACAGGAAAGCAGGGCTTTGAGTTTCAGCGAGGAGAAAGCCCACTGGCAGATTCCCATGAGCGAAGTCAACATCATCTGCGACGTCGCCACCAAAGATGGTACACACACACACACACACACTCAGGCACGTGCACAGACATTTTGGGGGGCAGGTGCTCAAACCAAAAAAAAGGGCACCCATCGCCAAAATTATTTATGAAATTAATAATAATAATAAATAAATAAATTCTCCCTCATTTGTTTTACTAGTTGATGGCCTGATCCAAGATAAAAGAGAGCTGCTACCCTGAGCTGCTTGCTGCAGTTCCCTGTCCTTCTGCTTTTGGAGTCTGTCTTTTCTTGGCATTATGCTGCAAATGTTGTAAATGAGATAAATCAATGTTGTGCATAATAATCAAGAGTGACTTACATAATCTCTATAAAGCTGACAACACAGTACACACATGTTTTACTGTTTTCTGACTAGACAGCTAGCTAGATTAGACAGCTAGCTTACATTTTCCTTATGAATAAAGATGATTGGCTACATACTACATACCGATCAACATACTTTCGAAATTGTCTAAACTGCATTTATACAACAACACAAAGAAGATGCCTGCCTGTATATCTCTCCCTCTCCCTCTTCATTAAACATGACTAACGTCAGTAAACAGCTGGACAAGGCTTTGAAATCACGGATTTCGTGAGTTTATTTTTTTAGGAAACGTCGGACCAGTTGTGACGTAATGTTGTGGCGCTAATGTTGTGGTTAATTTATCACCAAACAACGTGGGGATTGCACAAACACCGTCATTACCTGTTAGTCTGATGCTGCGGGTCAGAGGAGAAGTGCTGCACCCGTTTGGCCTGGCGCTCACTGCATGAGCACTAAGTGGAGGAGGGGGGGGCGGGGCTTGTGAGCGCCTCCTCCACTTAGTGCTCACTGCATGAGCACTAAGTGGAGGAGGGGGGGGCGGGGCTTGTGAGCGCCGCGGAGATGTCGGGGCGAAATTCTCACAAGAACTCAAATAAATGCCCCGTAACATTTCAAAACACATTTGGGGGGAATTGATGACAGAGAGAGTAATTTTTATTCTTAAATACTGATGAATGAAGAAAAAATTGGGCTCCAGTAGAAGGGGCACTTTTCTCATTCAGGGCAAAAGGGCAGGTGCTTGAGCACCACTAGGGGTCTATCTGTGCACGTGCCTGCTCTGTGTTCATTTAGGGTCATGGTGGAGGAGGCGTGTCTCAAAGGAATGTAGGTGTGTAGGTGCACAGCTATGCAGAGGGCCAAACACACTTCCTAGGAAGGCTGAAAACACCACTTCAAAGATAGGGATCACGAATCAGAAAGGGATGCATAAACATCTGGATTCACGCAGTGTGTGATGCATGAGTCAAACACAGTGTTAATAATAGTCCCGTTTCCTGTTTCTGCAGATGTGCTGTACGTGGCCACGTGCAACCCCGTGTCGCTGTACTCCATGAAGGAGCGCGGGGCGGCCGTCCAGTGCATGGAGCTCCACGACGTCTTCCCCAGGACCATCAGCGGCGTCTGGCAGCCCTTCGTCAGCGTCGCGCCCCTCGGGGGTCCTCTGGATGGACAGGTGGTGCTGCACGAGGAGCAGGTAGGCGCACAAAGACACGCACAAAGACACGCACGTGTGGTGCGTAATGATCACGTGACATTCAATGCGGGGTTCGTACGGTCATGGAAAACCAAAATGGGTATTTCCAGGCCTGGAAAAGTCCTTGAAAAAAATAAAATCCCCAAAGTTTAGGAAAAGTCATGTAAATGTGTTATATTCATGTGTTCATGTGGTTCATTTACTCTGAGTTTGAAATAATGAATATGCTTTTAAAAGAAAGACTCAAAATATAAGCAGGCATACGCTGAGTATATCTATACATGTTTATTCTTTTAATCAAACTATTGTCTCTCATTCATTTGTGTCCTTTAAGGAATACTGTATGCTTTGGAATCCTCATTGTTAGTTTAAATACTACATTTTATCACTTTTTCATGGACACACCCAGATTTCACTAAATGTTTGGTCATGGGAATTTGGTTTAAAGTCCTGGAAAAGTTATGGAAAGGTTATGGAAAGGTTATGGATAAGAACTGGAAATCCATTGGTCAGAATGTGTATGAACCCTGTCTATGACTTCCTGTCTAAATCCTTATGGAAAACATGGCCAGGAGGTTTAAATTAATTATTATTACTATAGTTTAAATTGTAAATAAGCATCATATATTTAGTGTTAGTGTTCTTTAACAGAATATGATGTTTACCTGATGTTTCTATTAATAGCTCCGCAAAAAAATGTATCATATGACGTGACTTTAAAAAGATGAATTTAAGAAATTATGTAAAATCGAGAAAATGACCTGCGATACCTCCCAATTTAAAAAAAAAATAAAAATAAATAAACTTAACAAGGGGAGTTGGAGGTGTGTCAGGGGAGCCCACACTGTCACTAACTGCACTCCCCTCAATACATATGATCACATTTTTGGAAAAAGCTAAAAAGCAATTTCAAAGAGCCGACAGAAGGCTTATACACAATATGTGTTTGAAAGATAAATCCAGATAAATCTGGTTCAATGTCTGCCAGTTGGGATGTTGCTTCCAGGCATGTGCCTCCATCGACACCCTTATATTTAATAATATTTAATAATATTTGTCCCGTCGTCCCCTGACATGTACGTTCCTCTCTCAGAGCAACACGGTGCTCCACTTGGACATGGTGACGGGCGCCGTGCGGAGGCTGCTGCTGTCACCGGAGACGGATCAGCCCGCCCCCAAAGCCTCCAACTGGTGGAGCAGCAAGGAAACGCAGGCGAGTGGCAGGACGTGAACTGCATGTTATCCCTGTCCACATTCAGGACTAGTAGTCCTTTACACTTTATCTGGTGCAGAATGATACGATGTGTGATCACTCAAAGTGTGTTTTGTTCACAGGGAGGCCACAGGATGTGTCACGACTTCGCCCACAAAAACTGGCTCCTCTTCTATAAGGACGACGGGTAAGCTACTCCGGTCCGAAAGCTAACCGGCCCGCTCGCCTCCGTCTCTGCTCACCCGCCTGCTCTTGTGTGCAGCAACCAGCTGGAGGTGCTGGACGTGCTGGAGGGCCGGGTTCACGCCATCTCGCTTCCCATCAACCTGAAGTCCGTGCACCTGGTGGCGGAGGACCGCTGGCTGCTGCTGGAGAGCAGCACCAACAAGTGAGTGAGGGGCCGGGGGCCCTCTGAGGGCCTCTTTAAGGGTTTGAATCCACCTGTGATGCCGTGTGTGTGTGTGTGTGTGTGTGTGTGTGTGTGTGTGTGTGTGTGTGTGTGTGTGTGTGTGTGTGTGTGTGTGTGTGTGTGTGTGTGTGTGTGTGTGTGTGTGTGTGTGTGTGTGTGTGTGTGTGTGTGTGTGTGTGTGTGTGTGTGTGTGTGTGTGTGTGTGTGTGTGTGTGTGTGTGTGTCACTGAACAGGAAGTTCCTGCTGACCAAGCCCATGCACATGGCTGCGGATGACTCGGGCGTGTGTCAGCTGCACGCAATCAGCGAGGACGCCGTCAGCTCCGGCCACGGGGTCGGCTCAGGTAAAGACAACCACGAGGTCCCTCTGCTCTAGAGTATTAACCTATAAAGTATTGGCCTTTTATTAACCCTAGAACACTAACGTTGGGTATATTTCACCCGATATATATTAAATATATATATTATTATTAATATATATATAAAAAATAAAACACAAGGCAAATTGAAGTCCTCTTCTTTTATTTTACCCTATAGAATTTTTCATAAAACTAAAAACAGGTATCATGGGGGGACCCTGAAAAAAGGCTCAAAATCGGGTGTAAAATGATTAAAAACATAAATAATGGAGCTATGAACTTGTTCTCTGGTCCACATGTTCCTGGGACATGTGAGCCTTGTCCTGTGAAGGAAAAGTCTCCTTCAATGGGAAAACCATCCGGAATGTTTTCACCCTCTATCACTAACGTAACACGTGAAGGTTGAAACAACCAGGGATTGGAGCAGATAGACACGCCCACCTTCAATAAAGACACGCCCACCTTCAATAAAGACACGCCTGCCTTCAATAAAGATATGCCCACCTTCAATAGAGACACGCCCGCCTTCAATAAAGACACGCCCACCTTCAATAGAGACACGCCCGCCTTCAATAGAGACACGCCCACCTTCAATAGAGACACGCCCACCTTCAATAAAGACACGGCTGCCTTCAGTAAAGACATGCCCGCCTTCAATAAAGACACGCCCGCCTTCAATAGAGACACGCCCACCTTCAATAGAGACACGCCCACCTTCAATAAAGACACGGCTGCCTTCAGTAAAGACACGCCCACCTTCAATAGAGACACGGCTGCCTTCAGTAAAGACACGCCCACCTCCAGTAAAGACACGCCCACCTTCAATAGAGACACGCCCACCTTCAATAACGTCAGTGAGCAGCATGAAGCTACACAAGGACCCACGCAGCTCAGACAAAAGCAACACAATGAAAATAACGTAACCACAATCGCTCGGGTGAAAATTATGGTTAAAGACATAAAGTCAACCCTATTAACGAAACCAAGCGGGGGGACATCAGCCAAACCAAATATAAGAAGTGACACGCCCCCTTTCTCCCCCAGCCGAGGTGTCCGTCCCCCAGATGCTGTCCTGTGAGCAGCTTCCCAACGAGAACCTCAGCGCCGCTCTGGACCAGAAGATCGTTTCTCCCAACCGCATACTGGCCGACTCCGCCTCCTTCGCCCGGGTCATCGTGGGCTTCCCGGACCTCGTGGTGAGATCATTAAAAAAAAATTGTGGGTTTGTGTTTGGGACATGTGAAGCTTTTTCCAGATTTTAATTAATCGGTGATGCTGCTCGGGACTGTGGCCATAATAATATATATATATAGACACAATCTACACATTTTAAGATATGATTTCTTCCCTCAATTTAATTAAATATAAGTGCATAAATATATACAGAGAGCTGGAGTGATGTGGCTCTCTGTATATACACTTATCTTGTTACACGAATGAACCAAACCGTGGGAAAGATTAAACTAAATTGAAGCCAAGAATTACGTCTTGAGCGCGCAAATTAATCTATTGGAGGCCTCGAGATATATTAATATATTCCCCTCTATGCGGTATCATCTCTTTAAAAAAAGAAGAGATACCTCACCATGTACAGAGGCAAAATATGAGAAGTTTGAAGTGCAGTATTATCGTATTACATGTCTTTAAACTTCCCCCAAAAAAGTTATTAAGGAGCTAAAACTTAACTTTATTTCATCCCCAGCACGTTTTGGGGTTTATTAGCTCTCTCTGTATTTACATTTTATTCTCACACACCAAAAGCATGCTGGGTAGACAGGTGGCTCGAAGACTCCCCAGGGTGCCATAGCTGTGACTGTGTGGGTCTGAGTATCAGCGTTCACTATGCTCACGCACGCCTTACAGAACCAAGTGGGTCGAGAACCCGAGTGGAGGCTCGAGGGCCTCGTTGAACGAGGCCGCCCAGCTGTGTGCTTGATTTCTAACAGGAAGCGGCGACATTTTCCTCTCTTTTTCTTTTCTTCTTCTTCCAGTCCCCGAATGAGGTGTACAGCTTCAAGAGGCCCGTGGACCTGTCGGCGATGAAGGGCGGCGAGGGCGGCGCTCACGCGCTCCTGAGAGGCGGCCTCCGGTCCGGCGCGGCCAAACGGGACAATTGTGTCAGCCTGCTGTCGGCCAATCAGGTGGTCCGAGCGCTGCCGCCCGGCAAGGTGCCCCTGAAGGAGGTCTACCCCAAAGGTCAGGGTTCAGGGTGACACGCACTCAGCAGGCCGGTGCAGGCCGGAGAACGCGTTCCCACTCGTTTCCTTGTTTGTCCCTCAGACGTCACGCCTCCGATGACGGCGGCGTACCTGGAGGTGACGGATCTGAACTCCAAAAAAGTCAAATACATTCCCGTGCCGAGGTAAAGTATCGTGTCGCATCCTGCAGCACCAGCTGGTGGCCGAACACAGCATTGCTTTGAGATGGATATATTTTTTTTCTGAATATGAATTTCGCTGTCACTAAAGAATGTAATGTGTAAAAGTTACTTTTACTCTTTTAGACATACAATAGTACAAAAATACATGCAAATGTGTGCTTTTATTTTGAAAGAGGCAGTAAAGCTTGTATGTTAGGTATCATATGCATGTACGATCCCTTATTATGGGCAACCTCAGTGTATTCTTTTGACCACTTAAAGGTGTATTTCTCAGACACACATGATCAAGGTGATCATATTGAGCCAAAAAAACGATTATTTCCTACACTGACAACATGATTTTCAAATTAAAAGACAGTTTAAATGCCGTATGGAGCGAATGTCGATGAGCCGTCTTGACCTTTCCTCCGTCTTCGTGACCGGCAGGTCGGCGACCGTGTCGCCTTACACCAGCTGGTTGTCCAAGGTGTCGGAGTCCGACGTGCTCATGGCGGCGCTCGGTTCTGGAGGCGTGGTCACGGTGGACATGGGCGGGTACGTCCGGCTCTGGGAGACGGGATCAGACACCCTGCAGCGGTCGCTGATGGAGTGGAGGAACATGATCGGCACGGAGGATGGCCGACCTGTACAGGTGAGCGTTGATCGGGGGAAGCCTGCAGTTTCTCTCATCACCACCAGGGGGCAGCACTGCTTTAGAAATCATTTTCCAGGACAGACTATTTTAGATGTGCAGAAACATTCCTGACTTTATGCTCACCAGAATGTTTTCCAGCCCGTATATTTACGACCCGGCGGGGCGGGCGGGTATGAATGCACGGGCTTTGTGCCGATGATGCAATAGGTTTGACCCTCGGTACGGGTCAGAACATTTCGGACCCACGGACTGAGGAAGCATTGTGAAGGTGCCCACGTACACAACACAGGCGGATACATTCTTCAGATAACCGAGCCTCAAAGATGGAGGTGGGCGGCGTTATCTTCACGTGGACTGAAAACCAGGAAATCAGAGAGACTGATCATGAATTTGCATTATGAATCTTAATAAAGTAACACAAACAAATGTATTATGAAGCATATGTGAAAGGGTATAGAAGCGTTTTTATTCAGTCATCACACAATACAACAGATATTAACAGTATATATACATATTTATATATATATACCTACATAAATACATACATATACAACCTAATATGCAATAAGGATAACCTCAACAGTATAAGCCGAGTAATTGAGAGTGAGTTAAATAATGCCTTTCCTACATTCTTATCAATTCAAGCTTCTCTCAAAAAATATAAATTATAATAAAACAAAAATAAGTCACACTCGTGACCCTCAAAGACTGTTTGTAAACCATTATTTTGAAAACCACAAGCAAGTTAAATGTATGATATTGTCCCAAATTTAACCCCAACAATATAAATAATTATATTATTTTTAATATGTACAGCTATTTTTTGTAATATAATTATTTTATTACTTTGTTTTTTTTTGTGGAATTAATGGAGGGGGAGGTAAAACATATGATTTACATCAATCTTCACCATTTTATACATTTGCTCCTGCTAAAAAAAAGTTTTAAAAAAAGCGCTGCCTTGGATCTATAATATATTAACTATTAAGACACTCGGCACACCTGCACAGCTTCAATGTGCACACGTGACCTCTCTGTGGCCTTGATTCCTCGTCTTTGATTGGCAGCTCGAGTCCACTGAAGGTCACAGAGACTCCGCCCCCTTTGCTGTGAGCTCATGACACCCAGCCGGCCCACAAGGCTCTCAGTACGCTGTGTGCACACCGCACCTCTCCACGTCCTTCACTACCTGTTACATACCTCGTTTACGACACGCTTAACGAGCGTGTCGCTCCGACTCCGGCCCAAAAGTATGGAATAAAAAAAAAAGGAAATCCAGGAAATCAACTTTCACCTGCAAATTTATGTCTGTCATCAACAGGTTTTATTAGCAAAGAGCAATTCACCCTGCAAACACACGCATGACAGCTCCATGCACGCATCTCTGGACAGCCACAGCGTGTGTGTGTGTGCGTGTGTGTGTGCGTGTGCGTGTGTGTGTGTGTGTGTGTCAAGCGATCGTAATCACATTTACACACGCTCGGTGAGGATGCTATGTCTAGCCAGTACAGTACTTCCCTGTTGACTGCCCATGCTGTGTGTGTGTGTGTGTGTGTGTGTGTGTGTGTGTGTGTGTGTGTGTGTGTGTGTGTGTGTGTGTGTGTGTGTGTGTGTGTGTGTGTGTGTGTGTGTGTGTGTGTGTGTGTGTGTGTGTGTGTGTGTGTGTGTGTGTGTGTGTGTGTGTGTGTGTGTGTGTGTGTGTGTGTGCGTGCGTGTGCATCAGTCATGGCCTCTCTGCGCACACAACACACTGGTGCGGCCTTCATGGCCGAGTTCACTCTCATGTATCCAGACGCTCAGCCTTCACTTCACTGTACAATATGGCTGATTTTACACCCGTGTGTGTGTGTGTGTGTGTGTGTGTGTGTGTGTGTGTGTGTGTGTGTGTTTGTGTGCGTGTGCATCAGTCATGGCCTCTCTGCGCACACAACACACTGGTGCGGCCTTCATGGCCGAGTTCACTCTCATGTATCCAGACGCTCAGCCTTCACTTCACTGTACAATATGGCTGATTTTACACCCGTGTGTGTGTGTGTGTGTGTGTGTGTGTCTGTCTGGTTGGCCACCTGCCACCCCCTCCCTCCCCCCCCTTGCACTACTGAAGTCGGCTTATCAGTCACACTCACACGTAGGTCTCCACTCCTTCAAAGTTCAAACTTTACAATCTTACTGTTAACGGTCAGCTTCTTGAAGTGTGTAACTAACACACACACACACACAATTAATAAAAATACAGGCGACAACATTTTCTGTTCTTACACACCTGCACACCTTGGATTCATGATGTCACGTGCTGCAACGCTCAGGTACAGGCATGTATGTGTGCCATCACACAGACACACACTGGTGTGCACCCAAGTTCACGCAGGGGCACGCAGTGGGCTCACACACACACACACACACACACACACACACACACACACACACACACGGATGCCATCAATCCTAAATCACTCTGTCTTCAGGCGTCTAAAGAGAGAATCAGAAGTTTAGAGGCTATTAATCTCAGGAGATGAGGCGTGGACCGCAGATGAGAGACGCTGAAAAGAAATAAGAGAGCGGGGGATAAAAAAGAAAGGGATTGAGAGAGGAGGGTGGGGGGCGGGACATCGATTCCCACAGTCATAAAAATGAGGTTTGCGTCGTCTTCCCTCTCTTTTTATTTTCTCTTTCTCTGTCTCGGGGCTTAATTAAGGTGCCATCTGAACAATCACTTCCTGGGTGGGTGGAGCAGGACAATCGAAATGTCAGAAAGTGGGAGGAGACAACTGTCAATCAAGCCGACCAACCAAAACTCATCCCGAAATAAACCTGTGGGGAAGTTATTTTCAATTTTCAAAGCATTAAGAGACATCAGCGTGAGGTAGCAAACAAAAATGAGACTTTATTCCAAGAGAAAGACGGTTTCTCTCCTCCTCAGGATGAACATCGATGAAAACCTCGATGAAAACTCCTGAAAACCAGTGTGATTGTTTAATATTCGTGACTAAATAAGAGGCTAACAAAACAAACCCACAATAACTTCTTCAATATCATGCGTACGTATAAACGAGGTGTAACGTAGGTTTATGTTACGTAAGCGGACACGTATGCCCGATGCTCGGCGCTCGCATCAGGGCCGCGCTCCGCTATCCGATACCCCGACGCTGCATTCCCCAAATGACTGCCGTCTCTTTCACGACCGGAGTGGGAAACTGGACCGAGCAGGTCGTCATTTTGTTCCTCTGAAACCAAAAGGAGAGCGCGTGTGTGTGTGTGTGTGTGTGTCAAGCGATCCTAATCACATTCACACACGCTCATACGGATGCTATGTCTAGCCGGTACAGCTAAGCCTTTGAAGGCACATTCCCGCGCATCAGGTGCAGCCCTCGTTACCCGACATGGCACTGGCATGCGTGTGCGTGTTGTGCATGATGTGCGTGTTGTGCGTGTTGTGCGTGTTCTTTTCCCGCCGTATGACTTCACCCCGTGCGTCATGTGGCGGAGGTGATCTCCTGGAGGTGACCTCTGACCCTTTACCTCACCGCAGAGCTATGGCACCCGGCTCTCCTCTGGTTACGGAGGTTCACACGCACACACACACACACACACACACACACACACACACTTCCTGTGGATCTTCGCTAACACCATGAGTAAAAGCTCTTTGGATACGCAGATGCTGTGTTGGTTTGCAGCTGCATGGGGAAGCGGTGATGTGTGAGACCCTGCTGGTTACTAAACCCCCCCCTCACCCCCCTCTCTCCACACACACACACACACACACACACACGGGTATTGTCATGCGAGGTACAGCCAGTTTTTTCTCATGTAGATCTGTAACGTCAACAACCGACACAGATGGTGTGTCTGCATATCACTCTGGGACTCTGTGTGTGTGTGTGTGTGTGTGTGTGTGTGAGAGAGTGAGTGTGTGTGTGTGAGAGAGAGAGTGTGAGTGTGTGTGGGAGTCGGGCGATAACTTCTACAGGGTGTTTTTGTCTTAAAACCAGACTGATACGTCTTTAACAGTGTCGACAAAAATAATGATGTTTTATAATCTTCCCTGAATGTAGAAACTGTGCCTGATATGTTCTGAAACCTATTTTATAAACTGTTTTATACCGTCATTAACCGCTGACTCCGCCCTCCTTCTTAACCGGCCAATGAGGGCTGCCGGTGATCAACAACGGCTTCAGTAGCAAAAGGCCAGGAACAAGCCTCGCCACTCACAGGCCACAGTTTGTTCTCATTGTGATCACGAGCATCTGCATACCCGATAAGTAATAATCCACTAAAGTCAGGCGCGGTTAAAGATGAATATATGTATATATTGTATACATATATTTTGTTATCTTTGACTGTAAAGGAGCCAGAGGGAGACTCCTGGCTGACCTTGTGTGAAGTCTACTGTTTCAAGGTGTTTTATTTCCCACACTGAGGGTTATCGTGTCCTTGTAGTCCGACTTGTTGTATCAGACGTTTCTAATCCCGGCTAAATATAGAGCGCTGATACAGCAGCCTCATGGAGGGGTGAGGACCTGAGCTCTGAGCTGGACCAGAGTCTGTATGGGGAGGGAGGGAGGGGGAGGAGGAGGAGGAGGAGGAGGAGGAAGAAGGGAATGAAGGAGAGGAGGATGAGAAGGGAGAGGAGGGAGAGGAGGAGGAGGGAGAGGAGGAAGAGGAGGAGGGGGAGGACGGAGATGAGGAAGAGGAGGAAGAGAAAGAGGAGGGGAGGAACAGGAGAGAGAACGGAGAGAAAGAGATGGGCGAGGAGGGGAGGAATAGGAGAAAGAGAAGGGAGAGAAAGAGGAGAGAGAGAAGGGAGAGAAAGAGGAGGGGAGGAACAGGAGAGAGAACGGGAGAAAGAGGAGGGCAAGGAGAGAGAAGGGAGAGGAGGGGGGAGGTAAGGAGAAGAGGAGGGGGAGGAGGCGGGGGTGGATGAGGGTTAGGAGGGGGGAGAAGTAGGGGGCAGTCCTAAGCTGGACTGCTGCTCCTGCTAGATAAGTGTTGGTTCAACCGCTCAGTCTGTGACTAACCAAGAAAGAAACAACCAAAAAACAGCAAAATACAACACACACACACACACACACACACACACACACACACACACACACTCTCAACAACAAAACCTCATCCCCCACAGATACCATTCACATTCCTGCAGTAAGAATGCAGCTGAACTACAGGGATGCACTCAGCCTCCCTCACCCGTTCCTGTCTCTCTCCCCGGTGCCGCCAGACTCCGCCTCTTTTTCCCAGAGAGTGTTTTTAACAATGTTAACGAGTGTTCCTCGTTAACTGGTTATCTTATCAGAGGATCTACATCTATAAACTGGGACCTGTTGCAGCGGCCCATTAGAGCAACTGGGAAAACAGACCCTACAAGTGGGTCTAGTGATGGTTGTGTATACGCCCCTTTAAGTTGAGTCGAGGTTAAAACTGACCCACATGGCGTCTCTCCATCCTCACCACCAGATTACCATCCAGAGGGACAGCGACCTGGACGTCACCGCCCCAAAACACGGCAAGATCGACGCCAACAACGCTCCCCACGTCGGGGGGAACCAGTGGGCCGGAGGCACAGGTAAACCGGTGTTTTTTTAGTTTTTTTAATGGAGTCAGAAATTCCATCTGCCCGCCCCCGAATGCTGATTGACATCTGTGATGGCCTGCACGCAGACATCAGTATGATTGATGACGTCTGGCTTGTGATTGGCTCAAACTGAAGGACGTCTTCCGTTGCAGGCGGCAGGGACACGGCGGGTCTGGGGGGCAAAGGGGGCCCCTACCGGCTGGATGCGGGGCACAAGGTCTACCAGGTCTCACAGGCCGAGAAGGACGCGGTGCCAGAAGAGGTCCGCAGAGCCGCCCGCGAAATGGGTGAAAAGGCCTTCAAAGAAAGGTGTGTGTGTGTGTGTGTGCGTGTGTGTGCGTGTGTGTGTGTGTGTGTGTGTGTGCGTGTGCGTGCGTGCGTGCGCGCGCGCGTGCGTGTGTGCGTGCGTGCGTGTGTGCGTGCGTGCGTGTGTGTTCAAGGGGTTTTGCAGGGTTATTTGAGGGTTTCCTGGTCACTCAGTCAGGTACGGTGCCCCATCCTGGGCAAACAACCGAAGGCTGCAGTGCCCCGATTGGATGGATGAGCGCAATGTTACATCCCACAGGGCATAGTGTGTGTGTGTGTGTGTGTGTGTGTGTGTGTGTGTGTGTGTGTGTGTGTGTGTGTGTGTGTGTGTGTGTGTGTGTGTGTGTGTGTGTGTGTGTGTGTGTGTGTGTGTGTGTGTGTGTGTGTGTGTGTGTGTGTGTGTGTGTGTGTGTGTGTGTGTGTGTGTGTGTGTGTGCGCACATTTACTTCAGAGCGGAGGGTTAAGAGGGCACCCCTTTCACCAGCTCCACCATGAAGGCTGTCTCTGTTCTCTTTTGCTTCAAACAGTTTCGTTCTCTTTACTTTCTTTCCTCCCCCTTTCCTCCCTCTTTCCTCCCCCTTTCCTGCATGGCCCTTTTCTTACACTGGCTGCTTTCACGCCAAGAGGACAGCCTCTCTGACTCTCCTCTCTCTCTCTCTTTTTTGTGTCTCTCCTCTTCTTCCCTTGGTCTTCACCCATTTCACTTGTTTTTATATATTTCTTCTTTGACACCCTCCCCCTCCCTCCCTCCTCCCTCCCTCCTCCCTCCCTCCCTCCTTCTGCTTGTCTATCAGTGTCCCATTAAGCCCAGAAACAAATCCTGTAGCTACATGCTGATACCCGGTCTTCCAAGTCGATGTCACCGTACTTGACTGCTCTTGAACGCAGCAGGTGAGGTGCAGCTCCAGAGGGGGCGGGGCTTGTTTTTTAGGTTGTTTTTCATTTCACAGGTCAACTCTGTCATGTCAAGTTCTCATTCATGGATGTGTGTGCTCAAGCCTCTGTTTGCTTAGCTTGAGGTTGAGCATCAATCAAACTATGATCCCCTCTGTAAACTCTTGAGCACCTGAAGCACACACACACACACACACACACACACACACACACACACACACACACACACACACACACACAGAAGCAAAAACAGGCTTAGGTATGCCTAAAACATGAAACACCCACGAGAGCATGTACACACATATACTCACACTTCTCTGAACATTTCAAAATGACATGTTAGCTATATAAATATATATTATATACATAAATATATTTATATATAAATATAATTATATATGTAAATGTATATAAATATATTTATATATATACATATATATTTATATATATGTAAATGTATAAATATATGTATATATTTATATATAAATAAATATATATATTATATATACATATATATAAATACAATTGTATATATAACTAGTATATTTATATATATATATGTATATAAATATATATGTAAATATATAAATATATTTTTATATATATATAAATATATTTATTTATATATTTATAAATTTTTATATATATATATATATATATTTATATCTACCAAGGTGCTCCAGAAACTCTAGTTATAGTTAATACAATACGAAACAAGTCGAGTGTCCTTCGGCCTCCTAAACATAAAAGGGACCCACCCTTGAGCATTGCTCAAGAATTGACGAGTGATGGATAATCTGTTATTGTTTTGCTGTTGACTATATTTATGACACACAAAACATTGCACAAGGCGGCCACAGTGGGCAGCACGCTTTACACTCGTGGGTTCACAGGACAGATGTTCAGGCACAAAAGAAAAGCTTAAACAAAACCTTCTCCAGGTATTCTGCTTTCGTCACTCCGTGCATTGTTACATGCAGATTTAAATGGGATCAGCAGGATATTTGAAGAGGAAAATCCATGGCGGGAGAGGCTTCTGTCTCTGTGGTTTGTTTAGTCGCAGGGAGTGTCGGCTCAACTCTGTGTGTGTGTGTGTGTGTGTGTGTGTGTGTGTGTGTGTGTGTGTGTGTGTGCAGTGTGGGAAAAGAGCACAACTCCTTCTGGGTATTTGTCCTTCTGCCGGTGAAGTCGAGGTTCAGGAATTTGAAGGAAATAGCCGCGGCCACCGGCCAGAGTGTCTGCTCACCACGTACACTCACACGCATCCTCACACACACACACACACACACACACACACACACACACACACACACACACCTAGGAATGTGTGGAGGAAGTCCCCCCGCTGACATGATGTGGTGTGAATGCAAAAGAACAAACTGTGTGTGCCGGTCAGAAATAACTATACAGTAAGTGAGA
The DNA here is from genome assembly GCA_023566465.1 of Cottus gobio. Classification (NCBI taxonomy): domain Eukaryota; kingdom Metazoa; phylum Chordata; class Actinopteri; order Perciformes; family Cottidae; genus Cottus; species Cottus gobio. The sequence goes on along the minus strand of CM042227.1, from coordinate 5,002,485 downwards.
GTGTGATACAGGACGTCATGTTCCAGGAGAGGGAACAGCAGCACTGGAGGGAATGGAGGGATGAGGGGGGAGGGAAAATATCACAGATCAACTCTCACGTCTCTAATCTAACATATGAAATGAATAAATACATAAAAAGTTTCATTCTCTTCTTCTACAATATAGAGTCTAACTTATCGTCACTCTTTTCCCTCGTGTTGTTCTGAGCGACCGAACAGGAAGTGGCATATTGTTGTTTTTTGTGTTAGTTTCCCCCGTTTCAAAAGTGGGTTTTCCTCATTTATTTTCCTTCATTTAGCATTTTTTAAACGACATTCCAGGTCTCGAG